>OY728136.1:481351474-481951474 GCA_963277665.1 Viscum album | reverse complement strand
CAAGTGATGACTAGTGGTGAGAAGTTAAATCATACAACATCAAAATCATTTAGTTCACAAACTTTTATTGATTTTATGTTTAAATATAAATATAAAACATTGTTTAATTTTCAATATAATTGTCTTACAGGTGCTGATATCAGGAAGTAGAGATGGAGATAGAGAGGTTGATGAGAAGATTTCATCATTGGGAAATGATTAGTGGAGAGGGTTTTTTCATGTATCAGTACATCTAGTGTGGGTATTTTTTATCTTTTCCTTATATTTTAGATGGGATCAGGTCAACGAGTGCCCTATGTATGTGTTGTATACCTATGTGTCTATATGTTTCATTTCAACTGGATATATATATTGAAATTTCTTTATGATCATATATGATGTTTATTTTCTTGTCTTTATTTTACATATAGGTTGAGCTGACTATTATATTCTATTATTTCCCACTTTTTTATGGTGCCCTACTAAGTATGTTTATACTCACACCTGCATGGGCTTTGCATGCATGATTTTTTCTTATACAAACAACCAGTAGATGGTGTTCTTAGTAGACCTAGTATATATGGAACATAGAAGTAAGTAGAGGCACTGACCATGTTTGGTGGTCAGACTTAGGGATCTTGAGTTGGGAACTCCTCCTCTTTTCTATTTTAGTTGTTTCTAGATTAGGACCTACTTTCCTTCTTCTTGGTTAGGAATGTATTTTACCCTTTTCCTTTCCTATATATTTATCTATCTCATTTTGATGTATTTACTAGAGGTTAATACATGAATTTTTTATATTGAGAGGTTTTATTTTATTATACCTACGTATTGTTTCTTGGAGTTGAGTGTGTGTGTGTGTTCACGTACAATAGTATAAAACCTCCCACTTCAATGATATTATTACTCGTTACTTGTCTCTAGCCCTTCAACTATTGGGGGTGAACATGTGGTGTCACTCTCAGCTTACTGGTGTCCCAAGTAGGGTCTTTATAGGTTAATTCATGACACAAAACTCATGGTTTTCTCCAAGTCCTAGGATTTCATAAATTATTTATCCATTGAATAAATCCAAGTCAGTTTTAATCCTCGCTTATGGAAGTTTAGATTTTTTATGGATATTTAGGGTGATTTCTCTTTACTCTAATCATTTCTTATTAGTTTTGAATCATTAATGGCCCTTTTGATGAAAATGGTTTTCATGATGGATGGTTTCATATTGAGAATTATTTATTAAGTATTAATTAATTTTTCGTGTTTATAATTTTGGTTGATTTAGTTTTAACATGTGAAGCCTCATTTTAATGGAATCACGTTGATTATTTATAGCTAGTTTTAAATGTACTAAATTTATGTTTTCCTTGGAAATTTGTTGGGTAATAGTTTAAAGAATCAACGTACTTTCAATGAGAAATGTATTGATTATTTCAATGTATTGAGAAATGTATTATTGATTCTTTTAATGTGTTGATTTTTTAATTTATTTATGTATTATTGATTCTTTTAATGTGTTGTTTATTGTTTGATTCTTTCAATGTATTGAGAAATGTATTATTTTTTTCAATTTTTTTTTTACTTGGTCAATGTGTTGATTATTTATTTTTTTGTGAGAATCAACATACGTTGATTCTTTATTTTTAACATATGTTGTTTTCCTTGTATGTTGATGATATATTGATGATTTGGTAAAAATTTTAGTGTTACCATTTTGTTGTTCTGGCTATATGTTCTGGGGCTGCAGAACCTACAACTTATTTTTCTGTAATTCATGATATAGTGGAGGTTTAAACTGCTGCTATATATAGATTTTCTTTTTATTGGTTTAAACCACGGCTATATTCTGGTATTTTTTAGGGAGGCAGTGAAAACTGCTACTAAATATGACAAAATTTTACTTAGCACTAGTTTTATCTGTATTAGTGGCGGTTTTTTAAGTAAAAATTCTAGACTTTAGTGGTGGTTAAAAACCACCGCTAGATTGCAGTTATTTTTTTAAACAAAAATTGCTGCTAAAACTAAAAAAACATTCATGAAATACTTGTTCTATTACACTTTCCAGAAACCATTGAAAAATGAAAGGAACTACCATGTGTTGAATGTCGACACCAATTTTAACAGTGTTTTTTTGAAATCGTTGTAGAACCATCAAGAATTAGTTTAAATCGCTGCTAAATGGGCATTTTTTTATAGTTATTATAGTGTAAAAATAAGACTATTTTGTGGAAGGAATACAATAAAATCATCTAAGGAACATTCTCTAGTTGATCCAATAGAAATGGTACCATACACATCAATAAATAATTATTTTTATAAATATATTTTTGTATATTATAAAAGTTTAAACACAAAATATACATAAAAATGGATAAAGAAATCTATTGAAGATTACACCACTATATCCAATGTAGTATTAATTAAATAAATAAAACTTAAAAACAACTTGGATCTAAATCTAGATAGCTTTCTTCTTAGAGAAGAATATGGCTTGTGCATAAATAATTGGATTTTTGGAATAATTTATCAACTATTAGAAGAAAAAAAGTGGCAACATTGAGGGGGATATAATCTAAGAAGAATATCCATAAATTAAATACAAGTCTGTATTTATTAAAAATATATTTTAGAAACATTAAAATCTCTATGGTAGCTATAGTAAAAATGGTCATTTTAAAAAAGTATATTTTTGTAAACAATTAAAACATGTATCTAACGAACCTAGAAAAAGGATACCATAAAATTGGATGATATTGAATTATATTTCCTTTGTGAAATTACAAGATAAATATTCTAAAAATAATATTCAAAATAAGTTACAAAGAATGTTGATGAGTTATCCATGGATAGAAGTTCAAAAAAGAAATATATTCAATGAAATTACAATAATATCAAGATATGTAGAACACCAAAAGGGAATAGAAAATTTTATTGCGTAGGTTAATATTACATCATGTAAACTTTTAAAAAATCTACAAATGTGGATATTGAAAGAAGTAATTTTAATATAAAAGAGTAACGGTTCAAGATAAAGAAGATGTATTGATATGGTGAAGATCTCTTTGATGAATCCATGTGGAAGAACCAAGATGGATGAGCACACATTAAAGAACTATTTATTCATTTGGTTATTATAATTAAAATAAAAAATAATAACAGAGATATTATATGAGAAATAAAGTGAAAAATAAAATAATAAGATTTGACATGAAGATGAAAAACTTGAATTTCATGATTGGTTGTTAACAAATGACAACCCAAGCGGTTTAGAGATACTGTGTGGGTGATAAAAGAAAGTTGGACATAACTCAAAGGATTTATACCCATAAATACTTACTTGGATGAAATCCTGGTGAATATTAATAATGAACCAAGTGATTCATGTTCTTTTATGGAACATTTTAAAATGGAAGATCCCATATATTGGAATGGTTGAGAAGAATAAGATATCCATACTTCCCAAGACATTCTTGAAACACAATAAGGCTATCATGAAGATTTATTCTAAAAATGATTATAAAATATATGAGTAGCATGGTTAGGAAGATATTCTCATCCTTTTTATTCATACTAAGGATAATTTTCCACCTTTTCCCTATCATTTGTGTTATATTTGTGTGTTAACCAAATAGGTGTTGAAGGTAAAGATGATTTTCTAGAGGATAACTAAGGAAGAAAATCATATTGAAATAACTCTTCAAAATTTGAAAAAAGTCTCCATATTTTTATTATTTATCAATCGGTACATTAATAGACAACTAAAGACATGATATACTATGTTAAAGTGAAGATGGAGATCATCCCTTGAGGGAGTGTTTATCTTGAGAGGCTATAACAACCCTACTCTTTATTTCACATTAATACATGTTTTATTACATAAAATTACACTTAATACAGCCCAAAATATCGATAAGTCTAGTGTATTTGTGAATTAGGTGCATTACATAACATCTTAAAACATGAATGCATCATCTTTACTGAAAACCTACTTAACATGTTCATAATATTCCATCGTACTTAAAACATGATGGGATATCCTGGGGACAATAATAAGAAAGGGGTGATCTATAAAGCCCGGTAAGGGAATAAACAAGGTATAACATGAATAATATAGCAAATGTTAGACAATAGGCATATCAATGGGGAATAAAAGGAACATGAATAATAAGGCATGATATAGCATGATAATAATAACATGAGAAACGTGGAAACAACTTAAAATACTACATTATAAACATAGGTCAAGGATGAATCCATCAAGAGTTCATGGTGGAAAAATTCCCATAAAATAATTAGGTACACCCATGTCTCAATATGGTATATAATGATACTAAACATTACCTAATGCATTGGAGCGCTATATTGGCGCACCCATCATAATTATTTCATTCTCATGCTTAAGTGTGCCACATAGATCATACAACATGGATTCCTTCATCATAATAATTTATCCCATGATCAAGGAGTGTGGAAAAAATATATATAAGTACCTAATCAATAATTATATGTTCGTAAATTTTCATACCATTTATTGAAAAATGGGTGTGGTATTCACTACATAATTGTTTTGGCATAGAAAATCGCGGTCAAATTTTGGCAGCATAACAACATTACATAAAAATTAATAAAAATGGTTAATAAGAGAGAAAGGGATATATAATCATTTAAAAATAAAATTTATAGTAATATGTATATGTAAATACATGTACCAATATTATGAAATGGAAATAGAATGCATAGGTTCATAAAGAAACTTGAACAAAGAAGAAAAGGTGGGGATCCCTCATGGAATTTCATCACAGTAACAGCTTAGTTAAGGGTATAAATGGGGGATAATAAATAATCCCTCATTAAAATAACATCAAATGGATAGTAATTGAATTATTATAAATTAATTATAATATAACCATTTGAAATTAAAATAACTAATTTCAAATAAGTTTCTTGAATTTTAAAGGAGAAGAGGAAAGTCCCTTACTTGAATGTGTGACTCCAAAGGCTTGGGAGAGGATTATTAAGAGATTTTTGGAACCTTAGGAGGAGTATAGGTAGTTTAGTTCATAGTGTGTATGTTCTCCAATGTGATTTAGTGAAGATATTGAGAACTTTTGTGGGTTTATATAGGAAAAGAGGGGTATTTCTTTATTATTTTGGTTTTGGATACTACATAATAAAATATCCAAAACCACAAACCATCCCATGGTTATTTCCCATGGTTTCTGAAAATATGGGATTCTTTTAAATTATTTTATAATTCCAAGGATATAACTTATTAAAATATTACCATTGGTGGTGTGGAGGTGAGTCACACTCTTAAAGAAATGATTTTAAAATCTTAAAATATATTATAAGTCTTGGAGTATTCATAATTGATTTAAAAAATAAATAAAATAAACTTAAAATAACCTTATTTTAAAGTTAAAACATATATTTTTTCATTTATCCCATTTATATTACTTATTACATTACATTTGTTTTATTATGATGTCATAAAACATAAGGTATATTTATACGGTATTTAATTTTTACCCAAAAATTCGACCGACTCAGAAAATTATGAAAAAATAATCATTGGATAATTTTTACATCCAAATTCCAAAAATAATATTACTTTTATCTATATAATTTTCTAAATATTTGAATTTTAAAATTTTAAAATAATAATCGATATTTATTGAAAATGACGGGTTTTTGACAATAACATTTTTTAACCCTTGTAAAAATTCTATTTGACTTCATAAAAAATATATGATCATTTATATTTAATAAAAAATATTTAATAATAATATTTTATTAAAATTTTATTGATTTCAAAAAACAAGTAATTCATCAAAATAGATATCTTAATTAACCAAAAATACTATTTGTGTTTTAATTAATCAAAATAAAAAACATTTATAAAGTAATAATAATAGGATGATAATGTATTTATTATTCTATAAAAAATGTACATATTTCTATTACTAGGGTCCTAATAAATATCCCTTTAATACACCAAGATATGATTTAAGAGTAAAGTGTGTGATGGCGGGGCTTTCATGGGGTAGTTCAGTGAACATGGTTTGGGTCATGATCTCCATGAGCTTGAACTTATCCCATAAATATTTTCACTAATGCTTAAGTTGTTAGATATTAGCTTGGGCCTGGTCTTGGTAAAATCCAAGAAATTTTATCTCCCTTATAAGCTCTGATAAATGGGCTTCATAGTGTATGATCCTACTAGTTGAGTCCATCACTACCTTTGTCTGTGACAATTGGATTTGTTAAAAACCTATATTTATACTAATATTGTGATCGTTGTTAGACATATATATTATCAATGGTAAAGATACTTAATAGTCATTAAAATATAATTGTATATAATAAAAAAAAATTATAATGTTTTCTCTATAAACATAATACATTTAATGAAATCAAAAAGGTATGTTTTATTCATAACAATTTGGTTTGTTACTGTCTTCCCCCATTTAAAAATTTTAGCCTTGAAATTTTCTTTTCCCATACTACAATATATGAGGGTAATTCTTCTTTATCACTTTCTTTGGATCCCACATTGCTTCTTCAAACTTGTGGTTTCTCCACAACACTTTGAATAAGGGCATTTTCTTGTTTCGTAGAACCTTTTATATGAGATCTAATATCTCCATCAGTTGATCATCATAGGAAAGGTAATTCTCCAGTGGTACCACTTTTGGATAGAGTTCATGTGATGGGTCTAGTGTGTACCTTCTCAATAGGGACACATGGAATACATCATGTACTTGAGACAAGTTCAGTGGAAGTGATATTTGATCTACCACTACTCTAATGAAATCAAGGATCTCAAAAGGGCGGATGTACCTTAGACTAAGCTTTCCCTTATTACCAAATCTCAACACTTTCTTCCATGGAGATATGTGGAGGAATACCATGTCTCCAACATCAAACTATAGGTCTCATTAATGATTGTTAGTATATATCTTTTATTGAGTCTTAGTATCTTTTATGTGATTTTGGATGGTTTTAACCTTATCGAACATTTTCTCAACCATTTTGGGACCTAGAAGTATGTGTTCCCCACCTCCAACCTAACATTTCGGTGTTCTACATCTCTTTCCATATAGGGATTCATAGGGAGACATTTGGATGCTCAAGTGGAAACTATTGTTGTAAGAGAACTCAACTAGAGGAAAATTTTGGTCTCATCCTACTTTGAATTAAATTTAGAATGATCTCAACATGTTCTAAAGTGTTTAGATAGTCTACTTAGATTGTAAATCAGTTTGATGGTGATAATCCACACTAAAGTTCATCTCAGTTTTTAGAGCATGTTGGATACTTTTCCAAAACTTATAGGTGAATGTTAGATCTTGATCGGACATAATCGATAGTGGTATTCCATTTAGACTTACCACTTATCTAATGTATATCTATTCCAGTTGATCCAGTGGGAAATACTATCAAATTTCAATGAAGTTTGGATTCTTTGTAAGAAAATCCACAACAACCCAGATATAATTGTTTCCCTTGGATGTCTTTGGAATTCTGGTGAAAAATTTCATGGTGATATCTTCCCATTTCCATGTTGGTATGGGTAATAGTTTCATTATCCCCTTAAACTTATGCCTTTCAGCCTTCAATTGCTGACATATCAGTTACTTTGATGTATAATTAGTGATCTCCTTCTTCATATTATCCAACCAATAATTCTCTTGGAGATCTCGATACATATTTACATTTCCTGTATGATTGGATAAATTAAAACTATGTGCATCATACAATAATTACTTCTTTAACTTGGGATTTTATGGAACACATATTCTTGACCCAAACCTCATAATTACTTATTCATTAACATTTAACTCCGAGGATTTCCCTTTTTTATAGTTTCCACTTTCTTCAAAATTTCCACATCATCTTTTTGAGTATCCTTTAACCTTTCTAAAATATGTGGTTAAGAAATAATTTTTAAAAGGATTGATGATTTTCCTTTATTTATGATTCTCATGTCCATCCTATTCAAATCCAAGAAGATAAGATCCTTCTCAACTATCATTGATGATAGAGTTGTTGGATCCTTTCAACTTAGAGCATATTCTATTTTGTTAGCTTTACCAAGATGATGGTGGATTGAGAATTCATAATCATTGATGATCTCTAACCATCTTCACTGGTTCATATTCATCTCTTTCTGTGTGAATGTATATTTAAGACTTTTATAATTTGTATATATTTCACACTTCACCCCAAAGAGATAATTCCACCAAATTTTCAAATCAAATATCACCATTACCAAATCCAGATCATGCGTGGGATAGTTTTTCTCATGAATTTTCAACCGCCTTGAGGCGTAGGCAATGAATTTGTCATTTTTCATCAACACACATCCCAATCCCTTCTTTGAAGCATTACTAAAAATTAAAAAAAGTTCCCCACTTATGGGTAGTGTGAACATAGGGGCAGTGATAAGCCTCCTTTTCAACTCCATAAATCTATTTTCATATTCATAGTTCCATAAAAACATGACTTCCTTTAGAGTTATCTTGGTAATGGGGTTTTCAAATTTTGAGAAATTTCTAAAAATTAGTGATAATATCTAGCTAACCCAAAGAAGATACGGATATCTATCACATATGTTGGCCTCATACATCTTTTGATTGATTTTATGTTTTAAGGATCCATATATATCTCATTTCTTATGATGATATTCCCCAATAATGATAATTTCTTCAACCAGAACTCACACTTATTATACTTTGCATAGAACTTCTCCTTTATCAAAGTCTTCATCATAGTGCTCAGATTCTCCTCATGGTCCTCCTTGGTTTTGGAGTATATTATAATATCATCTATAAATACTACCACAAATTTTTTGAGGTAATCTCTAAAATATTTATTCATCAATTCCATGAAGATTTTTGGAGTATTAGTGAGTCTAAATGGAATCATTATGAACTCACGGTGCTCATACCTTGTACGAAAAGAGGTCTTGGGGATATCTTCCTTCTTCAACCTTACTAGATAATATATTGACCGAAGATCTACCTTGAAAAAGTATTGTGCTCCACATAGTTGATCGAATAAGTCATCAATTCTAGGAATAGGATACTTGTTCTTTATCGTGGTCTTGTTGAGCTCATGACAATCGATGAAAATTTTCATTGACCCATCCTTCTTCTTGATGAAGAGGACCAGTGTACCCTATGGTGAAGTACTTGGGTGTATTAACCCTTTATCTTGATTTTCCTAATGTTTTTTATTTAGATCCTCGAGTTCCAAAAAAAATATCCAATATGGAGTCTTGGATATTGGGAATTCCACAAGTATAAGCTCAATTGAAAACTCAACCTCTCATCTAGGAGGAAAACTGTAGAGACCCGAAGCTTGACGTACATGGACATTACATTACTTTAGCAGAATACTTAATACATAACAAAAATAGACACACAAGGACCGTAATAGTTTAGTGTCTTTGGAAACTTGGAACGTAATCTTATAATCGTGGTGAAAGATCTTCAACATCTCCCATAAAGATCTTCCATGTTTTGTTTCCTTACCTAAAACCTTTATTTTGATCCTGGGGGAAAATAAAACATAAAAAGGGTGAGCTCAAATGCTCAGTAAGGGTAAGCATGGATAAAATAAAACATGCCATATACATTTGAACTTAAAAACATGAACATAATGTTTAAACATCAAAATCATGAGCAATGACATAAAACATGGAAGTACATAAGGCATATATCATAATGGAACATAAACCATGATAAAATAACATGGGAATAAAACATGTAATTGTGGCATGTATTAAGCACATGTAATGACTTCCATAGTAGCCAAGGCATTGCTGCCAAGACCATCTTAGTGGACAAAGTCCCATTCGTAATTGAGTTCACTCCTCGTTTCAGTCCTGTAACACTTAACCGGATTAACTTACCGTTCCAGCCATGTCTATCTCATGAGATATAAAATATTTACCCAATGCATTGGAGGGAGATATAGGTCCCACCCATCTCATAATGAAATCATTCTTACTTGTGCCACAAAATAAACTTAAAACATTCATCATAACCCAAAGAATAAAATGGGTTTCATAAACATCATCTCTTCATTTCATAAGCCATATAAAACAAATGGACATTTCATCATAAGAAAAGTGAAACCATGTAAATCATAGAGAAATTAAACTTGAAACATACACATATGAAATAATGTCATCTTAGATTGAAAATGGTTTTGATAAAACACTTGAAATGAATTCTTGAGGAAAATAACCTTTATTCTTTAAAATCATTTTCTTTTCACTAAATTCCATGCAATTTTAGAAGATAAGGGTTTTGTTGAAAATAATCATGCAATATTGTAGAGGAATATTCTTGAAAATGAGGCGTTATGAAACTGTAAAAATATGTTCACGCCATATAAGTTAAAAATAACATTCTCCTCGTACTTTTTCCGGAAAAGTCAACAGGTACCTTATATGGTAACTAAAGGAAAGATTCCATTCATACAATGTGGTAAAAAGTCAATAAAGGGTAAAAATGACATTAAACATTCATGGAATAATGGTAACCATTTTATGAAAACATTTTTAGAAAACATGGTCATGGATGATAAACGTAACCCCAGTAAATACTTACGTATAAGCAATCTCGGATAAAAATGAGATTGAAAATTTATCCCTTACCTTATGTCTGATATGCTTCATATGTATCCGAACCTCCTCCTCTTTGAAACGCCTCTTTGAGACCTCCTCTTAGGGCACTACAATTGGTCTTTGAAGAAGACCAGGACCTCTAGGATGTTTCTAGGGAAGTGGGGAAGTGAAATGGGAAGGGTTTGTCCAAGCTTGAAGGCTCAAATTGGTGTGAGGATTATAGGGAGGAGGTGCCCTTTTATAAGGGAGGAGAGGGGCACCTTTGGAATAACTAAAAATATTATTTTATTATAAAGTCAAATTCGGTTTTTAATAGATCCAAATTGATATATTTCAAATATAAGGTGGGGGTGGGTCGAAATCCTCTCATCCAATATAATTTAGACAAGTTTAGGTCATTATATTAACCTTATCTTTTAGTTTTAACTCTTAGTTAATTAGATTGGCATTTACCATGTCACTTTGTATTTTTATATTATATAGTTAATAAACTTACCATATACATCCAAGAGACCCCCAAGTTGTCAATTAATGATATACCTATCATGATATAAGTATCTTGGCCAAACCTTAGATTTTTAGGAATATAATAACAATTAATAATATAATATGTGTTTTAAAAACTATTTTATGTCAATTTTGACACTATTTGGTAATTGATTTTGGTAAAAATTATAACAGAATTATTAGTTCGAAAAAAATTAATTAAATCAATACTAACATGTCATATTAACATAGAAAATTATTGGAATTCATAAAAATTCTCAAATTACATTTATTTGGGTATTTATAACATCAATTATGTCAATATTTCATTAATAAGATAATTACTGCATCATCATTGTGTCATAAATAAATTACATTATTTTAAGTCTAAAAATTAAAAATAAAATACCATTATGTAGGAAATCGTTTTATCTTTCTAATGAATATTTATAGTCGAATTTATCTTATGTATAACCATATATTAAAAATGATTTAGTTATTAAACATTGATTTTAACTTTTTTAACCCTTCTTTAAATAAATTAATAATAAATGTCCTAATCTAATCCAAGTGGGCCTAAATGGTCATATTTTATTCCTAAGGTTTTTTGGGACGAATTACACTTATCCAATAGAATTAGGACATGTGTTAGGGTAATAATAATATCATATTTACCCTTAATTGCCCTATTTACTTTTAACCGTAGTAAAAAAAAGTAAAAAGTTACTATTCACCAAAAATTATTTTCATCTCATTGAACCACATTTTAGTCCTTGATATTAACCGTGTCTCTCAAATTTTTGAAATTCCATTCACAGAAGTGGTAAAATTAAGTTTTATGAAAAATTCAGTTTTTTTAACTACCACTTAGTGGTTTCACTATTCATCAAAAAAATGAAAGTTTCCAGAAAAATACCAAAAATTAGGCCTAAGCTATATTTGATATTATTAATTCAAAAATGATGTCTATTTTACAAAATTCAAATCATATCAGTTGCATTAATTAATTTAAAATTTAATTCCCGTCGTCAAAACAAATAGCGTGTTCTTAAGAGATAATAACTATCAAAAGATTGACACTTGTTTATGTCTGGTTTAAATGTGAAATTACATCCAATGACCAACATTGTATTAAATTATAAAAATATATTCTAAATATAATTTAAAACCACTAAAATTAATAATTTATCAATATTAATTATTTCGATTAAAAAAGTTGTTTTTAATTAAAATTTAGTAATTTTCACTATTCATCATAATTTGAAAGTTATCCGAAAAGTACCAAAATTTCACCCTAAGCTAATTTCGATATTTCGAATCCAAAAATAAATTCCATTTTAAAAGATAAAATTTATAAAATTTCAAAAAGTGGGTATTACTATTCATAACGGCTAGTTCATAATAATATTATAATAATATCTCATTTAGTGAAACTCGGTATTGCGTACTACACACGCTATCGAGGAAGGTCGTGATTGCGTGTAATGCAAGGCAAGTCAGGGATGCGTGTTGTGCAATCTCTTTTTGGTGTAACGTACAACACAAGACATTAATGAAATTAAAAAGAATATTTTTCATAAAATCTCGGGGTGTTACATTATACCCCCCTTAAAATGAATTTCGCCCTCAAAATTCATCGGGGTTATAAATGGTTTACTACTCAAAAGTTTCTTTAATAGAAACCCACATTGTAAAAAGGAATACCAAAACTTGGTTTTAAAAACTAAAGTATGAAATGTAACGGTTACCCAAATTAACTAATCACTGGGTTTCTACATAGGAGAACATTGGTGAAAATATGGATATGGAAGAGAAATCTAACTGTCATGTTCTGATGGAGAGTGTTAGAGAACATGACTATGAAAAAGACAACAATCAAAAAGCCATAAATTTGTGATGATCTATGGTACCATCTAATTCATCGGATATAAGGGAACTAGGATAACATTTTTGGTTTTCAAGATCATTTCCCTAAAGTTGAAGAATTTGAATTAGAATAAATACTTACTTTATTTTGGTACAATATCACTGTTGTTCATGCCTTGAACAATTTCCACTTCATCTCTTAAAGAAATGATGTTGAATTTGTTATTCGTGAATTGTTAGCAGATCATGTGATAGAATGACGGGTCATTCCATATGTCTCAAACAAAAGGTTAGCAAAAGTTATTAAATATACATAAGTCGATCTATAGTGAGATTAATCATATATGGTTCCTAAAATGGACTTATACTTCATATATCATACTCCTTAATATAATAAAACTAGTTTCTACTAAACAAGGACTTCATGTAGGCTAGTGGTAGGTGATAAAGGCCAGTCGCACTTCGGTTGTGGGTTCGATTCCCACAGCCTTGTCTGACGCGATGGGTTGCCGCCCGTCCTGCAGGTTGTCCTTTTTCTAAAACTACATTACTATAAAATCCCAAAAGTTCTATCCTTAAACATTACTAACATATGTCCAACATAATCCATTCCAATCTTTAGGCTTATCTAAAATACTTCGGTCCAAGCTCATAGTATAAAGAAAACGATTACTTGAAATGTCATCAACCAAGAATGTGAATACCATCATTTATCCCCCATATATCTTGTTGGTCACATTCCAATCATTTGAATACCTTAATCATGTATTCTCTTGAAAAATGAATACCCATTAAACCTTAGTGAAAAAAATGAACAATACCAAAATTCAAAAATTCTATATACTCAAACCATGATATAACCTTCTCCTTATATCAGTAATAAGCTCATGAATACTGTCAAACATTTCATTTTCTCCTTATCCCTTCATTATGCGCATATCATCTTCTTTCCAAAAATATCTCAATCACTTTCCATGGTTACAGGTACCATAAAATTATTGAAAACCACAATAGACCAATACATAAATATTCTAATATTCCACAATACTATATACGACATTATTTTGGAATCCCATTACATAAACACTTAATCATTCCACCACATCGTTTTCATATTCAACATCGCCAATAGTGATCGTATGTGACTTCCCTTTGTCCTTTTCCTTAAGTGGTTGCTCATTTCGATCATCACTAACCCTTGGATTAGGGCATTTGTTAGCATAATGCCCTATTTCCTTGCACTTGAAGCATTGAAGTGTTGGTGGTGTGTTCTCTGCAGTCTTTTCTTTATTCACATCATTAGAAACCCTTTTTCCATGACTTCGACACTCAGCTGCTCGATGACCTTCTTTTCCACACTTAAAACATTTTATAGTCCCTTTAAGACAATCTCCACCATGCTTCTTTCCACACTTTGAGCATAAGGAAATATTCATCTTTTTTTCACCATTATTCTGAGATTTCTCCTTGAACTCCATCTTTCGTTTCTTGTCAAAACCATGAGATGGATATGTAACACCAACTTCCATTTCTACCTTGATAGCACAACGCACAATTTCTTCATAGCTACTGAAGTCTCTTATATCTAATGCCCTTCGAAGACTTGGTTTTAAGCCACTGAAGAATCGATCAACTTTACTTTCAGGTTGGATGATAAATCCAGATACATACCTTGAAAGCCTTGTAAAATTCGATTCGTATATACCAATAGATTCATAATACTTTTGCTTTAGTTCAAGAAACTCCTTCTCCATATTTGTACGAAGAATACGAGGTAAGTACTTATTGAAAAATAAGTTCTTGAACTCATCCCATTCCATGGACTCAATTTCATCTCTTGGCCTCGTATTCTTGATAAGATTCCACCATTTATCAGCTTCACCTTCCAAACGATATACTGCTAAGATGAATTTATCATGTTCAGAACATTGAAGAACTGAAAATATCTTTTCAGTGGTATTGATCCATTGTTCAACAACAAGTGGATCAGAAGACCCACTGAAAGAAGGTGGGCGTTGCCTCATGAAGGACTCAATAGAATAGTGTTCCCTTCTCTGCTCATTTGGAAGTCCAGAATGGTTCATAGCTTGTATAAGTATAGCAATAAGATTTTTCACTTCATCTCCCATAACATTTGTTTGTTCAGAAGGACAATCATTGCATTGTCCATTGCATTGATCAACACGGTTTCTTCGGGTTCCAGCCATCGCCTAAAACCCAAAAAGAATAGTGTGAGAGGAAAAAATAATGATAGGGAAAACAACATAATAAAGGGGAAGTAACTTCAATATCTAACATCTTAGGTTTAATTCTAAGATCGTTAGCGCAATTCCAGGACTATAACCTATACTTATACTTAACCATAGGGACATCCCTAGACATACCTTAGAAATATCTCTAGGGATCTCACTAAAGTTCTCGCATCCTAGTTTCCAAAGGTTGACTAAACATTTCCCTTGATACCAACTGTAGGGACCCGAAGCCTGACGTACATGGACATTACATTAATTTAGCGAAATACTTAATACATAACAAAAACAGACACATAAGGACCGTAATAGTTTAGTGTCTTTGGAATCTTGGAACGTAATCTTCTAATCATGGTGAAAGATCTTCAACATCTCCCATAAAGATCTTCCACATTTTGTTTCCTTACCTAAAACCTTTCTTTTGATCCTGGGGGAAAATAAAACATAAAAAGGGTGAGCTCAAATGCTCAGTAAGGGTAAGCATGGATAAAATAAAACATACCATATACATTTGAACTTAAAAACATGAACATAATGTTTAAACATCAAAATATCGAGCAACGACATAAAACATGGAAGTACATAAGGCATAGATCATAATGGAACATAAACCATGATAAAATAGCATGGGAATAAAACATGTAATTGTGGCATCCATTAATCACATGTAATGATTTCCATAGTAGCCAGGGCATTGCTGCCAAGACCATCTTAGTGGACAAAGTCCCATTCTGAATCGATTTCACTCCTCATTTCAGTCCTGTAACACTGAACCGGATTAACTTACCGTTCCATCCATGTCTATCTCATGAGATATAAAATCTTTACCCAATGCATTGGAGGGAGATATAGGTCCCACCCATCTCATAATGAAATCATTCTTACTTGTTCCACAAAATAAACTTAAAACATTCATCATAACCCAAAGAATAAAATGGGTTTCATAAACATCATCTCATCATCTCATAATCCATATAAAACAAATGGACATTTCATCATAAGAAAAGTGAAACCATGTAAATCATAGAGAAATTAAACTTGAAACATACACATATGAAATAATGTCATCTTAGATGGAAAATGGTTTTGATAAAAAACTTGAAATGAATTCTTGAGGAAAATATCCTTTCTTCTTTAAAATCATTTTCTTTTCACAAAATTCCATGCAATTTTAGAAGATAAGGGTTTTGTTAAAAATAATCATGCAATATTGTAGAGGAAGATTCTTGAAAATGAGGCGTTATGAAACCGTAAAAATCCATTTATGCCGTATAAGTTAAAAATAACATTCTCCTCATACTTTTTCCTGAAAAGTCAAAAATTACCTTATATGGTAACCAAAGGAAAGATTTCATTCATACAATGTGGTAAAAAGTCAATAAAGGGTAAAAATGACTTTAAACATTCATGGAATAATGGTAAACATTTTATGAAAACATTTTTAGAAAACATGGTCATGGATGATAAACGTAACCCCAGTAAATAATTACGTATAAGAAATCTCGAATAAAAATGTGATTGAAAATTTATCCCTTACCTTATGTCTGATATGCTTCGTATATATCCGAACCTCCTCTTCTTTAAAACGCCTCTTTGAGACCTCCTCTTAGGGCACTACAATTGGTCTTTGAAGAAGACCAGGACCTCTAGGATGTTTCTAGGAAAGTGTGGAAGTGAAATGGGTAGGGTTTGGCCGAGCTTGACGGCTCAAATTGGTGTGAGGAGAAGATGAAGGAGGTGCCCTTTTATAAGGGAGGAGAGGGGCACCTTTGGAATAACTAAAAATATTATTTTATTATAAAGTCAAATTCGGTTTTTAATAGATAAAAATTGATATATTTCGAAGCTAAGGTGGGGATGGGTCGAAATCCTCTCATCCAATAGAATTTAGACAAGTTTAGGTCATTATATTAACCTTATCTTTTAGTTTTAACTCTTAGTTAATTAGATTGACATTTACCATGTCACTTTGTATTTTTATATTATATAGTTAATAAAGTTACCATATACATCCAAGCGTCCCCCAAGTGGTCCATTAATGATACAAATATCATGATATAAGTATCTTGGCCAAACCTTATATTTTTAGAAATATAATAACAATTAATAATATAATATTTGTTTTAAAAACTATTTTATGTCAATTTTGACACTATTTGGTAACTGATTTTTGTAAAAATCATAACAGAATGATTAGTTCGAAAAAAAATAATTAAATAAATAATAACATGTCATATTAACATATAAAATTGATTTAATTCATAAAAAGTCTCAAATTACATTTATTTGGGTATTTATAACATCAATTATGTCAATATTTCATTAATAAGATAATTATTGCATCATCATTGTGGCATAAATAAATTAAATTATTTTAAGTCTAAAAATTACAAATAAAATACCATTATTTAGGAAATATTTTTAGCTTTCTAATGAATACTTATAGTCGAATTTATCTTATGTATAACCATATATTAAAAATAATTTAGTTATTAAACTTTGATTTTAACTATTTTAACCCTTCTTTAAATAAATTAATAATAAATGTCCTAATCTAATCCAAGTGGGACTAAATGGTCTTATTTTATTCCTAAGGTTGTTTTTGACCGAATTAAACTTATCCAATAGAACTAGGACATGTGTTAGGATAATAATAATATCATATTTACCCTTAATTACCCTATTTACTTTTAACTGTGGTAAAAAAAAGTAAAAAGTTACTATTCACCAAAAATTATTTTCATCTCATTGAACCACATTTTAGTCCTTGATATTAACCGTGTCTCTCAGATTTTCGAAATTCCACTCACAGAAGCGGTAAAATTAAGTTTTATGAAAAATTCAGTTTTTTTAACTACCACTTAGTGGTTTCACTATTCATCAAAAAATGAAAGTTTCCAGAAAAATACCAAAAATTAGGCCTACTCTATATTTGATATTATGAATTCAAAAATGATATCTATTTTACCAGATTCAAAACATATCAGTTGCATTAATTATTTTAAAAATTAATTCCCGTCGTCAAAACAAATAGCGTGTTCTTAAGAGATAATAACTATCAAAAGATTGACACTTGTTTATATCTGGTTTAAATGTGAAATTACATCCAATGACCAAAATTGTATTAAATTGTAAAAATATATTCTAAATATACTTTAAAACCACTCAAATTAATAATTTATCACTATTAATTATTTCTATTAAAAAAGTTGTTTTTCATTAAAATGTAGTAATTTTCACTATTCATCAGAATTTGAAAGTTATCCGAAAAGTATCAAAATTTCACCCTAAGCTAATTTCGATATTCCGAATCCAAAAATGAATTCCATTTTTAAAGATAAAATTTATAAAATTTCAAAAAGTGGGTATTACTATTCATAACGGCTAGTTCATAATAATATTATAATAATATCTCGTTTAGTGAAACTCGGTATTGCGTACTACACACGCTATCGAGGAAGGTCGTGATTGTGTGTAATGCAAGGCAATTCAGGGATGCGTGTTGCGCAATCTCCTTTTGGTGTAACGTACAACACAAGACGTTAATGAAATTAAAAAGAATATTATTCATAAAATCTCGTGATGTTACAAAAGCCATGAAATTCCCCAGGAAACACATTAGTGTATTCCCTCACAATAGGAATGTATTTGAGGATAGTTCTTTCCTTAGAATCAATCATTTGAGAAAGATAATCTTAATCATAGGGTAGTAATATCCATTCTTTATATGATGGTGCTAAATAAGATTCATCCTCCTCCTTTCACTTAAATATAATCAGGGGTCAATTCGCCATAAGGAGATTGATTTCCTTCTCATGGAAATTTATATTGAAACTATAAAGGGAAATCCAATCCATACCCAAATTTACAACAAATTCCACCAAGGGAAGTATAAAAAGGTTCGTTGAGATGTTCAGCCCACAAACATTGGAAGGGGAAGAGTTATATACTTTGGATGCAATAATTTCCCCATTTTTCACTTTCATCGACATCTCTACTTTCATGCTTTATGGTGGTGTTTGGATAGTTCTACTAAACTTTCATGATATGAAGTAATGCATAGAACCAAAATCAAAAAGTATGTTCACTATTCTTTAATGAATAACTATTGTACATGTCGCCACTTTGTTATTGAGATTCACTTTGGTGGTAGTGATGGGAAAAGATCACCCTTGATTCCTTGAAGATTGTCGGTTGCCTCTGAAAACCCTTGGCTTAGGGAATTGATTTTCAAAGTACCATGGTTTTTTAAAGTTAAAGTAATATACAATTCACTAAGGGTTGACCATAGTATTCCTTTCCTCTGTTCCATTTCTGGGTTTCTTATATCGGAAATTTATATATAGTTGTCCTTACTTCCCACACCAAAAACATTTTCTTGTTCCCTTTAACTAATTTATGGGGTGCTTCTTACACACCCTTCACAAGTGGGATGTTGGAATTTCTTGGCACCATTAGATACTTCATCAGACCACCAAAACTAAAATCCACTAATCTTCATGATACCCTTGTGATTATTTGATATCCATGTTGACTTTAAGGTAACATAAGACAATTTCCTCATATCTATCAAAGTCAAAGATCAAGAAGTCTTTTCTTAGACTATGTTTTATCCCACCAAAGAAGCATTCAACCTTGTATTTGGGGGTGATGACAAAATATGGGGTGTATCATGAAAGTCTTGTGAAATTTTCCTTGTACACCCCAATATATTCATCATATTTTTGCTTGATTGCAAGGAAATACCTTTCCAATTTAAGATGGAGAGTGTAAATAAAATATTTTTCAAAAAAACTATCCAAAATTTCTTCTACTCCATCACTTCGATCTATTCCTCAGGCTTCATATTTTTTTATCAATGTCCACCACTGATCAATTTCTCCCTACATATGATAAACAGATAGAAGAACCTTCTCTAATTTGAAACATTGAAGTATGGAGAATATCTTTTCAATGGAGTTGATTTATTGTTCCGCAATAAAGGGATCAGATGATCCATTGAAAATAGGAGGCCTTTATCACATGAAGATCTCAATTATATCTTGTTCTCTCTTAGGTGTTTTTTGGAACTCTTCCTGACCTAGGTTTCTATTAAAAACCTTATTCAGTAGAGATAGTACCATGACAAAGTTTGTGATTCCTATTCCAATCGGATTGGGCATCTCATTAGGGCAGTTATCACATTACCCATTGTGTTAATTGTTAACCTGGTTCCTATTATTACCAATCATTGGATAAAATAAAAGGAAAATTAAGGATGGTTATTTTAAATAGTTAAACACATAAATGGGAATCTAAATACAATAAAGGAATAACTTATAATTTATATATATTTCCTTAACTTATGAATTTATAGGCTTCAATATATGTTATCCATGATATATTTCCTAACATGTATTCTTATGAGAATTTTTTTACTCCATTAATAATGGTTTGTAATGATCTTATGAATTTATCAAAGAATATCCCCCAGGAGTGTTAAACCAGGTGCATAGTTAGACCTTTTTCATGTACCAGGTTACCCTGAGTTAGGCCCCGAACACCTTGTTAGAGTTGTTACTCCTAGGTATATATGTTCCAGAACCATGTCCACTTGTAATATCCAGACAGGAATGTATTTTCTTGATAAACCACTTATTCTATACTTACCAAAATTTAGGGATGTTTTCTTATACTTATTCTTATCCCTAAGTATTTTTTTAGAGTTTTCTAATCCTAATCCCTAAACTAAATAAAATCTTACTCTGATACCAAATATAACAACTGTAATCTTTATTTCACATTAATACATGTTTTATTACATAAAATTACACTTAATACAACCCAAAATGTTTATAATTATAGTGTATTTTTGAATTAGGTACATTACATAACATCTTAAAACATGAAATACATCATCTTTATTGAAAACCTCCTTAATATTTTCATAATATTTCTTCATACTTAAAACTACATTGGATATCTTAGGGAAAATCATAATAAAGGGGTGATCTATAAAGACCAGTAAGGAAATAAATAATGCATAACATGAAAAAGGTAACACATGTTAGACAATAGAAATATCAATGGGGAATAAAAATAACAAGAATAATAAGGCATGATATTTCATGATAAACATAACATGAGAAATGTGGAAACAAATTAAAACATTGCATCATAAACATAGGTCAAGGATAAATCCACCAAGAATTAATGGTGGAAAAAGTATCATAAAGTAATTAGGTACACCCCTATCCCAAAATGGTGTATCATGATACTAAATACTACACAATGCATTGTAGTGCTATCTGGGCGCACCCATCATAATCATTTCATTCTCATGCTTAATTGTTCCACATAGATCATACAACGTAGATTCATTCATCGTCATAATTTATCTCATGATCAATAAGTGTGGAAAACATATATGTAAGTACCAAATCAATAATTATATGTTCAAAAAGGTGAATCCCCTTTATTAAAAAATGGATTTGGTATTCACTACACAATTGTTTTGGCATATAAAATTGCAATGAAATTTTGGCAGCATAATGACGTTAAATAAAAATGGTTTATGAGAGAGAAAGGGGTCTATAATAATTTAAACATAAAATGGTCAGTAATAGGGACATGTAAAGATATATCCCAACATTAGTAAATGTAAATAGAATTCATATGTTTGTAAAGAAACTTCAACAAAGAAGAGAAGGTGAGGATCCCTCATAGAATTTTGGTATAGTAATGGCTTAATTAAGGGTCAAAATGGGAGAGGATAAATGATCCCTTATTAAAATAATATCAAATGGATAGTAAGTTAATTATTATAGATGAATGAAAATATAAAAATTTTAAATTACAAGAGATAATTTCAAATAAGTTGCTTGAATTTGAAAGGAGGAGAGGAAAGTCCCTTACTTGAATGTGTGACTCCAAAGGCTTGGGATGGGATTATTGAGATAATTGGGTGCCTTAGGATGACTCTAGGGTGTGTAGTTCAGATTTTTTATTTGATCCAAGAAGTTTGAGTGAAGATAAATGGGATCTTGGGTGGGTTTATATAGGAAAAGATGGGGATTTCTTTATTATTTTGGTTTTTGACACTACATAATAAAATATCCAAAACCTCAAACCATACCACGGTTTTTTCCACGGTTTCTAAAAAATGGTATTAGTTTACATTATTTTATAAATATAAGTTCCGAACTTATTAAAATATTACCATTGGTGATGTAGAGGTGAGTCACACTTTTAAAGAAATGATTTTAAAATCTTAAAATATATTATAAGTCATGGAGGATTCATAATGGCTTTAAAAATAAATAAAATAAACTTAAAATCACATTATTTTAAATAGAAAACATATATTTGGTCGTTTATCCCATTTATATTACTTATTACATCAAAAGAATTTCATTATGATGTCATAAAACACAAGGTATATTTGAACAATATTAAATTTTTACCCGAAAATTAGGTTGTCTATGAAAATTATGAAAAATTCACTGTTGGATAATTTAGATTTCTTGATTAAAAAATAATATTAATTTTATTTAAATAATTTTATAAATGTTTTAATTTTATCTTTTAAAATAAAAACTGACATATATTGAAAATGAAGAGTTTTTTATAATAACATATTTTTAAACCCTTATAAAAATTACATTTGACTTCATAAAAATTGTACAATCATTTATATTTAATAAAAATTAATTAGTAATAATATTTTACTAAAATATTATTTATTTCAAAAATCTGTTAATTCATCAAAATAGATATATTAATTAACCAAAAATGCTATGTGTGTTTTATTGAATCTAAATAAAAATAATTTATAAATTAATAATAATAAGATGAAAATATATTCATTATTCTATACAAAATAATGTACATATTACTATTTCTAGAGTCTTAATACATATCCCTTTAATACACCAACATACTCTTTAAGAGTAAGGTGCACAATGGTGGGGCTTTCATGGGGTTGGTTGACAAACATGGTTTGGGCCATGATCTCGATGAGCTTCAACTTCTCCCATAAATAGTTTCACTCATGCTTAAGTTGTTGGATATTGGCTTAGGTTTGGTCTAGGGTAAATTAGAGAAATTATATCTCCCTTAGAAGTTCCAATAAATTGGATTCATATGGTATGAACCTATTGGTTAAGGTCATCACTTCCTTTTTCTATGACAATTGGATTTGTTAAAACCCTATATTTATACTAATCTTGTGATCACTTTTCAACGGCTATATTATCAATAGTAAAGATACTTAATAGTCATTAAAATCCAATTGGATATAATAAAACAAAATAAGTGCATGTGTTTTCTATAACTATAATATATTTAATTAAATGAAAAAGGGGAATTTTATTCATAATAGTTCGGGTTGTTACAGAGGCCTCCAGATTTGTTATTATAAAAAAATATAAATTTATAATAGTGCTTGAGAAACTATCATTGATGATGTATGTTTATTTATTCTCCCCTACATGGTTTTCAAGAATCAATTATATCATTAAGGGGGTGATTGATTTTATCAATGAACTTAAACGATGAATTTAGATTAAATCTTTTGGTTAATTCCTAAAACTTACTACATATACTTGAATGTTTTTAACCAATGTTATGAGATGAGTTCAGAAACTAATATTATTATTCTAATGATAAAACAATTTATTAATTTGGCATTATTTTGTTTCATCCTGAGGACATATGAACTACCCCTAGAAAATTTAAGTAATATGTATCAATTGGTATCTTTTTATATTGATCAATAAACAATTTTTTTTTGTCAATTAAACATTTATAATTTCTACATCAAGCATAGATGACTTAGACATTTAGTGGGAAGATTTGTGGAACATTTATTCAGAATAAAGTGATATCATACTCTCTATATAATTTTTAGTTGTTATCAATAAGTGGGAAAGAATAAAATGGAATAAGAAAATAATGAATAAAGAAGAATAACTGGTTGATATATTGACATACCATTTTATATCACAGTTATTGAAAAAAATAAAAAAACAAAGATTTCTAAACCAACATTTTGTTTTTGTTTTATTTTATGTTAATAATAATTAAAGTCCTTAATATAAGTTGTATGATATCAATACGATGATGATTGAATAGATTAGAATATTTCATGGTGTTCCCGAGAAATAAATCATTATATGAGAAGACTATATTTAGGATTGGGCGTTTTCTTTCATAAATTTTTTTATGGAAAACAAAATATAAATGAAGTGATTCCATGAGATTCAGGGAGATCCAGTCACATGATGGAAAATATGATTGAATGTGTGAGTTGATACTTCTATTTTTCATATAGAAAATAATGAGAAAGATATTATATAACTTCTTGGGATTTTAGCATATTTTTCTTTTCATAAAATTTTAATAAATAGATTATTTTATAATTTATAAAACAAAATAATATATTTTTTTACATAGACTTTTATAAAACAAAATGTTTTTATACAATAAAAATAGCATTTTAGTGTAAATTAGGTTAAAATATTCAAATTATAAAATATTTCTATTATTTTACAGTAAATTATATTTTTTCTAAGGAATATTTTAATGAAAATATTTCTATATATTTATATTTTTAAAATAAATTTACTTTCTTAAATCAAGTTGAAAATTATTTTAATGTGATATGATTCTTTATGTTAGTTTTTCATAATAAAACATTTTAAAAGATATTTAATTTTATAAGTTAATAATTTTATAAATATGTATTTAATATTATTTATGAAACAAATTTATAGGTAACCTAGTTAATATGACTTTGAAATAAAAATATTAAATGATCAAATTTGTGGTCAGATGTACTTAATATTCTTTTAAAAAATTACTTTGTATAAAAAATGAAAGTGGTTATTAATTATTTAAAATAAAATTTATTTATCATATAAATTTAGATTATTTAAAATACTATTTTCAATTTAGAACAATTATAAGCTTAATTTTATTGTAATTTTGTTTTTAAAAAACAAAATATAATATTATTACTCTACTGATAATATTTAATAATTATAATTTGTATTAAAACATTATATTATAAAAAATGAAATATGAGAATATTTACATTAATGATATTAGATTTAATATTTTTAGGTTAAATTTTTAGTAAAAAGTATATATATAGTAACCTAATTATTAGAAGGATGAAATAAATATTTTATATGCATAAAATGTTATAGTTATTTCCCTAATGGTAATTTAAAATTCTGTTTAAATAAGTAAATATAGATATAAAACAATTATATTTTTTGGTATTTGAATTAAATTAAGTAATTTAAACTTTACTTATATATGAAAAATTAAAAGGTTGATGTAAATATAAACTTATATATAATGCTAATAAGTTTTTAATGGAAAATAATTTTTAAATTTACCTTGTAAAAATTTGACCAGCCTAGAAGCCAGCCTATTCATCTCTACCAATCATGTGGGAACAGGGTTCATCCATGATCAAAATATAGCTTGGCTAGGTACTTGGTGGTATGATGTTTCATTAGTAGGTGCAAAGTTCCCACAAAGAGAATTATGGGCCAAGCGTATCATGCACGGTAAGCGCATAGGTCAAGTGGGTCATGCCACGGGTTGACAACATGGTGAATCCTGGGAGTAGACCTCAGATTACTTGTATCTTTTGATCAATAAGAATTGATTAGTTAAAATGGAAGCACGCTTCTAGGAGGAACATTGATGTGGGACACGTGATACATGTTACTATTCACCCGATAAAAATGTTATGCTTATTTCCCCACCATCCGATCACATTATCCTTAGTAGTCTGATATTCCATGACATTTTCATCCACATAAAACCAACTGTTCCACTTCCTTTCATCGCATGCCAGAACAAATCTCTGCCATCAACCTTCCTTTGATACTGACTTCGTAGTTTTCTTCTCCTTCAGGTGCAAGGAATCACCAGTTAAGGTCACCTTCAAACAGTTCATCTACAAACCCCTACCTCCTTCTATTGATTTCCTTGGTGATAAATTCACTAGTCTTTGACCACATTATCCACCACATTATTGAAGCATGGCCACATTCAAATATAATTCCCTATGAATCTTGGAAATTTTGTAATAACAGGTTGTATAAATATGAAATAGAATTTTAATTCGAGTTATGTATATATATATATATATTATATTTTCAATAAAAAAAAAATTTCAGTCTACATATATTTTTTCTTTCTTATAAAGCCATAAATTTGAGCCTCATAGGATTTTGTTCATGGTTGAAAAGTGGGTATACCCAATTATTATTTTCAATAGTTCCTTGGATGCCTAAAGTGCTATGTATGTATATACGTAGACACCTTCTTAAATTTTCAGAAAGCCATGAACCAAGATCTCTCTCTGTCCACCCCCCTCTCCTCCTACCTGGTTCATGCATACAAGCACAAGCAGTGGAGACTGCCTAACCCCATTTTGTAGATTGAGGTAAGGGGATTGTGTTTTTTTAAAAAGTACCATTTTGTGTATAAGAATTTATTATTTTCAAATTATTGATTTTCACATTTTTATTTTTTGTATATGTGTTGAATTCAAGGTTGATTTTAAATTTTGTAAGGGGATATTATAATTCCAAAATACAAGTTTTTTTTTGTTTTTTTAACTATTATTTTATGTAAGAGTAAATTTTTTATTAAAAATGATTATTTAAAATGTTATAATTTTATGTATAATTTTTTTTAAAATTATATGTAAGAGATTTAAATTTTTAAAAAATATTATTTTTTAAGGGTTATATATTTTCAAATTTATATTTTATGATAGGGAAATTTAATTTTCAATGCTATAATTATTTTATAAAAAAACACTATTTTTGTAAGAAGATATTATAATTTCAAATTATAAGTTTATTTATTTTTAAAACTTGTATTCTTATAAGATAATTATCTTTTTGTTTATGTTTAAAAAATAATTATTTTATGTAAGGGATATATTTTAAAAGTCCCATTTTTAAATTATGTTCTTTCAAAAATATGTTTTATTTTTATAATTCAAAGGTGAATTTAAAATGATAAAGTTTATCATTTTTTTTCTTTTATTTCATTAAAATTATTTAAAATATCAAGTGGATTTTATTAGTATTATTTTATTTATAAAATAAAATTTAAAAATTATGGATGTTTCACAAATTTATAGGTATGGCCATGCACTATATACATCACAAATAATCCTTACATGTTTTTACTAAATTTAATTATCATGAGATTTCGATACCCCATATTATTTGATTGATTTCTTATAGAAGTATATATATATATATACTTATATATATATATATATATTTAAGTATTCACTATAATAGTTTCAAATGTAAAGTTAAAAACTCTAGTGTAAAAAATAGGTCAAACTCAAAATATTTTATGAAAAATTCACCACTTGGACTTTATTAACATGATAAGGTATAGGGAGTGAACCCAACCCTCTAAGATGTGTAATCCATAGATATCATTCAATGATCCAAGTTTCCATGAGGTTTTATCTTAAAATAATGAAAAATAATCTGAAAAATAATAGGACTCTATTATTAAGAAAATAATTTCCAAGTGAATATTATTTTCAAAGAAAGCTTTACGAAACTTTAAGAAGATATCCATGTATTTTTTAAGGTTATTATATTTTAAAATTAAAATTTGTTTTCAAAATTATATTTTTTTCAAATGATTTTAAAATTATATCATATGTTATATTTTGAAAACCCTAGAGGTATATTATGGAAAAATATTTATTATATCAAAGGTAATTATATAAATAAAAATATTTAAAAATAATTTTTTCCTTGAATTTTTTCAAATAAAATTTTCATAATATTTATAAATGGATTTTTCACTAGTTTTAAAACTTCTTACTGGGAAATTTTATGCTCACCCTATGTTTTAAAATGTTTTTCAAAGGCTCGTTATAAATTCCAATATATTTTAGCTTTGTTAAGGATCTAGTACGAGCAAAGTAAAAATAACTATTTATTTCTTAATTTTTTAGACTATGATATAATGTAATGGTTTTCATTTTTCCTCCAAAACCTAGAATATAAAAGATACCTATATTTGTAAATTACTATATATTTTCATTCCATTTTTATAAAAAAAATATACAACATGCTTTGCACCGGATCCATAAGTGCAAGTTCTGGGATGTTATAGTTGGTATTAGAGGAACGGTTTACACCACTTTGGAGATTGGGTGTTTATGATTAGAGAAAATATAACAAAAAGAAAATTTATTCTATGTTTCTTAGTAATTAAGTGACTTTTAAGAGTGTATAATTTTATTGAATCTAGTTTTCCTAATTCTAAAAATGGAAATTTAGAATTTCTTTAAGCATGAAAAAAGAATTTCAAGGGAGAACTTCATTTTAAGAGGGGTAGAATGTAACATTTTAAGATTTTAGAATATTTTTATTTTCATAAAAGTTTAATAAATATATTATTTTAAAATTTACAAAACAAACTAATATTTTTTTTACAAAATATTTTATAAAATTTTATTTTATATAATAAATATATGTTTTCATAATAAATTAGGTTAAAATATTCAAATTATAAAATAATACTTTTATTTTTCAAGAAATGGTATTTTTATTAAGAAATATTTTAATGAAAATATTAATATATATTTATATTCTTTAAATAAATCTACTTTCATAAATCAAGCTGAAAAATATTTTAAAGTGATATGATTTATTATTTTAATTTTTTATCATAAATTATTTTAAAAAAATTAATTGTATAGGTTTATAATTTTATAAATAAGTATTTAATATTATTTATGCAAAAAAATTATGAGTCACTTAGTAAATATGAATTTGAAATAATAATATTAAATGTGTACATTTGTGGTTATATGTACATACCATTCTTTTAAAAAAATACTTTGTATAAAAATATACAAGTATTTATTAATTTTTTAAAAGAAAATTTATTTTAATATGGAAATTTAGAGTCTTCAAAATATTTTTTTAAATTTAGAAAAAATTTAAGCTTAATTTAATTATAATTTTTTCGACAGAAAAAAATATAATATTATAACTCTATTGATGATAATATATAATAATAATAATTAGAAATAAAAACTTTATGTTATAAAATAATGACATATAAGAATATAAACATTATTAAAATTAATATTAATGTTTTTATGTTAAATTTTTAGTAATATATATATATATATATATATTAACCTGATTATTAGAAGGATGAAATAAATATGTTCATATGCATAAAATATTATGTTTATCTCCCTTATGGTAATTTAAAAAAATTATATAAGTAAATATATATATATATAAAATAATAATATTTTTGTATTTAAATTAAATTAATTATTTTAAAGTTTACTTATATAAGAAAAATTAGAATGTTAAAGGAAATATAAACTTATATAGTATACTAATAAATTTTAGATGTAAAATATTTTTTATATTTACCATGTAAAAAAATTTCCATTCTAGAAGCTTTCCTAGCCAGATCTACCAAGCATGTGGTAATAAGGTTCAACCATACTCAGGAGCTAGCCTGGCCAACTACTCGGTAGTAAGGTACTCCATTAAAAGGCATAGATTTCCCACAATGGGCATTATTAGCCATGTATAGTGCTCCTAGTAAGCGCATATGTCAAGTGGTCCATGTCACAAGTTGGTAGCATGGTGAAGCATAGGATAAGTCCCTAGATTACCTGTATTTACTGATCAATATGAAGAACTTAGTTAATAAGGAATCACACAACCATGAGAAACTTCAATGTGGGATGTTGATATATGTTACTATTTACTCGATAAAAATATTGAACTTATTTCACCACTATCCATCTGAGCATCCTTAGCCATTTGATCTTTTGCAACATCATATTCTTTAAAACACCCATTATTTCTCTTCCTTCCACTACAAACTAGACTGAAGCTACACCATCGTCCTTCCTTTGATATTTAATTCTCTATCTCATTCTTCTCCTTTCAGTGTAAGGAATCACCGGAAAAGGTGGAGAATAAATAGTTTATCTAGAAACCCATACCTTCTTATTTCGATTTCCTTGGAGATAAATTCATAGGTCTTCTTCCATAACAGCCACCCCATCATCAAAACATGGCCACATTCAAAGAAGCTTCCTATGAAGGATTGGTAAGGCTATACAAATAGGTTGTATATATATATAATTGAATTTAAATTCTGGATATATATATATATATATATATTATTTTTAATGATAAATATTTTTGGTCCACATGTCTTTCAGCTTGCTTGGAAAGCCAGTAATTTGAGACTTATAGGCTTTTGTTCATGGTGGAAAAGTGGGTGCACCCAATTATTGTTTTCAAAAGTTTCATGGACATCCAAACTACTATGAATAATTACATATATACCTAGACCCCTTCTCCACTCATTAGAAACCCATATCCCAAGCTCTCTCTATCTATCTCACTCTCTCTCCCTCTCCTCACACCTAGTTTATACATATAAGAACTAATAGTGAAGACTTCCCAACCTCATTTTGCAGATTAAGGTAAGGGGATGTGTTTTCAAAAAAAAGTACTATTTTTTATAGGAAAATTTTATTTTAAAAAATACTAATTTTAAAATTATGATTTTATATATAGGTTTTAAATTAAAGTTGATTTCAATTTTTTTTAAAGGGGTGTTATATTTCTAAAATACAAGTTTCTTTTTTTAAAATGATTATTTTATGTATGGGTAAATTATTTTATTAAAAATTATTATTTGAAAAGTTATAATTTTATATATATATTTTTTCAAAATTATATGTAATATTTTTAAATTTTTAAAATTGATAGTTTTTAAGGGTTCTATATTTTCAATTTTTTATTTTATTAAAGGGAAATTCAATTGGTAAAGATATTGTTAGTTATGCCAAAACCCTATTTTTATAAGAGGATATTATATTTTCAAGATATAATTTTATTTATTTATAAAACTTTTATTCTTTTAAGGAAACTATTTATGTGTTTTTGTTTCAAAAAAAATTTTATATCAGGTATTTATTTTAAAAAACCCATTTTCAAATTAAGTTATTTCAAAAAGATGTTTTATCTTCTTAACTCAAAGTTAAATTGAAAATTACAATGTTTATCATTTTAAGTTATTTTATTTCATTAAAATTATTTTCAATTTAAATTTGATTTTATATTGATTATTTAATTCATAAAATTTCACTTAAAAATTATGGTTGTTGCATATATGTATAGGTATGACCATGCACTATGTATGTCATAAACAATCCATGAATATTTTTACTAAATTTAATTGTCATGGTATTTGGATTCACCATATTAATTTATTGATTTCTTATAGATGTTTATATATATTTTATTATATATATATTCAAGTATTCAATATAAGAGTTTCAAAAGTATTGTTTAGAACTCCAGTGAAAAAAGATAGGTCAAGATAAAAATATTTGATGAAAAAATAGCCACCTAGACTTTGTAAACATGATAGAGATTTGGGGAGTGAAACCAACCCTCCAAGATGAGAAGGCCCTAGACATCATTAAATTATTCAAGTGGCCATAAGGTTTTGTATTTAGAGGCTTCAAAGTTTTTTTCCCTAAAAAATTACTAGATTCCATTATTAAGAAAATTATTTCCAAGTGAATTTTATTTTCAAATAATTCTTTACAAAACCTTAAGGAAAAATCCAGGTATTTTCAAAGGTTATTATATTTTGAAATTAAAATTTGTTTTCGAAATGATATGTATTTTCAAATTATTTTAACCTTATATCTTATGTTATATTTTCAAAACCCAAGTTTTGTATTTTTTGGAAAAATATTTATTATGTCAAAGGTTTTGGTATAAATAAAAATGTTTACAAAATGATGTTTTCAAATGATGTTTTCATATGAATTTTTCATAGTATTTATAAAAGTATTTTTTAGTAGTTTTAAAACCACTTACTAGGAAATTTTATATTAACCATGTGTTTTAAAATGTTTTTTAAAGTCTCATTAGAAGTTCCAAATGAGTTTAGCTTTATTAACTATCTAGTGTGAGAAAAGTCAAAGTAACTATTTATTTATTAATAGTTTTAACTACCATATAATGTAATGGTTTTTCATTTTCCTCCAAAACCTAGACCAGAAAAGATATTTATATTTTTAATGGATTTTATATTTTCAGTATCTTTATATAGAAAAATATACATAATGTCTTACATCGAATTCAAAAGTTTGGGTTTTGGGCTGTCACATATTAGGTGTTCATATGAAAAAATTGTTAGATTGGATTAGATAAAGTGAAGTAGTTGCTTCCATTGTATATGTTTAGAGATTAATTCTTTTGAATTTATTATTTGAATATTTTTTATCTTATGTATTCCATATATTGATTCAATTCAAGAAGATTTTAGAATATTCATCTTTATGGCTATCATGAGTATAATATTACATAAAAATACAATTGGATGAAGTTGAAATTATTGGCCCGGATTATGGAACTATTTTTAATGTCTAATAAAATTGGTGTTTATGAGAGTAATTTTTTCAACCATCTAGAATCAATGTTCCAAAATCCATCTAGTGGAGGAAAGTATAGAATCTATTGTTTAGTAGGTAAAAGTAACCAAATACGTGAAGTCTCCACCAATAGATCACCAAGCATTAAGGATGATATATCAAGTGATGAAAGTTATTTTTATGATATTTGAATATGTTTAAAAATGTTTTAGAGGGATTGGATATGTGTTGAAGAGGTTCTGGTTGAACTATGTGAAGTATGGAATTACAAATTTGGATTTGAAAAGAGACAAGGGAAGAGTGCATAAGTATCATTATTATTCTACGTAAGGATCACTTGTGACATGTATAAACATCACTATATTTATGTAAGAATCATCTAAAATTACATAAGTATATTTTTTAAGGATTATTATGTTGAAATAATGATACCGACCATGCATAATAATCAACGTATGGATCATTTTGAGGTTTGTAAGTATGAACATTTTTATGAATCATTCCATAAATCTCAACTTTATAAGTATGATCACTATAAGGATAATCACATCCTTATTCATAAGAATAATTTTTTAGTTTTTTAAGGATGACATACTTACACCAAATAAATATTTTCATCCATAAGGATGATCAAACACCATAAGTGTAATTCCCCAATATTTTAGTATATATCTTCCCTATAAATAAATATAATATATTCGATAGCTTTCTCCATGGGAAACACAAAAAAAATTTGATCCATGAAATATTAAATGAATATTATTAAGAAAATTTAAGAATAAAAAATCTAATAAATAAAAATATTATAATCAATTACACTTGCAAATGTAATTAGATTACGAATCCTTAATGTATTAAAAGGGGATTTTTTTAATAAAAGAGGGTTTTCATTATCTACTTCATTTTCATTTTAAAATAAATTTATAAATTTTAGAATTTAATTTTGAAAAAATTAACATCATTTTTTGATTAATCATTTCAATATTATCTTAGGATTAATTTTTGAGTTTTTCTAAAATAATTGATTTTTAGGTGAATAGTGAAAACATCGATTTTGATTATACCGTCAGTTTTATGACATTATAAAAGAATGAATTAAAATATTTTTAAACCTTATATATATATATATATACTAATAAATAATATATTTAAATTTTTAAATGTGTTTCTAATTTTTTTTTAAACTTAATTAATATTTTACACAAAAAGATGTGTTTATGTGATTATATTAAAAACCTGTTTTTATAGAAATTAAATCTAAAAATGGATTTTATATTTTAGATAAAAAATTTCATATAATTTAATAATTAAAACTTCATTCTAGTCATAAAAATATGATTAATAGTATTAAATATAATCACCACATTAAGTCATCCTATGCCCTTTATTTCTAAGTAGACTTTCAAGAGAAAGTTCAAGGTCTCAAAGTGAGTATTAATTAATTATTTTTCTTTTCATATTAATCATTCACCTTCCAAAAATATCATAACCATGGTAATATAATGTACTCATTATCATTATTATACTTTATTTTTAATATATTAATCTTATAATCATTATTTATTCCTTCCCATCCACTTAGAATAATGAGACAATGTTGATCATGTGTTTGTCTAAACTACCGCCTCCACGAACAAACACCTTCTACTTTTCATAAACACCTCTATTCTCTATTTATAAGGATTTATTTTAAGAATAAATTTTAAATATTTAATATAATTATGATTATTAGGATACAAATTATTATCCACCTTCATTCCCTCTTATTTATGGGAAAATGAAAACATTAACTATATTTTTTTTGGGACTACCACCTCCACAAAATAACATATCTCATTTTTCATTTAGATTATTTATTATTTTTAAAAAAATATTAAAAAATATAATTAAACTCCTTAAAAATATATAAATAATATCATTATGATTCTTTTATAATGATATTATTACAAAATAAACCACTTTCATTACCATAATCATCCATTAATTATGGTATGTTTATGTTTGGGTCGGTTTAACCACCAACTTCAACAAAGCTATAAAACGCTATCATGGGTTACTATGGAAACTTAAATAATATTATTATTATATGTTAATAATCAAATTATTATTGGTTTATGGTTCTCTAATGGTTATATTATGCTTTTAACTTATTATTAAAATATCATCTTTGATCGCTAAAATTACTGAAATAAGCAGATATCGATTCAATTTTCACACAAAATAACTAAAATAGCTATAAATAACATAAGATATTTATAAATAAATTCAATTTAATTATCATATTAAATTTTATTACTTTGAAATGATGAACATGGTATCAAAAAAATGTTCATCGAAATCGATATCGTAAAGCATGCACAAAACGGTTAAAGTTATTAACACCAGATGGTAAAAATAAGCGATAAATAAATATTATATTCATAAAAGAAGATCATAAATGAAGTATATAAAAGTTAATTCATGTGAATAATTTTATTAAATATAATATTAAGATAGGTGTGATTATTTTATAGGAGGTTAGAGTGTATTTTACTAAACAAGGAATCAAGGAAAATGGATTTTTGTTTCAGATATAATTCCATGAGACATATTTATTATTGTGCACCATTATATCTTGGATATAATTTGATTAATTCCTAATGAATGGATTTTTTTGAACTTTCTCCCGTCTCCGCCACCTCCCTCATCCCACTCAGGCTCCTTTCCCCATGGTTTCGTTGTTCACAGCGACGTCCTCCTTGGCTCGTCCTTTTCGTCGGTGTGCTTGATTTGTCGGCTTCTTGGCTCGACTCCAATCTTTGGATAGGGTTTCAAAGCGGCGCAGCTGTTCTGAGGCCGAGTCCCAGTTTATGTGGGTTGAGGGAGCCGATTCATCTTTGGAAGCGTGCTATAGGTGGTGGAGTGTGTCTTCTACGAGATTGATGGATGGCAGTGATGGGATTTGGATCTGGTTCTCTCTCGGGCTCTCGTCCGGTATTTTGGGCATTTTCTTCTGTTTTTTTCTTTAATATTTTGAGTAGGGTGATGCGTATAACGACCCACACTTTACATATATTGTTATTACTTCAGATTTGAAGCATACTTATTACAACATATAACAAAACCATGAAAGGACCGTATAGGTACAGTGTCTTTAGAAACTGGGAAACATAAACAACTAGTTCATAAAATCAACTACATTATCTCCCATTTATTTCCTCATATCTAGAGTCCCTTTTTGGCATATCCTACTTAATATCCTTCTTCCTGACCTGGGGAAAAGAAAACATACAAAAGGGTGAGCTCAAATGCTCAGTAAGGGTAAACAAAAGAAATATCAGTCATATCTAATTCATAAGAACATAACATTTTGAAAATATTAACCTGCAAAAGAGGTCATAATATCATGTCATGGGATAAATCATAGTAATGAAAATTAATCCCAAATAATCATAACTTAAAACATGAAACTTTTTGGCATACACACATAATCATAGAAAATCATTTCATATTAGTCAAGGCTCATTGCCAAGACCATCATAGAGGAAAAAGTCCATTACTGAACCGGTTTAACTTGTTGTTCCAGCCATGTCTATCTCATGAGATATAAATCTTTACCCAATGCATTGGGGGGACATATAGGTACCACCCATCTTATAATTAAGCCATTCTTATGTGTGCCACAAAATCGTAAATCATACATCATAGCATAACCCATGTAATAAAAATGGAAATCTTAAACATCATGCCATCATAACATAATCCATATAAGATAAAAGGACATCATAAAAATAATTCCATCATAACATAATCAAATCGATGTAAAATTAGGGATAGAAATATAACCCTATATTGTCTTAGATGGAAAATAATTTTGATAAAACACTTGAACTCCATTCTTGAGGAAAATATCCTTTCTACTTCAAAAACATTTTTCCTTTCTTAACATGTCATACAATTTTAAACTAAAAGAAGTTGATTAAAAATAAACTTCAAAACTTGTAAAGGAATATTCTTGTAAATAATGTTCTAAAAATCCATTCATTTCGTATAATTTAAAAAAACATTCTTCTCGTACTTTGGCCAGAAAAGTCAAAAAGTTCCTCGTATGAAAAACGACAAAAGATTCCATTCATATCTTTTACTAAAAACTCACCTAAGGGTAAAATTGGATTTAAAAAATTGTATTAGGATGGAAATAATATTACATATTGAGTAAACATGGATGTGGATGATAAAATACACCCCAATAAATACCAAAGTATAAACAATCTCGGATAAAAATGAGATTGTGAGATTTTCCCTTACCTTAGGTCTGATATGCTTCGTATGAATCCGAACCTCCTGTAATATGGTTTAAATAATTTTAATTGGATTATTAAATAATCATATTCATTGTTATGATATCATATATGGTCATATTTGTATCTTCTTAGTAGTAATATTTCATTGCTACTTGTTATTCGGGTGTTTATTGCTTTATGTTCTTATGCGTGTTTTGTCGAATAAATTCTTATTCCTCTTTATAGGATATAGATACATCATTTACAGAATGTTATTAGTGTAATATATATCATATTAATTCATTAATTTCATTTATATAATCATTATTCAATGAAGATCATATATAACGAGTCGCATCACATCGTGGAGACGGTAGGCCGTACGTACGCACGAGCGATGATATCGTTCTCATGATCATGGAATTGTATTGAAGTGTATGTATAATATTTCAGAATCAATACCAATTTACAACAATCATATATAGTTATTTATTTACACCATTATACCCATCCAAGTAAGGTGGTGGTGGAAAACATATTACACCACGGCGTGGAGACGGTATTCCGTACGTACGCACGCACGGTGATTTTTTTACCATAGGATGGATAAGAGGTGAAATAGGGTTGTTTCATATTTATAATAACATATCAGTATATGAGGGATACTGATTTTATTACCTCATAATGAAACAACTAAAGAATATGGAGTAGAAGAAGAATGGAACTTGAAGAAAATGGTAGAAGGTATTACCTCTTCTTCGAAGTGCCTCCTTTAAACTTTCTCTTAGGGAATTTGAGTTATTATTTTGAGAAGACCAGTACCTCTAGTAGGTTTCTAAGGAAGTGGGGAATTGAAATGGGCAGGGTTTGGCCGAGCTTGAAGGCTCAAAGTGGTGTGAGGAGGAGAGGGAGTAGGTTCCCTTTTATAAGGGAGGAGAGGGGAGTCTTTGGAAAGTCTGAAAATATTATCTTATTATAAACTTATATTCGGTTTAAAAGGGTCCAAAAATAATTAAATATGAAGATAAGATGACTCATGGTCGAAATAAAATCATCCAATCAGAATTGGACATGTTTTGGAAAATATTTTAATCATTATAATCTTATTTATTTAAATCATTTATTAATGAGGTAAATATTGCATCATTATTGTGTCATAAATAATTTAATTTATTTGATGTCTAAAAATTATAAAAAAAATATCAAAATGTAGTAAATCTTTTTATCTTTCCAATTAATATTTATAGTTGAAAAGATAATTTATATATCCCCTTATAAAAATTAATTACTAAAGGATTTTTTGTTAATGCCAATTTTGTCTTTACATTAAATTAATTAATCTAATGTGTCATTTTCTTTCATAAGTGGCTCCATGGGGTCCCAAAATCGACCCAAGGATTCCCATGGTCGGAAATTACTCATCCAATAAGGTTTGGACAAGTGTTAAGGTAATTTTGAATTATTATAATTTTCTTTTAACCGTGGTAAATAAAAGTAAAAAGTTACTATTCACCAAAAAATATTTTTTTCTAATTGAACCACATTTTACTCCTTGATATACACCGTGTCTCTCGGATTTTTGAAATTCAACTCACAGAAGCGGTAAAATTAATTTTTATGAACAATTGCAAAAGCTCCTAGGAGGTGGGTAAAAGACGGTGAAAAGTTCAATACAATTTTTTATAAATCTAAAATTATTATAAAATGATTCCAATGAATTTCATTGAACTTATATAAGTATTATGTATATATTTTGACATAAAATAAATTTAAATCAAATAAATGATTATTTAAATAAAAATTCGGTTTTAACCAAAAACTCAGTGTTTTCACTATTCATCAAAAATTGAAGTTTTTTAGAAAAATACCAAAAATTCAGCATAAGATATATTTGATATTCAAAATTCAAAAATGATTTCTATTTTTCCAAATTCAAAATATAGAAGTGGCATTAATTAATTTTAAATGTAATTCCCGTTATCAAAACAAATAGCGTGTTTTTAAGAAACAATAACTATCAAAAGATCATCCCTTGTTTATGTTAAATTTCAAAGTGAAATTAATTCCAATGACCAACATTGGATTAAATGGTAAAAATATATTCTAATTACACTTTAAAACCAATTAAAAAGATAATCTATCCATATAAATTATTGCGATGAAAAAAGTTGTTTTTAATTAAAATATAGCGTGTTTTTATTATTCATAAAAATATGAAAGTTACGAGAATAATATGAAAAATTTATCCAAAGTAAATTTTTATATCCTAATTACAAAGAAGAATTTTATTTTGTAAAATTGAACTTATAAACATGTCAGAAACTAGATTTAAAATGTGTGCGCCATCAAAAGGCGGTAAAACTGCATTTTTTGAAAAATATTTCTTTTATCCGAAAAACTGATTTTGTTTTCATACCTCATTCTAGAAAATGTGTAAGATGATTTATAATGTTATAAAATTTAAAATCCATTTAATACTATTCACAACGGCTAGTTCATAATATTATAATAATATATTTTTGTTTAGTGAAACTCGGTATTGCGTACAACACACGCTATCGAGGAAGGCCGCCATTGCGTGTAACGCAAGACAAGCTAGTGTTGTGTGCAGTGAAAGATTCCTTTGAATATAACATAATACATAATATATTTATTTATATATATACTTCTCATAAAATATCAGGGTGTTACATTCTACCCCCCTTAAAATGAATTTTTCCCTCGAAATTCTTCACTTCGTAACAAACAGATGAGGATACCTCTCCCTCATCATATCCTCAAGATCCCATGTAGCTTCTTCTAATTGGTGGTTCCTCCATAAAACTTTCACCAAGCGAGTGGTCTTATTCCATAGAGCTTTTTCACTACGATCCAGAATCTCTATCGGTTGTTCTTCATAAGAAAGATCTTGCTCCAGCGGTACAACTTCTGAGCTTGGGTACATGTGAAGGATCAGGTATGTACTTTCTCAGGAGAGATACGTGGAACACATCATGAACTTAAGAGAGATTCGGTGGAAGCTCCAATTGATAATCTACCTTCCAAACACCATCCAGTATTTCGAAAGGACCTATGTACATAGGGCTCAGCTTTCCCTTCTTCCCAAATCTCATTACTCTCTTCCAAGGAGATATTCGTAAGAACACTTTATCACCCAATTCAAACTCTAGGTCTTTTCTTTGGTTGTGGGCATAACTTTTTTTTTAATCTGAGCTGCTCTTATGTGTTGTTGAATATATCGGACTTTTTCTACCATCTCATCAACAATATCAGGTCCTAATAGCTTTCTTTCCCCAACTTCATCCCAGCAAGTTGGACTTCTACATTTCTTTCCATAGAGAGATTCATAAGAAGCCATCTGAATTCCGGAGTGAAAGCTATTATTATAGGAAAATTACACCAATGGTAGGTGTTGATCCCAACCACCTTTGAAATCCATAGAGAAAGCTCTTAACATGTCTTCTAGAGTTTGAATTGTCCTCTCAGACTGACCATCTGTTTGAGGATGATAAGCAGTGCTGAAACTCAACTCTATATCTAGAGTATGCTGAAGACTTCACCAGAACTTCGAGGTAAACCTTGGATCCTGATCAGATATAATGAAAAGTGGTACTCCATGCAATCTTACCACTTCCTTTACATATATCCTGGCAAGATGATCTAGAGAGAAATCTTCCCTAATAGCAATGAAGTGCGCTGACTTCGTAAGATGATCAACTATAACCCAGATAGCATTATTGATTTTGGATGTTTTAGGAAGTCCAGTGAAAAATTCCATAGTGATGTTTTCCCATTTCCATTCAGGTATGGGTAATGGTTGTAACATCCCCTTAGACTTCTGTCTCTCAGCTTTAACTTGCTGACAAACCAAGCATCGAGAGACATATTCAGCAACATCTCTTTTCGTGTCATCCCACCAGAAGTACTCTTTCAGGTCCCTATACATCTTCGTGCTTCCAGGATGAATAGAGAATGAAGAACTATGAGCTTTATCCAAAAACTCCTTTAATTCGGGGATTGGAGGAACACAAACCCGATTCCTGAACCTTATTATCCCATCACAATCAAGGTTGAATTCAGGAACATTTCTCACCTTCTTTTGTAACTCTACATCTTCTTTTTGTGCCTCTTTAATCTTCACAAGTATAGGTGGTTGAACATTCATTTGAGAAAGACAAGATTTTTCCCCTTCCATTATAATTCCAAGATCCATCCTTTGTAAATCCATAAATATCAGATCTTTTGTGATCCTCATCATGGATAAGCTAGCATGGTCTTGTCGACTTAATGCGTCTTCCACCTTGTTTGCTTTCCCAGGGTGGTAATGAATTGAGTAGTCGTAATCCTTAATCAGCTCCAACCATCTTCTTTGTCACATATTCAGATCCTATTATGTGAAAATATTCTTTAAACTTTTGTGATCAATATAAATATCACACCTTTCACCATAAAGATAATGCCTCCAAATATTTAATGCAAAGATTACCGCAGCTAACTCTAAATCATGAGTTGGGTAATTTTGCTCATAGATTTTCAACTGTCGTGAGGCATAATCTATCACCATATTGTTTTTCATGAGAACGCACCCCAATACCTTCTTGGATGTGTCACTATAGATCACAAACCTTTCTCCACTACAAGGTAGTGTGAGCACAGGTGCACTGGATAACCTTCTTTTCAATTCCTTGAAATTTTCTTCAAACTCCTCCGTCCACATGAACTTAACTCCTTTTTGAGTCAACCTGGTGAGTGGATTAGATAATCATGAAAAATATTTCACAAAACATCGATAATATCCAGACAAACCAAGAAAACTTTGGATCTCAGTTATTGTTGTTGGTCTCGACCATCTTTCGATAACCTCTGTTTTTGATGGATCCACAGATATCCCCTCTTTTGAGATTATGTGACCCAAAAATGTAACTTTTTGAAGCCAAAATTCACACTTGGTAAATTTGGCATAAAGCTTCTCCTTTCTCAGGGTCTTCAATACAATTATAAAGTGATATTCATGTTCTTCCTTGCTCTTTGAATAGACAAGAATATCGTCTATAAGGACTACCACAAACTGATCAAGATAGTCTCTAAAGACTCTATTCATCAGATCCATGAAGATAGTAGGGGAATTAGAAAGACCAAATGGCATCACTATAAATTCATAGTGTCCATACCTTGTACAGAAAGTCGTCTTTGGTATATCCTCCCTTTTGACCCTTAATTGATGATACCATGAACGAAGATCAATCTTGGAAAAGTATTGAGCTCTGCGTAATTGGTCAAATAAGTCATCAATGCGCGGGAGAGGATATTTGTTCTTGATCTTGATCTTGTTAAGTTCTTGATAATCAATGAAGAGTCTCATTGATCCATCTTTCTTCTTAACAAACAAAACAGGTGCTCCCCAAGGTGACGCACTAGGGCGTATGAATCCTTTATCAATATTCTCTTGGAGTTGCTTCTTCTATTCTTGAAACTCAATTGGGGCCATTCTATAAGGTGTCTTTAAAATAGGCAAAGCACCCGGTACGAGTTCTATTGAAAACTCAACTTCACGATTTGGTGGAAGACTCGGAAATTCCTCTATAAAGACATCATCAAACTTTCGTACAATGGGCATATTCTTAACCGTGAGTTTCTCGCCAACCATTTGAGATAAATAACCTTCATTTATTGGAATCAAGACCCATAAGATGGAAGAAATTTCCTCTGGAAGGTTATATTTATCCTTGCATTGATAGACGATCATAGATTGATATGGAATATTAAATGTGATTTCCCTTCTTTGGCAACTGATATGAGCTCTATATAAAGAAATCCAATCCATGCCAAGAATCACATCAAATTCCACTATAGGAAGGATCACAAGATTTTTAGGAAGCACTTTCCCACAAACTTCAATCGGAGAAGAATTATAAACTTTTGATGTGACCGTTGTGCCATTAGGAGTTGTCACATCTAACTCAACATCTAATTGTTGAGGTAATACGATGATACCCTTAGAAAATTCTTCAAAAATAAAAGAGTGGGTGGATCTAGAATCAAATTAAACATTTTCTACTTTAGAGTGGATGGTAAGTGTACCTTTCACCATTTCGTTATCGTACTCCAAATCACCGATAGTAATTGCATGTGACTTTCCTTTGTCTTTGGCCTTAAGAGTTTGTTGACGTCGATCATCATCAACAAACCTTGGATTTAGGAATTTATTGGCATAATGCCCCATCTCTTTGCACTTGAAAAATTGAAGTGTAGGAGGTGCATTTTGTGTATCCCTTTCTTTGTTCTCATAATTAGACATCTTTTTCCCATTATTTCGACATTCAACTACCCGATGACCTTCTTTTCCACACTTAAAACATTTTCTTGTCCCTTTAAGACAATTCCCTCCATGCTTCTTTCCACAATTTGAGCATATAGGAAAACTCATCTTATTTTCAGTGTGGTCTTTAGATTTTCCTTTGAATTCCATTTTCCTCTTCTTATCAAACCCATATGACTAATGGGTTACTCCAATCACCATATCAACCTTGAGAGCACATCGAACAATTTCCTCATAGCTATTGAAGTCCCTTATGGCTAACTCCCTTCGAAGACTTGGTTTTAAGCCACCAAATAATTGATCGATTTTACTCTCAGGTTGGATAATAATTCCGGAAGCGTACCTTGCAAGTCTTGTAAAATTAGCTTCGTAGGTACCAACCGATTCATCATCCTTTTGCTTCAGTTCAAGAAACTCCTTCTCCATCTTTGTTCAAAGAATACGAGGGGAGTACTTATTGAATAATAAGTTCCTGAACTCGTCCCATTCCATGGACTCAATTTCATCTCTTTGCCTCATATTCTTGATAAGATTCCACCATTGATCAGCATCACCTTCCAAACGACACACTACTAAGATGAATTTGTCATTTTTAGAACATTGTAGAATTGAAAATATCTTTTCAGTGGTACTAATCCATTGTTCAGCTACTAATGGATCAGAAGACCCACTGAATGAAGGTGGGTGCTGCCTCATGAAGAATTCAAAAAAATGTTGCTCCTTCCTTTGCTCGTTTGGAAGTCTTGCATGGTTCATAGCTTGAGAAAGTTGTGTGACCATGGCTACAAGATTTTTTATTATAACTCCCATAACATTTGGTTGCTCAGGGGTACAATCATTGCATTTCCCATCACATCCATCATTAACATGGTTCCTTCAGGCTCCAGCCATTGAATAAAACCAAGAATCATAGTGTGAGCAACACTAATCATAATAGGAAAACCACATAATCAAGAATAAAATTTGACACTTAAGGTCTTATCATAGGTTGTTCATGGCCATTTCTAAAACACTAAGATTGTGTTTTATGCTTAGACTTATCCTTATGGTTCTTACTAAGGCTTTCACATCCTAGTTTCCAAAGGTTGACTATACCTTTCCTCTGATACCAACTATAACGACCCACACTTTACATACATTGTTATTACTTCAGAGTTGAAGCATACTTATTACAATATATAACAAAACCATGAAAGGACCATATAGGTATAGTGTCTTTAGAAACTGGGAAACATAAACAACTGGTTCATAAAATCAACTACATTGTCTCCCATTTATTTCATCATATTTAGATTCTCTTTTTGGAATATCCTACTTAATATCCTTCATCCTGACCTGGGGAAAAGAAAACATACAAAAGGATGAGCTCAAATTCTCAGTAAGGGTAAACAAAAGAAATATCAATCATATCATATTCATAAGAACATAACATTTTGAAAATCTTAACCTGCAAAAGAGGTCATAATATCATCTCATGGGATAAATCATAGTAATGAAAAGTAATCCAAAATTATAATAACTTAAAACATGAAACTTTTTTCCATACACACATAATCATAGAAAATCATTTCATATTAGTCAAGTTTCATTTCCAAGACCATTATAGAGGACAAAGTCCATTATTGAACTGATTTCACTCTTCGTTCCAATCCTGTATCACTGAACCGGTTTAACTTGTCGTTCCATCCATGTCTATCTCATGAGATATAAATCTTTACCCAATGCATTGAAGGGAGATATAGGTCCCACCCATCTCATAATGAAACCATTATTATATGTGCCACAAAATCATAAATCATACATCATAGCATAACCCATGTAATAAAAATGGGAATCCTAAACATCATGCCATCATAACATAATCCATATAAGATAAAAGGACATCATAAAAATAATTCCATCATAACATAATAAAATCAATGTAAAAATAGGGATAGAAACAGAACCCTATATTATCTTATATGGAAAACAATTTTGATAAAACACTTGAACTCCATTCTTGAAGAAAATATCCTTTCTACTTCAAAATTTTTTTTCCTTTCTTAACATGTCATACAATTTTAAACTAAAAGAAGTTGATTAAAAATAAACTTGAAAAATTTTAAAGGAAGCTTCTCATAAATAATGTTCTAAAAATCCATTCATGTCGTATAAGTTAAAAAAACATTCTTCTCGTACTTTGGCCGGAAAAGTCAAAAAGTTCCTCGTACGAAAAACGACAAAAGATTCCTTTCATATATTTTACTAAAAACTCACTAAAGGGTAAAATTGTATTTAAACAATTGTATTAGGATGGAAATAATATTACATATTTAGGAAACATGGATTTTGATGATAAAATACACCCCAGTAAATACCAAAGTATAAACAATCTCGGATAAAAATGAGATTGTGAAATTTTCCCTTACCTTAGGTTTGATATGCTTCGTATGAATTCGAACCTCCTGTAATATGGTTTAAATAATGTTAATTGACTTATTAAAGATTCATATTCATTTTTATGATATCATATATGGTCATATTTGTATCTTCTTAGTAGTAATATTTCATTTCTACTTGTTATTCGGGTGTTTATTGCTTTATGTTCTTATGCGTGTTTTGTCGAATAAATTCTTATTCCTCTTTATAGTATATAGATACATCATTTACAGAATGTTATTAGTGTAATATATATCATATTCATTCATTAATTTCATTTATATAATCATTATTCAATGAAGATCATATAGAACGAGTCGCATCACATCGTGGAGACGGTAGGTCGTACGTACGTACGAGCGATGATATCGTTCCCATGATCGTGGAATTGTATTGAAGTGTATGTATAATATTTAAGAATAAATATTACTTTACAATAATAATATATAGTTATTTATTTACACCATTATACCCATCCAAGTAAGTTGGTGGTGGAAAACATATTACACCACGGCGTGGAGATGGTATTTTGTACGTACGCACGCGCGGTGATTTTGTTTACCATAGGATAGATATGAGGTGAAATAAGTTTGTTTAATATTTATAATAACATATCATTATATGAGGTATACTGATGTTATTACCTCATAATGAAACAACTAAAGAAGAGAGAGTAGAAGAAGAATGGAACTTGAATAAAACGGTAGAAGGTATTACCTCTTCTTCAAAGTGCCTCCTTTAAACTTTCTCTTAGGGAACTAGAGTTGGTCTTTTGAGAAGACCAGTACCTCTAGTAGGTTTCTAAGGAAGTGGGGAAGTTAAATGGGCAGGTTTTGTCTGAGCTTGAAGGCTCAAAGTGGTGTGAGGAGGAGAGGTAGGAGGTACCCTTTTATAAGGGATGAGAGGGGCACCTTTGGAAAGTGTGAAAATATTATTTTATTATAAACTTATCTTCGGTTTCAAAAGGTCCAAAAATCATTAAAGATGAATATAAGATGACTCATGGTCGAAATAAAATCATGAAATCATAATTGGACATGTTTTGGAAAATATTTTAATCATTATAATCTTATTTATTTAAATCATTTATTAATGAGGTAAATATTGCATCATTATTGTTTCATAAATAATTTAATTTATTTGATGTATAGAAATTATAAAAAAATAACAACATGTAGGAAATCCTTTTAACTTTACAATGAATATTTATAGTTGAAAAGATAATTTATAGATCCCCTTATAAAAATTAATTACTAAAGGATTTTTTGTTAATGCCAATTTTGTCTTTACATTAAATTAATTAATCTAATGTGTCATTGTCTTTAATAAGTGGCTCCATGGGGTCCCAAAATCGACCCAAGGATGCCCACGGTCGGCAATTACTCATCCAATAAGGTTTTGACAATTGTTAAGGTAATTTTTAATTATTATAATTTTCTTTTAACCTTGAATTACCCTATTTACTTTTAATCATGGTAAATAAAAGTAAAAAGTTATTATTCACCAAAAATTATTTTTATCTAATTGAACCACATTTTACTCCTTGATATTAACCGTGTGTCTCGGATTTTCAAAATTCAACTCACAGAAGTGGTAAAATTAAGTTTTATGAACAATTGCAAAAGCTCCTAGGAGGTGGGTAAAAGACGGTGAAAAGTTCAATACAATTTTTTATAAATCTAAAATTATTATAAAATGTTTCCAATGAATTTCATTTAACTTATATAAGTATTATGTATCTATTTTGACCTAAAATAAATTTAAATCAAATAAATTATTATTTAAATAAAAAGTCAGTTTTAACCAAAAACTCAGTTTTTTCACTATTCATCAAAAATTGAAGTTTTTCAGAAAAATACCAAAAAATCAGCCTAAGATATATTTGATATTCCAAATTCAAAAGTGATGTCTATTTTTTCAAATTAAAAATATATAAGTGGAATTAATTAATTTTAAATGTAATTCCCATTATCAAAACAAATAGCGTGTTTTTAAGAAACAATAACTATCAAAAGATCATCACTTGTTTATGTCCAATTTCAAAGTGAAATTAATTCCAATGACCAAAATTGGATTAAATGGTAAAAATATATTATAATTACACTTTAAAACCAATTAAAAAGATAATCTAGCCATATAAATTATTGCGATGAAAAAAGTTGTTTTTAATTAAAATATAGCGTGTTTTTACTATTTATAAAAATATGAAAGTTACCAGAATAATATGAAAAATTTATCCAAAGTAAAATTTTATATCCTGATTCCAAAGAAGAATTTTATTTTGTCAAATTGAACTTATAAAAATGTCAGAAACTAGATTTAAAATGTGTGCGCCATCAAAAGGAGGTAAAAGTGCATTTTTTGAAGAATACTTCTTTTATCCGAAAAACTGATTTTGTTTTAATACCTCATTCTAGAAAATGTGTAAGATGATTTATAATGTTATAAAATTTAAAATTCATTTAATTCTATTCATAACTTCTAGTTCATAATATTATAATAATATATCGTTGTTTAGTGAAACTCGGTATTGCGTACTACACACGCTATTGAGGAAGGTCGTGATTACGTGTAACGCAAGCCAAGATAGTGTTGTGTGCAGTGAAAGATTCCTTTTCATATAACATAATACATAATATATATATATATATACTTCTCATAAAATATCATGGTGATACAATGCGGGTTTGATGTTTGGGGATGTTTGTTTTCAGTTGTTTGTTTGGTGATGCAGGTTTGAGTTGTTTGCTTTATTGGATTACCGATTTTGGCCTAGATGTTCGCTATGGAGGGTTGAAGTTTTGGTTTTGGACCATCGTCGATGGTGTTGATGGATGATGGTGATGCTCTCCCGCGCTCCGGTGGATGCGGATGGTTTTGTTGGCTTGTCTGTTCAAGACAGGTTGTGGATCGTGGTTCATTGTTTGTTTCTCCAGTGGTCAAGATGTTGGTGGTGTTTTGTGGGTGCTTCAGCTCCGATGACGGATAATGGTCCTACTCTGATTGGTGTTCAGCTATGACGATAGATCCACCATTTTCCCGCTGTGAATGGTGGCACATAGTGGCGCGTGGTGTTCTGGCTTGTCTCGCCAGTGGTATGCTTTGTGGCAAAGTTGGTTTTCACACTGGCACGCTCCTCAAGGTGATTGTGCGGCTTGAGGTGGACACATGGTTCATTCTGTTTTTGAATTTTGAATTTCTGAAGTTTTTTTTCTTTTGGGTGATGGGTATTCGTTGGACCCGTGGTTTTGAATGTTGTTGTTTTGGTGTGAGGTTACCGGTTATCCTTAACCGGATTTATGAAAATAAAAAAAAAGATTTCCTAATGAATGGATTTTTTTAATATTCATGAAATTCATGGGGTTTTATGATCCATATAGTGTTCTTTATTTTATTGGATTTTGATTTAAAGGCTACCAAGGTTGTAAGGGTCCTTTTAAACTCAACTCCCTTAATTGAGATATAAATTTTATTCATGAACTTGTTTCACTGGAGACTGGTTTTTTCAAACATAATATTTTATTTCATGGTACTTTCTCTTGTAATATTGGGAAAATTAATTTTTAATGTGACCTGTAACTTCATATTTTATGATTATGATAAAAACATTTTATAAAAACTCTTTTACAGTTTCTCATGTTGTATAAACATTCTTCTTTATGAAGCTGCCATTCCGTGTTTTAAAATAATTTTCCAACTGATTTTAACTCTTAATGAATTTGAAAAGAAAATGAAATATTATTATTCTTTCCAGAAGAAAGAGTTTGATTTTAAAAATGAATTATTAATTTTAAAATACTTTTTAAATTATATGTTTTTTAAAAATCTATATTCAAGTGTTTTTTAACTTCTCAATAATTTTTTTGAAAGAATATTTATCTTATATATATTTTTTAAAACGGTATTTTGGTTTTAAGCCGTGTTTTTTAAATTTTTTATCAATATCAAGTATTTTATTTTAATGAAACCATTGTAAAGGAGTTTTCAATCCTTTTAAAAAGGGGGTCCCTATCTTATTTTCAAAGTGATTTATCGAAAGATATTGAAAAGTTATCTTTAGAAATTTTCTTATTGATTATTATGTTACACTAGGGATACTTTTAATTCCCCATCCAACTTCTTTATCTATATTTTTTTATAGAATGTTCTAGGAAAGTATTTTCATGAAACTTGTATCATTTCCATGGGTTAATGAAGTGATTGTTAAATTATGAATTATTTCCTATTATAATGGTGTGAATATGTATGGATGGTTATTATATTATGGGTGGGTTCCTATATATACCTCCAATGGTTTGGTTAAATATTAATATATCATGAGATGATTATAGTAATGAAGTATTAATGTTTGATCCTCTATGTGAATCAATAAGTGATTCATGCTTCACTATGTTTATGGAAATCAGAAAGTGATGTGTTTTCCACTATATTTATGGTAATTAGTAAGTAATATATACTTCATTATCTTTATATAAATCAGGTAATGATTCCTACTCTATTATGGGTAGTGATTTCCACAACACTATTTAATGATTTTTACTCTTATGTTAGTTCTATAGTTTTATATTATGATGTATTCCATAAAATTAAACAAATTTATGACTATAATTATGATCCATGAATCTTGTTTATTTTCTCATGTTTCTACACTCACATGCCATGGTATATGTTTAATATTTTAATATTATATGTCTTGATATCATAGATTATGAACAAATATTATTGTTCTATGTTATTTTCAATATGATATTTTTTCCATGATCAAGTTTTCTCATATTCTTATGATCTAACTCTTCATAACTTTTTGATGAGTTTTTCACGGATTGAGTTTTTGAGCTAACCCCTTTCTAATATTTCCATCTCCTAAGTAATGAAGATGTGTATAACCAATGAGAATTATTGAAGGGAGTGCGGGTCTTGGGCACTTCAATTGGTATCAGAGTAATGTTTAGTTGATTTTAATGATTAGTTTAGTTATTTTTTGGAGATTATTTTAGTTACTTTTATTAATTATGATTATATATATTTATTAAAACCCCTAGGGATTAATAAAATTTAAGGATAACATCTGAAAGTTTTAGTACATTAGATATCATGTGGTTATCCTAGAAATTAAATCACTATATAGATAATAGAAAGTGGATGTAATTGTGTAATGGATGAAACCATTGGTAATGACACTAAAAATATTTGAGGATAATTGACTCAATATTTACTCTGGTGCATGATGAGTTGGCCAAAGACTACACACTAGGATAGATACTCATTGGAGATATGATTTTTTTTCATCATATTATCTTTATAATCCCATATTAAGGATTTATTTCTAAATTAATTTAAGGTATCAGGTTAAAAATTATGATAGAAAACAAATTAGAGAACTTACATTGAACTGGGAGTGATTTTGGTTGAAATAAAAGCTAAGGTGATGAATTTATAGAGTAAGAAATTTTTAGGTTGAGTTTTTCAAAGAGATTATTTATGATAATTCTATTATAATGTTAATTTTTCATCACCCATGTTATCTCAATTTGGTCATAGTAATGGATAGAGTAAGAAGAAATGAAGTTAAAAATGGTTATGATGGGAAATGTGGTGATTGTCCCAATGAAAAAATAAATGATATGGGATCCACAGAAAATAATCTTATTGTTATTATCACTCAACTCTCCCAAGCTGTAAGTTATAATAAATATTGTGTTGATCTATCAAACACACCAAGGAAGGGGTATCTTGATATCTAATCTCTTATGAGGCAACATCCACCCACCTCAGTGGCTCTCCCAATCCATTTATTGTTGGGAAATGGATCGATGTGATAGAAAATATATTTTCTATTCTTCGATTTTCAAAAATGATAAGGTTGTTCTGACCATTTTTTGTTTGTAAGGTGAGGTTGGCCAATGGTGGACTATCATTAAGAATACAATAGAAAGTTTGTAAGTCATATCTATGGAATGGGTGGGGTTCAAGAAAACATTATTCACAAAAAATTATCCCTAAAGTATTCTTATGAAAATGGAGAGAGAATATCTTGAGTTAAAATATAAGGATGATGAATCCATTATCACTAATAAAGGAAAATTCATGGGACTCACAAGATACACCTTTAGTTTTATTACTAACCTTGAGATTAGAGTAGAATGATTATTTAGCAGACTAAAGACTAGTATTTGAAAGAAATTAGCAATCAGATATTTTAGTAGCTATAAATAAATTGTTTTGTTTTGTTTAAGGTGGATATGGATGCTAGAGACTCTTATTATTATATAAACAATAAAAGGAAAATGTAATACTTTGGAAACTCAAAGCATAAATATCTTATAGGAAAAAAGTAAAAATACCTACAATACAATAATATATTAGAATACAGAAATGTAATTGTATTAATGGAATGAGAAGATTTTTCATGTTTGATAGAGCTATCCATCTTTCACACAACTACTAAAGGAATGAAAAAAGATAAATTAAAAACATGTAGGAAAATAAGGATCCATCAAACAATCCACCCATGCTCCAATGCTTCAATTTCATGTTAATTAATAATTATAAAAATAAATTCCATAATCCAAGGGATAACAAGAAGAATAGTCCTTAGTAACCTCATATTCCATGGGAACGAGGGAAATCCTATACCATCACTTTAATTAAATGGGATCATGATAATTAAGATACAATTATCTTCCACTTTAGATTTGTAAATTTCTTGTTTGTTTTTGAATCAATGCATCCTAGTATAGCTATAATATTTTTTTAATAATATTAAATAAATACCCTAGATATTTTATTATTGAATAAAACATCTTATTTTATTCTATCATAAATTGAAGTATATGAGAACATGCCTTATGAAAAACTTTTTATCTTAACTTTTTATGAATTTAAGGTGATTTTGGAAATGGATTGGACCCCTCTACATAGATGAATTTTTTTTTGGAATAATGAAATGACATTTCATATCAACCTATGGTAGTATATACTTTAGAATCAAATTATATAATACGGGTCTTGATACATAATAATGATAAATTCTTGGCTCAATTTTTTATAGAAAAACTCAATGATAGGGATAATCCTATTCTAAGGAAAAAAGTTGTGTATCCCAAGTTTGTAATATTTATATCTCTATAGAGATTATATTTTCAGAAATTTCAATATTTTAGAAACCCTTATATATTTTAATTATTAGAAAATAATAAAAATTTATAAGACATGATTTATTTAAAGGGAGATAATGTAACGCCCCAAGATTTTATTATATATCTTTCATTTAAATAAATATTTTATGTTTGATATTTTCTCCACATGAAACATTGAACCAAAATGATCCACAAAATATTAGATGAATATCATTAATAAAAATTAGGAATAATAAAACCACTATTAAATAAAAATATTATATTAATTTATAAACTCATACAAAAAATATTAAAAACCATTATTGTATTAAAAGGGATTTTTTTCTATAAAATAAGTTCAACTTGTTACACTATATTTTCATTTAAAATATAATTTTATAAATTTTAAAAAATTAACTTCATTTTGGATTAATCATTTCAATATTATCTAAGGTTAAATTTTTAAGAATTTTATAAAATAATTAATTTATCTATAAATAGTGAAAAATGCCAATTTTTTTATTATCATCACTTTTATGGCATTGTACAAGAATGAGATAAAAAATTTTAAATTTATTTTTATATAAATAAATAAATATATATATATACATATATATACTATATTAAATTTATGAAACCTCTGTTTAACCTTTTTGAAACTTAAGTAATATTTAACTCAAAAAACATTTTTTATTTTATTTTTTAAAAATCAATTTTTATGGAAATTAAATCTAAAAAATGGATTTAATGTTTTATATAATAATTTTAATATTATTTAATAATCCAAAATTTATTTTTAGGCATACAAATATGATTATAAGGATTAAAATTAATTACTATAATAATGGTAAAACTATTATTTTCATTGATTTGATTTATTAGAATTTTTGTGATTTTTATATAATAAAATAAATTAATATTTCCTAAAAAATGATTCTAATATAATTTTTAAAACTATATGTAAATAAATTAACACTCATATAATTGGAAACTAATTCAAAATAATTTTAATAACATTTAATGGTGAAAACAACATTTTTTCTACAGAATAATTTTTTTATATTTTGAATGATTTAATTTAAAAGTAAATTTTACCTTATTTATAAATTAAATTAGATTATATGGGGTTAAATTTAGTCTCATAACACTCAATTTTGGTAATAGGGGTCAACTTAATTTTTTTTAAAATATAAATTAATTGTGTAAAAAAAATTACCAAGGTTAAAACCAAAATGGTAAAATGTAAAAAAAAAGTGGTCAATAACTTGAAACATGTTTAAAAAATGTGTGAAAATAATAATTATAGGATTTATAAACCATATATCATCCCAAAATCTATCATATCTCAATTTTGGAACTATTTACATTTTAATAACGTTATTCCATTATTGAAAAATAATGAGTGTTTGCAAAAGTTCTCTTTTCTTCGCATATAAAAGGGGATCCCTTATACCCAATCAAAGTAACAAAAACCCTAAAAAATTACTCAAAAATCTAACTTATTTTAGTATACTAAAATTCCCTTTCATGTGATAAATATCTTTTTCATTATAAGTTTGGTATAAATCCTTCATTTTTAGGAGGCTTTTAAGAGAAATTTCAAGGTCACAATGTGAGTATTAATCAATCATTATTCGTTTCTTCCTAATATTTCCCCCTAAAAACCTATCAAAACATATTAATATAATAAACTTTGTATAATTTTTATACATAATTTTTATTATATAAATTTTAAAAACATTATTTATTCCATCCCATCCACTTATAAAAATAAAATAATGTCGATGTTGTGTTTGTGCGGACTAACGCCTCCATGAAGCGATGTCTTTTAATTTTTACCACAACCTCCCTTTACTATTTATAAGGATGGAATTTAATAATAAATTTTACATATATAATATAATTATGATTATAAAATAAAATTTATAATCCGCCTTCATTCCTTCTCATTTGTTGGGAAATAAAAATGATAATCGTGCATTATGAAGACTACCACCTCTATGAAGTATTATATCTCTTTTTTATATATTTTATTTATTATTTAATAAAATATATTGATAAATGGCTCATTAACTTAAAATTATATAAATATTATCATTATAATACTATAATTATGATATTATAACAAAATAAACCCCTTTCATAACTATAATCATCTATTTATTATGGTATGTTCATGTTTGGGTTAGTCTAACCACCTATTTGTACAATGAAATAAAAATATATAATGGATGAAAATGGGAATTGAAATAAAAATATTATTATATATTAATAATCAAATAATTATTTTTTTATGGTTATAAAAAGGTTATATTATGTATTTAACTTACTATTAAAATATATTCTTCGGTCACTAAAATTACCAAAATAATCTGACACTAATTATATTTTCACTCAAAATAACTAAAACAGTTTTGGAACAAGATAAGGTATTTATAAATCAATATGAGTTATATATTCTAGTAACTTATATGATACACTAATTATAAACATGTTATCAAATAACAGGAACTGAAATTTACATCATAAAGCATGCGTGAACAAATTAAAGTTACTAACACCCGATGGTAAAAAAATTAGTGATAACTGACTCATATATTCATAATAAAAGAGCATAAATAAATTATATAAAATTTAATATATTTTAATAATGTTATAAAATATAATATTGTGATTTTTATGTTTTTTATAGGAGTTTAGAGTTCTTTCGACTAAGTAGGGATACTAGGTAAGGTGTTTTTTGTCTCGAATTTAATTCCTTGAGACATATTTCTTATTATTCTCACCAATATATTTAATATTATGTTATTTATAGCTAATGAATGTATTTTAAAATATTTAGGAAATTAATGTGGTTTTAATAACTATATCATGTTATTTATTTAATTTTCTTTGAATTCAAATAATATCAATGTTGTAAGTGTCTTTGTTAACTCAACTCCCATCATTGATTTATAATGTTTATCCATAAACTTATTTCTTCCAAGTTTGGTATCTTTCACCATAATATTTTTTTAGGTAAATTATATTCCTCTCTATGGAAAATAACTTTTGAATGTGAACTATAACTTCATTTATTTTGAGTATAGTAAAATGTTTTCTAAAAAATCTTTTTTTGGTTTCTCTTACCACATGAGTATTCTTATTTATAAATATTCTATTAAATATTTTAAAATGGGTTTCCAAATGATTTTAACTCTTTATTTTTATTAAAATAAAATAAATATTATTATATTATCCATAAGTAAAATTTTCATTTTAAAAAATAATTGTTAATTTTAAAATGGATTTTAAAGGCTCGTGGGTTTTAAAAAGAAGTCCTAAAGTGTTTTTTAGCTTATCAGCAATTTTTATTTTAAAGTGTCTTTATCTTATAATTTTTTTCCTAAAAACCTATTTTGGTTCTAAATTATTATTTTTAAATGTTTTATGAAGCTCAAGTATTTAATTTTAGTGAAACCATTTTTATAGAGCTTTCAAGCCTTTAAAAAATAGATAATTACCTTTTATTTTCAAAGTGATTTAACCAAAGATCATAAAAATGTTATCTAAAAAACATTATTAATGGTTATTATGTAAAAATGGGGATACTTTTAAGAAACCATAAAACTAATTTCTCTACATGTCTTATAGAATGGTATAGGAATTTATTTTCATCAAACCCATCTCATTTCCATTGGTTAATTAAGTAATGTTCGAAATATAAATGTTTTTCTATTATAATGGAACATATATGTTGGATGATCATTATGTAAGGGGTGGGGTCCTATATTTCCATCCAATTCATTTGTTATGGATTTATATCTAATTCAATGTTTATGGTAATTGATTATCGATACTCACTCCTCTATTATAATTAGAAAGTAATGTATGATCCATTATATTTGTGGAAATCCATAAGGGGTGATTTCTCTATTATTTTTATTATAATCAGGAAGTGATTCCTTATCCAATATGTTTTTGGGAATCATACAGTGCTTCCTGAACCACTGTATCTATGGGAGTTAGGTAGTAATTCTTTCTTTATTATAAAAATTAGGTAGTGGTTCCTTCTCTACCATTTTATGGGAAGTATGTGGTTATTCCTGATCCACTATTTTATGTTTTATATGCCTATGTTAGTGTAATAGTTTTATATTATACATCATTTCCAAGACACATCATAACGTATGTCTATGTTTATACTCCATTGAACATGCTTCTTGTATTATGTTTCCTCACTCTAATTCCATGGTATATGATTTATATTTCAAGATCACTTGTATTTATATCATGGATTATCGATAAATATTATTGTTACATGTTCTTTTCAATAATATATTTTTCCTATCTCAAGTTTTCTCATAAACTTATGCTCTAACCCTTTATGAAATATTGATGAGTGTTTTCCTTACTGAGAATTAGATCTCACCCCTTTATTATGTTTCAATTCCATAGGTTGTGAAGATGAGTATAACATATGAGAAGTATATAAGGGATTATAGTATAGTTTGATTATGGATAAATGTTCATAAGTTTTGTAAAATAAGGTGCCTATGTAACTGGTCCTCAAATATACTAAACTGTCCTTTCTTTAGATTGTGAAATGATTTATGTGTTGTACTATTTATATTATGGTATTATTGTAAAATAAATATATGTTTATCCCACATTTTATGAATTTATTTGTATAAATAATGTATTTTTAGCAATAGAACTGGGAGTACAGGTCTAGGGTATTTCAATAAGGATAATTTATCCTTAATTTTAATAAGAGTTTCCAAAAATTTCTTTTGAAGAATGAGAATAATTAAGATGATGGTTCACCTATTATTAATGGATTCATATGTTGTAATATATGTTTTTATTCTTATTGAAATCAAATAAAATCCATATTTTATCTTAGTATATACTTTAAAATAGTGAAAAAGAAAATGAAGATGGACACACTCTAGTGGATGTTGTTTCACTGAGATTACGAGACTCATTAAACACATAGTATCTTAAAAATATTAAATTGGAGGAGACCACGTCAAAATAGTGATCATGGAATGTTGATAAAGAACTTGTGAGAAATTGTTAGAGAATGATGAACATTACATTATGGTGATCATGGTGACTCAACACTAAAAATGAGTTCTCCAAGTCATAAGTGTGTGATGAAGAATAAAATAAGATGATAAAAATGTTGTGATTTGAAGGCTAAAATATCTTGATGTTGTTACTCATGATCCAAGCTTTTAAAGTGTACCTACAAAAGTTTCTAGATTATATGCTAAGTTCATAAATTTCATATGATGAGGATCATAATGTTCATGTATTCTCATAAGGTTAAGAGTGTAAGATCATAAAGTTAAGATCGTATTAATATTCCAAACCCCATAATGTGCAACCAACCTTATGAGACCATAAGATTCAAACCTTTGTGGGGTATTTTAATTTTAATAAAGTATAAATGTTGATTTTCATGTTGTTGGGAGATAAATTTTGGTAAGGTTTATGAGGAAAACAAAGGATCCACAACCACATATGTTTTATTAAATTACCACATTAAGTTAAAAAATATTTTAATTTATGTGAAATTTATGGAGGTTTAAATATGAGATACGAAGACCACAATTTACCTAAATATCATGGGGATTTTAAATAGAGTCTTTAAAAGTATTCATATGAGATCTTATATGATTTAAATGTGTTCATACATAAGATAAATAATATTAAAGGTTAATATTATAGAAGATTTTGATTCCCAAGAATCATAGAATAAATAATGATTATTATGATAAATATATTCACATGGTTTCTTATGAATATATATGTGTGTGTGTGTGTGTGATAAATAAATGAAATAAAGAGTTATTTTAACTACTATATTGCTTAAAATTCTGAGATTTGAGAAAAAAAGTGTTTTTATAGTGTGTTCAACAATATCACTTATGTATCAAAGAAATTGTGCATGAGTCGATACAACATCTAGTTGCAGATTATAGTATTGAAGAAATAAAGAGAGACCCAAGACTATTCATATGCACTAAAGAAGAATAATGAGGAGAGTGATTTTAGTTTTTATTATATATATTATATTTAGGATGATGTAGTGAGATATCAAGCCAACCTTTTTTGTGGAAGATTGAAGATAGATGAAATAAAAATGAATATTTTTTCATTAAAGGAAACCATTATGATCACTATAAACTAAGGAAGTAATATCAACTTTAATTAAGTATATAAGAGATACTTGAGCTACATCAGAAATCATACTTTGTATGATGTTGGTCAAATACTATCTTACTGTATAGACTTATAGATATGAAAACCATTTCTTTATGATTGGTTTTTCTATAACCTTTCCAAATATTATTATGATAAGAAATTGGAATCTATGTGTGAGTGAGATAATAATCATCATACACTGATTATATAGTCATCCTAATAGAGGTGGACCGCATCAACAAAACTAGACATTCTTGTTTTTCTAATTTCATATTTATAAGTGTATGCATACCAACCAAAGGTGAGATAAATAAAGATAGAGATACATTAACTAAATAATTATAGAGGTGACAAGGGATAAAATTTTTAACTGGTTAAAAAATTATATCAACACCGATTCAGTACCTCTCTCAGTGTGGGACTTATCCCACTAAAATATTAATACATGAATTCAATGAGAATTCCAAAATTAGTATTCAAGAAAATGAGTTATAATTTAGGTGATGTGGTTATATTATTAAATGATTTAAACATCATAATTATGTATATAATTATAATTCAAGACAATTGATGATTAGATTTGTAAAGGATGAGTTGGTTGCATTTTTTTAAGAGAAAAACAGTTTCATAGGGATGTGTAAGGAAAAAATCAATCCAGATATGGCTCAAATATTTTGGGATGTAGTTTCACAATAATAGCTAAAGATGGTATATTATAGGGGATCTTTGTGTGAAAACATGTGGAACTACAATAATAATAGGTTCACTACTTTTCCTAATGTAGTTATGATAATTTTAAAGCATGTGGATTTTGTAGAAAGAATAAAAAAATATAAAAATAAAGAAGGTACTGAATATTTATTATTTTTTAATGGAAGTTATGTGACTAGTTCTTCTATTGAGACCCAATATATACATAACTTAAATAATTAATTAATCTTGTAATTTAAAAAAATACACAACATGATAATCTCATAATCTGAGTACTAAAAGGTTTAGTGTCTTAGAAATTTGGTACATAAAAATATTATTTTATAACACTTAAAAATAGTATTCCATAACTATTATCTTTTAGAAACTTTCCTAGAAATATCACATGATGTATTTATCTTCATAACCTGGGAAGAAAAACATAATAAATGTGTGATCTAAATTCTATGTGAGGGATAAGACGTATAATAATGTACTAGATCATAAACATGAGGAGAATATGTTGAAAACATAAATATCTAAATAATTGATCATAATAACATTTATGATAATCAAAAATCATGATGGATCCATATGATATCATAAAAATACCATTAAGTAAACATAAAAGATAAAATATATAACATGTGACCATGAAAAAATATACATGACACTTGAAATGGAATAATCACAAAAACATGGAATTTCATGAAAACTAAAAGCATCTTGAAACATATAACTTGATAAAAACATGAAATTTTTTCTTAAATTAATAAACATGAAAATATGGTGTATCTATAATAATAGGAAACATGTGTGAGAAAATCCATTAAGACCATGTATATGTGAAAAAACTCATTATATACTTACCTAAAAATGTGATAAAACCCATCATGACCATGTATCTGTGAACAAAAAAATTATTTCCACACATAACTATATCATGATATATAAGATTATACTAATAAATTTGAAGGAGATTTATGACCCCACCTATAATATTCCATACATATGTGTTCCACTTAAAAATTTTCATCATCATAACTTAATTTTCCTATGGAAAATGGGTTTCTTAAATATATCACATAACATGAACTTAAGAAATATTTAGATATAAAAATATAAATATCAAAAAGGATATATAAAAAAATAAAATATATAACATCACATCATGAGAGATATATAATTTTACTATAATTATAACCAAATCATGAAAATATTTTTTTTAACATTTTTTATTCGTTGTTGTAAAAGTCATAGTTACGAGTCCCTTTTCAAAAAGTATCCTTTATTATTAAGAGAAATGAAAAAGAAAATTTTTAATGAATTTTTTTGGTTCAAAAACCCTTTTTTCTCCTGAAATAAGGAAATAAAATCAATAAAAATGTAAAATCTTTTAAAAATGATGTTCAATAAGAAAGTTTGTAACTCAAAGAAAGGATTATGAGTTTTCAAGTCCCTTTCCTTTACCATTGAATTACACAAAATGATTTAACCTTTAGTATAATAAATATAAACATATTAATTACTTATTTCAGAACCATATTCATATATAATACAATTTATAATATTCTTTAATAATAATTCTCTTTGTATATTATATTTTTTTAATCTCTATTCAACATTGATTGTTAGTAATCATAACTGTTTTGAACTAGGTTCATAAAATCAGTGGTAGTCGTCATTTTTATCCTAAAGATAATCATTTAAAAACTATTAAATGTTATATAATATATATTTTATAAATAATTATAATTTTATAATTCTATTACATGAGATTTTTAGTAGCGTTTTGTGAAAATAAAAACAGTTGAAAACTAGTTTTGGGTTTTTTACTCATATCGATGGATTAAATAATAAGGATCTTTAATTTTTTTGATATTAAAAATAAAATATATTAATGGTATATATTACTTATAAATATCATATATAATCAAAAATATAAACTAAAACCATACATTTTTTTAATTTAATAATAAATAAAACAAGTATATTCCTAGATTTAGTAGTCCACACTACACACGATTCATGTTTTTCATTTTTCTTAATAGAAAAGGGGAGGGGTTAACTATTGTACCATAATTATAATAAAATAAAATTATAATAATGATACTTATTTTGTCATTTTAATATGGTTAAATTAACTTTTATTAATAATAAAAGTGTATAAAGAAATTGAAAAAGAAAGAGAGGTGTATGAACTTATACCTCGCTTCTTTGATTACCACCACTGGGAAGGGGGTTAAACCATTGAGGTGTTCCATTTTGAGAAGAAAATAACATCATTAAGGTGGATATGAGTTTTTATAATATTATTGGGTAGATTATAGACTGAAATTTGGGGTTTTTTATTATGAGGGTGATTTAGGAAATGAGTTCCCCTTTTATAACTGAAAGGGATTGTCATTTTTGTAAATACCAAAAACTATTCAATAATGTCAATTCACTCTCAATTAAATTTCATCCTAAATTGATAAATGATATATTTTATGGAAGATAATTTTTATACATACCTCTATAATTCAAAAAAATATGTTTTAAAAATTTTATTCCTTTTACCTCTAAGGTTACTCACTTTTACCATTTTATTTTTCACTATGGTAACTAGTTTTTACCTAGGAATTTTTTACTTTATGCCTAAAAATAAAAAGTTACTTATTAGAAAATATGGTTTCAATAATTATAAATATAAGATAGAATTTATAAAATAAAAAACTTCAATGTATGAAAAAATAATTCTAACACAAACACATGTAAGAAAAAATCGTTTTTTGAAAAAGTTTATTTTTAAGAAAAAATATTTATGATTAGGGTAGAATTATCAATGTAATTGATTCCAATAAATTTAAAATAAATATTATTATTCAAATAATATTTATTTAACAATAAAAAAATAAAAAATAATAATAATTGAATCATTTTATAATTAGATAAACAAGACAGTCTATAAAACGTTTTCATTAAAACACTATATAAATTTTCAAAATATTGAGCATGAGTTTAAAAATTCATAATCATATTTTAAAATTATTTATTATACATTAAAATATAAAATTTAATACTAAAATATTTCAAAAACTTTCTGTGTATTTATATAATAAAAATAATTTCATAAAAGTGAGGACATTAATAAAATCAATATTTTCACTATTCACCTAAAAATTAATTATTTCTAAAAAATATCAAAAAATAATCTTAATCTAATATTATTATGATAAATCAAAAAATGATGTTACTTTTATCAAATTAAAATCCTAAAATATATAAACTTAACATTTATATAAAATAATAAAATATCATGAAAAACATATTTTTATAAGAAAACATTTTTTTCATATTATTTATTCTTTTAAAATTAGTTCTAATCAAAAATATATAAAAAATTAAAAAATATCCATTTTATAAATTCTATTTTAATCATAAGAAAATGTTTTGTTAGTTTCTCAGGTGTACTAATTATGTTGATATTCAATGTGAATTCTATTTTGATTTGTTTTGTTTTTATTAATATAATTATTTATATATATTTCATAATTATGTTACTACTATTTGTAGCTTCTAATTTTTGGATACCTTATAATGGAATATATATTTTTTGTTTTTGGTTTTGAATTTAGATAAATTCATCGAATGTAGTATTTAATTAAAGAGGAAAACTTTGGTTGTTTCATTCGAACCCTTTTAAAAAAATCATCCTTGAAAATTCATTACATGAAAGAAAAAAGTGTGGGTACTTTTCTATCATCAAATCCCCAGGTTCCCACATGGCCTACTAAAACTTATGATTTCCCTATATAACTTTAACCATATGAGTGGACTTTTTCCACAGCAACTTATCTCTTCGTTCCACAATCTCCACTGGTTTTTCATCTTATAAGAGATCGTGTTCCAATTGCACAGAGATTTAGAAATGTGAATTGTCAAGTATATACTTTCTTAGAAGAAATAAATGGAACATATTGTGTACTTAGGAGATGTGTGGAGTGAGTACTAAGTGATAGGATATAACCCGAACATGATTTGGGGTTTCAATGGGTCTGATGTATCTAGGGAACAACTTCCCTTTCTTCTTAAATACCATAACTTTCCTACATGAAGATATTCACAGGAACATATTGTCAATAAATTAAAAAACTATATCTCATTGATTATTATATATGTAAATATTATATTTAAATTATTCCACTTTTATATACCATTGAATGGTTTGAAACCTTCTATGACATTTCTTAGACAAGTTCAGGACCAATCGGTTTCCTCTCTCTAACTTCATCCCAGCACGTTGGGGTCCTACATCTCTTTCCATATAGAGCCTCATATAGTGCCATCTAAATTATAGAATGGAAACTATTTTTATATGAGAACTCTACCAAGGGAAAGTGTTGATACCATTATCCTTGGAAATACATCATACAAGAAATCATCATATCCTCAAGAGTTTTAATTGTCCTCTCAGTTTAACCATCTTTTTTAGGATGATATACAACGCTAAATCTCGGGTATGTCTCAAAATATTTCTGAATTATTCTCTAGAATCTTGAGGTAAATCTTAGATAACGATGAGATTTAATGGGTAGTGGTACTCCATGTAGCCCCGCCACTTACCTTATATATATCTTAGGGATTTTTTCATGGTATAAGTCCTCTTAAATGGAAATAGAATACACTGATTTTTAAGGTTATCGACTAAATACTAAATATAATTATGGTCTTTAGAAGTATTTGGGAGTCCTACAATGAATTCCATGGTGTTTTTTTCCAATTTCCATATTGGTATGGGTAAATTTTGCAACATACCCTTAGAATTTTGTTATTAATTCTTAACTTATTAGAATAAAAAGAATCAATATATGTATTCTGTAATACCTCTCTTCATACTATCCCACCAGAAGTTTTTCTTCAGATCTCTATATATATTTTTTGTTCTAGTATAGAAAAATAAGGATAATCTATGAGCCTCATACAAAATTTTCTTATTCAATTCTATATTTTTTGGGAAACACATCCGAGTTCCAAAATATATAATTCCATATTTATCAAATTTGAACTCTAGAATATTCAATACCTTTTTCTATATCTCTATATCATCTTTCTAGGATTATTTTATTTTTTGGTAAATGGAAGGTTGAGTAGTCAGTTGGTAAAGATATAATTTATCACCCCCCATTATGAATTCAAGATTCATCATCTTCAAATCCATGAGTATTGGGTATTTTTCAATAATCACCATGGATAACATAGCATGATATTTCCTACTCAGAGCATCGACCACCTTATTTGTCTTCCTGAGGTTGCAATTTCTTAATTAGCCATAATATTTTATCAACTCCAGCCATATTATTTGATGAAAATTCAATTCCTACCATGTGAATATATATTTCAAGATCTTTTGATTGGTATATATATCACACTTTTCTCCATATAGATAATTTCATCAAATCATCCATGAAAATATTACTTCCACTAGCTCTAAATCATGAATTGGGTAATTTTTCTCATGAGTCTTTAATTGGTGTAAACTATAATAAATTTCCTTATCATTCTACATGATGATTAAACCCAAACCCTTTTTTAATGTGTCACTATATATTACAAAACCTTCCCCATAAGAGGATAATGTAAGTATAGGTGTAGTGGCCAACCTCTTCATTAGTTCCTTAAAAATTCTCCACATTTCTCTATCTAGGGGAACTTTACTTCCTATAGTGTCAACTTGGTCAGTGGATTTTATATCCATGATAAATTTATCACAAAGCATTGATAATATCCTATCAAACCAAGAAAGCTATGGATCTTAGTTACTATGTTTAATCTAAATCATTTCTTGATAACATCCATCTATGATGGATCTATGGATGTTCCCTTGAATGTGATTATATGACCTAATAATTACACATTTTGTTTCCAAAATTTTCATTTGATGAATTTTCTATAAAACTTATCCTTTCACAAAGTATTTAACAAAATCTAAAAATGATCTTTATGACATTCCTTCCAAATTATAATATCATCTATAAAGACACCCAAAAAATGATCAAGGTAGTCCCTGAAGGATATATTCATTAGATCCATGAAGATAGTAGGGGAATTGGTCAGTCTAAACACATCACTATAAACTCAATGTCCAAACCATTTACGGAAATTTGTTTTAGATATATCCTCTCATTTTTTCCTTAATAGATGTTATCCAGATCAAAGGTCAATCTTTGAGATGTATTGATCTCCTTAAATCTTATTGAATAGATCATTGATACATGGTATAAGATACATGTTTTTAATTTTGATTTTATTAATCACAATATAATAAATCAAAAGACACATTGATCTATTCTTTTTGACAAATAATACTGGAATATCCCATAGTGAAGCATTAGGGCATGTGAAACCCTAGTCTATATTTTCTTATAGTTGCTTCTTTAACTCATTTAATTAAATGGGACCCATTATATATAGACTCTTTGAGAAATGAAAGGATATGAGTTTGAGTTTGATTAAAAACTCAACCTTATAATTTGATGGAATACCAGGAATCTCGTCTGAAGATAAATCATCATATTCCCATACAATAGTAATTTTACTAATGTTGACTTCCTCCCCGATCATTTGAGCCTATATTCCCTCATTGTTGGGTAAAATAACCAACATTATGGAAGTATCTTCTATAGGTGATTCATAATCATCTTTTTTCTAATATGAAATTTGGCATCCTTATTTTGATAGTTCATATGTTATTTATATAGGTAAATCCATTACATAACCATTATTATGGAAAATTAAATAAATGGAACAAGAATTAGATCTGAAGTAAGTATCCTCCCGTAAATTTCAATTAGAGTATATTTTTAAATATTAGACATGATCATTGTTACACTAGGTATTTTCACTAATATTTCAATATCCATTACATGGGTTGGTGCTTTAAAATTATTATAAAACATTTGTGATATAAAATAATGTGATGAACCACAATCAAAAAATGTATTAGAATATCTAGAGAAGATATCAAGTGTACCTTGCACTACTTCATTATCATAATAAACCTCACCAGTAGTGATCATAAGTTCCCTTCCTTATTCCCTTAGTTTGGGAGGTTGATAGGGTTTCTTATCTCCATTGTCTCAAGGGTTGAGTAATTGATTCAAATAATGTATAAAATCCTTTCACTTGAAGAATTGTATTGTAGTCAGATCATTACCAGGGACCTTATTCTCTTTATTAGTGTTAATTAGACTCTTAGCCTTGGTTCGCTAGTTGGAGGCATGGTTTCCTACTTTACCATACTTAAAACATTTACCTGATCCCTTTAGAAAATTTCCCAAGTGGTTCCTCCTATATTTATTTCATATAGTAAATGTATCTTTCTTAAAACCATGTGTCTTATCATTGGTTCTTACATGCTACTCCACTTTCCTTTTATTTTCCCTAGAATATTGTTATTTTCCAATTTATATCTCAGCTTTAAGAGAAAATAAAAAATTCTCTTCATATATTTCAAAGTATCTTATGGATAAATCCCTTTCAATACTTGAGTTTAATCTATTAACTAAGTTATTAATTTCACTCTCGATATCATATATAAATCCATAAGCATACCTCGCATGCCTTGGGAAATTTTCTTTATATGACCCAGTAGACAAATACTCTTTTTTTTCTTCAATTACAATAATTATTGCTCCATCTTTGTGTGAAGATTCCATATAAAACACATAGTTTATAATATCTTCCTGAAATATTACCATTACATTGAGTTTATGTAATCCTTTTATATAGTGTTTTTAAGGAGATTCCACCACTAGTTAGAATCACCTTCTAAATGATAAATGATCAAAACAACCTTCTTGTGGTCAGATCACTAGAGAATGGAAATTTTATTTTCCATTGCATTAACCCACTTCTTAGAAACCAATGGATTATAATAACCATTAAAATAGGGTAAACATTTCCTCATAAATGACTTTATAGCAATTTTCTCCATCCCTAGTGGGTTTGGGATATAAACATGATTTGGGTTGTTTCCCATATCTTGAGATAGTTGGGTGATCATTTTCATGAGATTTTTCATTCCATCAGTAATCTCACTAGATTTCACATTGGGAAAATTTAAAATTTTTACATTTCACTCATTTTTAAATAAGTTATTTCAGGTTCTCACTATTACCTTGACTAAAGAAAAACTGGGAATGAGAATACATAAATTAATGATTATACATAAAAGGAAACTATAAACTTAGAAAAAGGATTTCATAAATGATGTGCATACATTAGCCTATTAATCTATGGGTTTTGATATTGGTTATCTATTATTAGATTTCTTAATGAATTTTTTATATATTTTGAAATCATTTTTAAAAATTATTAATGATAATGGGATTAACCAAAGCATATCCCCCATGAGTGTCAAACTAGGTGCATAGTAAGGGATCATCACCGTGCACTATAATGATGACAAAGATATACTTGAACAATTATTTTGGGGTGGTTAGCCCTTGATGAATCTATTAAAAACCCAAATATACTTGTGGTATCAAGATATGAATGTATTTCTAGGAAAATAAATAATTCATACTTTACCAAAACATCAAGATGTTATCTTAATATTATCTTTAGGGTTTTCGATAATGTTATCTAAACTATCCTCCAAAAACTAAATAAACTAATCTCTAAGTTAACTAAATTCTACTATAAAAAAATTTAGCAACCCAAGTAAAACAAAACTAAAATAATATATTAACCATGTGATTTAAAAAATCCATCGTACAAAAGTCGCATAATCCAAGGACAAATAGGTTTAGTGTATTAGAAATTAGTTACATAAACATATTACTTTATAACACTAGAAAACACTTTTATATAATTTTTACCCTATATAACCTTTCATATACATATCACATGATGTAATAATATTCATAAACTCGGGAATAAAAACATAAGAAAGTGGGGATAATAAATGCTCAGTAAGGGAAAAGACATATCATAAAGTACTGGATCATAAGTATATAATGAATATGAGGAAAACATAAATATCTAAATAATAGATAATAAGGCCATGTATGATAATAGAAAAACATGATAAATCCACATAATATCATAAAAATACTTTTAAATAAACATAAAATATAAAACATATAACATGTGAACATGACATGCGGCCCAAGATATTTGAAAATACATAATCATGAAAACATGGAATTTCTTGGAAATAAAATGCATCTTGAAACATGGAATAAATTTATAAAAAACTTGGAAATTTGTAATAGATTGAAAAACATTAAAATATATAACATCTATAATAATAAGAAAACATATGTGAGAAAAACCATTATTCTCATGCCTATATGAACAAAATCATTATGTCCATGCTTACAAATGTGAGTAAACCCATCATACCCATATCTTTCTGAACAAACCCATTACATCCATGATTTTCTATCTTATGATATATAATATTATACCAATTCATTATAGGGTTACATAGGAACCCACCCATTATAATTCTTACATATTTGTTCTACTTAAAAATTGTTATCATCATAACTTAAATAACCCATGAAAAATAATGGGTTTTTTAAACATATCACATAACATGAACTTAAGAAAGCATAGGATATCAAAATACCATTATAAAAAAGGGGTTATAATGTAATAAAATATAAAACAACACTTCATGAGAGATAAACCATTTTAATATAATGAGAACAAAATCATGAGAATATATTTTTAAAACATTCTATTTTAATCATTGTAAAATTTATAGTTACATGTCTCTTTTCAAAAAGTCTCCTTTATTTTTAAGATAAATGGAAAGAAAAAAATTTAATAAAATTTATTTTGGTCTAAAAGCTCTATTTTCTCTAGAAATAAGGATATAATGTCAATCAAAATAAAAATTCTTGGAAAAAAATATTCAATAAGAAAGTGTGTAACTCAAAGAAAGTATTTGGAGTTATCAAGTCCCTTCCCATTACTTTAAATTTCAAAAAAATACTTGAAACTCCTATATCATAAATATAAATATCTTAATTAATTATTTAATATATAAATCTATTTATACTATTCGTTAATAATAATTCTCTTCATGTATTATATTTTTGTAATCTCTTTTCAACATTGGGTGTTAATAATATTAATTGTTTTGAAGTAGGTTTGTAAAATCAGCAATAATATTCCTTTTTCTCTAAAATATAATCATTTAAAAAACATTAATGGTTCTATAATTTATTTTTTATAAGTAATTATAATGTTATAATTCCATTACATGGGAGTTTTTTCACCTTTGGTGAAAATTAAAATAGTGAAGAACTAGTTTGGGATTTTTAATAATATAGATGGATTACCTTATAAATATTGATACATTTTGTTTTATTGAAAAATAACCATACTAATGATATATATTACTTTTAAATATCATATATACTTATAAAATATTAAATAAAACTATCCATGTTTGTAAGTGAAGGAAAAATGAAACACGTTTATTCATGGAGGCAGTAGTCTGCACAATACACAGTTCACATTTTCATTTTTCTTAATGGAAAAGGGGGTGTCACAACCCTTACCTCCAAAGGTACCCCTCCTAGGCCAGTGATGAAGGAAGAGATATAATTACCCTTAAGTCTTTCCTTTAGTAGACTTCGGGTTGGCGATAATCATAGAGGGTATAAAAATATCACATAAACGGAATCCATTTCCCTCTATAATATAGGATCAATAGTTAGGATAAATCAACCAAAATAAACTACATGATAAAATATAAACATTTAAAAAATCCATACCATAATTAATGTATAAATTGAACAGATACAAAGAGTCTTCAGATAGAATAACAAAAGCAAACAATAAGGCAGTGACACCACAATTGCTCTAGAGTATGAGATATAAATGCCAAGCATAGTCCATTAAGTCTACCTAGAAACTAGAAAAATAGTTTGTATATATATAGGGTGAGAATTAAATTATACCCAGTATGATGACACCAAAATTCTCTCATGCCCATGTGAATTGAGAAAATTAATGCACCAGTGAGCAAAGAGTGGAACTAACATCACCTAAAGAGGTCAAGTAACTAAACCCATCATTACCAGGGAATTCTCACTAAATAATACTTCTAGGTATAGTAACATTATAAGAATCATATCGATAAAAGGGTACCCAACACCACTTTTACACTAATTTTCTTCTCTCACACTCCAATGTCTTACATCTTACCTCTCCAATCTCTTCAGTATAAAAACATACCTAAAAATCCTAGTCCATCACATCAAATCACATCTTGCCCACAAACACATGGGATATACCATCACATTACATCTTTCCCATAGAAACCTAGGTCATAACATCACATCACATATCTCTCATAGACACCTAGTCCAACACAACACATATCAACCATAGCCACAACCAGGATAGTAGGGTATCATAAACATGAAGGACATCAACCATGTGACCCATTCCTACCATTCATGATCCCCACTATAAGGCATCTCATCATATAATCAAACATAACCATAGTGCACTTTTGACTTCTAGATATGAAATTCCATGCATATCAATGTATCTTAGAAGAGAGAGTGAGAAAGTTAGGGTATCCATCCATCCATCCTCACCCCCAAGATATTGGAAAATAACCCCAAAACATTTGGTAGTCAGTGCATAGTGATCAACATGGGTGTGGTGAATATAGAAATCACAAGGAAGTATAATGTGTTTATATAATAGACTCAATACACAAGCCCAACCTATGGTTTTACAATAATATTTCTATCCAAACTCACAACTTCACCCCTAATCTCTTATAACCTTAAATACTTTCACTACTACCACTAAATTCATAACACCGCACAAGACATCCATAAGACACATTTTATCTTCTTTATAAAACTAATCCATTTTCCATATTTTCACATTACTAGACAATTTCCTTTTTCTAGTCCATCAATTTCATTATTTTAGCCCATTTATTTCAAATTTAACAATAACCATATATGTCACATTTTTCATTTTAATTCGAAAGTTAATTTAATGTTCTATCTCATACCATATCAACTTCATTATTAACAAATTATTCCATTACTATAAGGAAACAACCACAACAACACACATCAAAACAACAACCCATCTTCCTTATTCTGAAAATCCCCAAATAACTACAACTTCACACTACCACCACTTCCTATCACAACCAGTACACCTCAAAAACACATCTCATCATAACTTTCATATCAAAATCACTTCCCATTTTAACTTCCATACACACCGTAACCACAAATTAGAACCACACATCATAACCACACACCACAACCAATTTTTACATATTTAATTTTAGATTTAGTAATGGTTTTTTTATCACATTTTATTTAATTTTTATGTGAATTCTAACATAAACTATAATTTACATAGTAAAATAATTTATTAGAAGAATATATGTTATTAACAAATATCGTTCAAAGTGATATCTAATGATTATGAAATAGGGTTTTTATAATCATATCTACTAAAACATAATAATAACCCCCAGTGGATGTTATTTTTTACAAGGCATTGAGAATTCATAATCTCAAGAACAATAATATCAAAATAGGTAAAACATGAGTTTCATTCCTCTTCCCCTTCAATTTCAATTAAACTAATATGGTACCTTCATTAGGTAGGTGTATACTATCCTCACAAAGTATAATCAAAAGAATAACCCCTACCATATGATACACCTAGAAAGGAGACAAAGTTCCTCTACCTTAAATGACATTTTCTGAACCAGTTCCTAGATTAGAACAAGATGGAGGTAATTATCATGCAATATATTTAAAGAATACACATTGACGAACCTAAAAATCATAATCCCATGTCATTCCCTTATAAAAACAGCATCAAAACTAATGTTTTATCCAAATTTCATCCTTACCCATATGGAAAATTGAAATAAAATATGGAGAAGGAAGGAAGGAAAGTCACTTAAAACCACTAAAGATTGATCTCTATAGGAAGAGGTTTAAATCCACTGAAGGGGGATGAAAGACCTCCTTGGGATACACTTGGATCACCCAATAATTGAGAGTGAAGCTAAAAAAAGGTAGGGTTAAAGGGTGGTTAAGGAATTTATAGAAATTCTAGAAACATAAGAACATAGTGAAACCTACCTCAACATGCCATAGAATTGCTGAAAAAATGGAGGACCAAAATTCAAGGTAAAAGACCATGATACAGCCTGGATACTCAAAGATGTACCTGAAAAAAAAAAATCATGCCATGGATCTGAAAAACCATTGATAATACCATAATAGAGACAAATCTACCATTAAATAGAAGGAAATTGAAAAGAAATATCTTACATCGCATCCCTTCTCCACAGTGTAGCTACCCCAAAAATAATAGAACCACTAAAACTCCTCTACCCCACATCCTCTCTCCACGTTTCATATATGCCAAAAAAATGGAAGAGGAATTAAAGCTTCATCCCCATGACTCTATTCTATATCCAACAACTTCACACCAAAGAATACAAAAGGTTATGCCACAACCCTACTCCATGACATAGCTATGAAAAAAATGTAAGAACCTCCAAAATACACCACCTTGGGCCTCTATACTACATCTTATGTCACCATTCTATAGTTACACCCCTTATAGTTAATCCCAATCCTCCACGCCATAAAAATCCTCTCAGATAAATTCTTAGCTATATCACCTCATTATACCCTCCAAACTCCCCAAGGATTCCTCTACACATATCTTCTACCAGAACTCTATAAAGTAATAGTTTATAAAGTCTAGACTGTTACATTAGATACCTATAAAACTAATCTTTTCCTTAAGAATAAAAACCAAACCTAAAAAATAAATAGGTAATGATGTTTAAACAATCATTACATGAGATACCTCTCAAGGTTCTCACTATAGCCTAAATTTAACCACGCCATCTCACACCAACCTCAAGAAACTTCCCTCACACAACCATCTACACCACCATTCCAACATCCAAAAATCTAAGAAAATGATTTCAAAAACCAACACATATCACAACCCCAATCATATAAATCAAGTAAATCCACTTCTCATACCATGATATTATTTTATTTTAGTGGCACTGAATCACCCACATATTTTTAAAACATTTCAAAGTATAAATTGTCTTCATTGCGAAAGGGTTATCCCCTCTACATATGATTGAATATTTAATTACACACCCTCACCAAGGGAAAACACACATAAAATATAACATAATGGTTTAAACATCACATAAAAAAAGAAAAAAAATAACAAGGAAACACTCAAAAAAACTTTGGATATTGGGAATGAATCTGCATCTTACTATCCTAAGTAATATCTTTTAAGCCACCATGCCTCCAAAACACAAGAACAAAAGGAATGGTTAATCCATACATAAACGTTTCTAGATGATCCAATATCTCTACTAGATTCCCTGTGAATGTTTCATATTTATCAATATCTAACTCTACCTATTCAATGAAATGGGAGTCATCGTGAAGATATATATAGATTTGAGAGATTTGGAAGACATCATAGATCCTACCAAGCCATGGAGAGAGCACTAACTGGTAATCCATCTCTCCAAAGTGCTCTGACACCTCAAAGGGACCCAAAAACCTAGGTAAGTGATTAATAACTCTACCAAACCTCCACCTCCCATGATGAGGAGAAATCATCAAGAAAACATGGTCTTTGACCACAAACTATAAGGGCCTCCTCCTATGGTCATCATAAGAATTCTTCCAGTACTGTACCATCTTCATCCTCTCATGAACAACCCAAAACGTTTCTATTATTCTATGTACCACATAGAGAAAGAGAATTGATGACTTCACACCCCATCCCAACATAATGGAGAATGAAATAGTAAAACATAAAAAACCTCAAATGGGACTAAATATAGATGAGTAGTAGTTATTATTATAAGAAAACTCAACCAAGGGAATGTACATCAACCAAGACCTGTCAAAGTCCAAGATGCATGCCCTCAATATATTATCCAAGACTTGCATAGTATTCTTTATCTTTCTATTCATATGAGTGTAAAAAAACAATGTCGGGGTGATACTGAGTTCAAAACTCATAATATAATCCTCTCTAAACTCTCAAGTTAAAACATACATCCTTATTAAAGACAATGGAACTCAAAATAATATTTATCCACAGAATCTCATCTACGTACTGCTTTTCTAAGAAATCCATGGTGACCGAATCCTTAATTTCTAGGATGTAACCTAACTTCATTATCTAATCCGTGATTACCCATATAGAATCACATCCTCCTTGATCTCAAGTAATCTTGGGATGAAATCCATTTATATGTTTTCAAACTTCCACTAAGAAACATACAAGGGCTATAACAACCACCACAAACATAGTGCTTAGCCTTTACCTGTTAGAAAACTAGACATTGATCAACAAACATTGATACTAATTTTTTCATCCTGGTTCACCAAAACTATGTCCAAAAACTATGGTACATCTCAGATACTCCCATGTGTATTCCTAATGATAAACTATAAAACTCAAGAAGTAATACCTCATACATCTCAATCAGAATAAAAAAACATCCCCTAAAACAACATCTAGTTCTGACCATCCCTCTAGAGCATCCCTAAGGCCAACACAGTCACACATCATCTCTACATCATATTCTCTACATTGAGAATCCTCTAACTGATTCATCATATAATACTATATTGAGTTGATTGGAATGTTCCCCCTCTTACTTCAAGTAGATCAAGATTCCATCAATGAACACAACTGAAAATCGGTTAAAGAACTCACTGAACATGGAGTTCATGAGCCCCATAAACATAGCCGGTGTGTTTGTAACACCAAACAATATGAACATGGATTCAATGTTCCCATACGTACATCAGAAGGTATTATTCGTGATATCATCCTCCTTTACCTCTCAACAGGTGATACCCATGTTGTAGATTGATCTTAGATAATAATCTATCTCCTCTAAACTGGTCCAAAAGATCATCAATACTTATAATAGGTTAGATATTAATGTTCTTCGCTTGATTCAGCATATGATAGTCTATATATAGCCTCATACTTCCATCTGAATTCTTGTAAAAACACTAGATCACCCCTTGGAAGCATACTAGGCTGGATGAAACCTTTCTGTATTAGATCACTTATTTGAATCCTCAACTACCACAACTCATAGGGTGACATCTGATAAGGATCCATAAAAATTAGATAAATTCCCTACTCAAATATATCTTGAACTTGATATCACTTTGAGGGGGTAGCATCACAACCTCTTTATAAAAAACAAACAGAAACTCCCTAGAGACCCTAGAAATCTCCACCATCCCTGCTTCTACTGATTCCACAAACAAATCATCAACCAATAAAATAAGGGTCTCCACACATCTACTACTAAATATATAACCTCGCTAACTAATTAAAACTTCACACTGAATATCCACATCCAATAACACAACTTTCCTCTAAAAGTATTTTATAATAGCACATATAGAATATAAATAGTAGATGCCAAGTATGACATTGTATGACTCTATCTATAGTAGGAAAAGATCCTAGTATGAATGATGTGGCCATATCATCAATCTAACCCCTGAAACGCATAAAATAAGTTTTTTTCCTTTGAATGGTGTAGTCAACACCAATGGAACAACAAGACTCTACATAAACTCCTAGGATACAGACTAGCACAAGTTCAACAAAGGAGTGAAAAGATGGAAAATCAAACAATGATAAAAAGTGTAGATGAAAATATAATTGTACCTTTAATAATATCTAAACCCTCTAGTACTAAAACCTCTACAATATGAAACTTTATATTCATTTCTCCCCTTCCTCATTACTAGTGACCACCTCCACAACCATGCTTAGTTAAGGGTCCCTAAATATGAGTAACTTCCTAAGGCCAACCAATGCTTACCCAGTATCCTCTTAGTGTTGAATAAACTTTCAACCCCTTCTGCTAAAATGTACTCACTAGAAATGACTACAAAATATGACACTAAACTAGAACACCTCCACCATACATAGAATTAATAACCATTGGGCTCTTATACAGATGATGGCCATGCCCCCCATATATGAAGTGCACTAGACCACGTATAAGGACCCGGCCTTAAAACATTACATAATCTTGAATTAAATGAATAATTTAGATTTTGGATCTTTTCAGGTTTAGAGTTTTAGAGAGTTAGGCCATAACTATTACATTTCAAAATATTACAAAGTAGACACTTCTACCCAGTATCCATTTTTTTACAAAACATGAACTCTTGAAAAAAAAAGTCATGTCTAGTTCCATGTTTAAGATAGCATTAATTTTCCTTGATCCCATCCTTGACCCTATTCCATATTATGTCCTATGAAAAACATTTCAAAAACTTGGGATGAGCATAAAAAGCTCAGTAAGGGATACACAAAGAAGTAAAACTGTTATTTTTTCAAAACAACAAGTAAACCATGAATACTTTAACATAAGTAATACTTTTCACCTTTATGAAGTAGTAAATACTCTTCACTGAATAAAAGATCATTACTTACCCTTTTGTAACCAAAAGATTGCCATAAAACCCATATAAAAAACACATAACTTATAAAGGTAACTTCAGACATAAACATACTTAAATGGAATAACCATTAGGTCAACTTCCACACATATCACTAAATGGAATAGCCATACGTCCAACTTCAATACCCAATGCATTGGAGGTTATAACGTAACCACCCGTAAAATGTCCAAGTACCATCATAACACATAAAATATTTTAAATATAAACATTTAACCAATAAAATTTCATTTTCAATCACAATAAGTAATTTCAAGATATTGAAATAATCAATCCATTTTCAAAAACCATTTAAAAAAAAGGATTTTTGAATCAAAGTGTCTCATACCACTTTAAAGATTTTAATGGAATTATAATTTTAAAACATTAATGTCCATATAAATAAATACTCAAAACAATTTTTAAAACATGGACATTAAAGATAAATATTTACAATGATAAATCTTTAAAACATTTAAAAATGATATTTTTGTTAAAGTGTTTTTAACAAAATGAGAGACTCTTGAATACAAATAATTGCTGAATAACATTTAATAAGAACTTTATAATATCATGAGAATAGAGGGATTCATGATATAATATGTTAAACGACAGTATATACACCATATAAGAGTGAATTGGTGCATAACAACAATGAAGTCTCAATGGAAATGTAAATTGATATGAAACCCCTTATAAAGATGGTATCCTTAAATTAAGGATAAATCAATCACATAATTATGTGTGAAAAATATAAATACACCCAATATAAGTGGATATTAAGTGTAAAACAATCAGAGGTCATTCACACATATTCATTGGATGACATATTCAATGAGTACAAGTTGAACCCAAAGAATTGAAATTGGGTTAAGAGGTTCCCTTGTAAAAATTTGACAGCCTAACGACGTCACTTTAAAATTCAGAAAATGAGTTGATGAGATAAAAAAATGGAATATCATCACTTGGATATAAATTATACATAAATAAGGATATAGAAGAACATATCCCAACATAATAATATGTAAATTAAAAGACATAACAAAAAAGAAGTCTTTTATAAAGAGGAGGGTGAATAGTTCCCTTACCGATTTGGTAACTTACAAAACATATGCCACATGAAAGAAGGATCATACAATGAAGATGTAAATACTCATAAATGAAACTATATTACATAAAGAGTACAATCATGGGCAGTATATACACCACACAAAAGGAAATAGTGGCAAATATAGCATGAATCTCACGGGAATTAAAAGTGAGACGAAACCATTTACCACGTTGTAATCAACTGAGTTGTATGACCAAAAGTTAATAACCAAAAAATGAATCACATAATATCATTAATATAATGATAATAATGATAATATATATAAAATTTCAGTACACAATACACCACATTCAATGAATAAGTAGTGAACAAAGGAAAATCTCACGGAATTAAAAGTGAGAAGAGAAAATCCCTTACAAAAATTCGGCAGCCTAACAGCGCCTCTTAAAAATTATTAAAATTAATTGATGAGAGTAAGAGGGGGTATATCATCATATAAAAATAAAAATTACAATATGGTTAATATAAAATAACATCCTCCAACATAATAACATAGAGCATAAAATAAATGACATAAAAGAGAGTACTTGAAAAGAAAGAGAGAGGTCGGATCCCTTACCTTGTGTTCGACTTGACTCGATCATTCTTTAATCTCCTGAATAATAAACTAAAGTTAATTTATAATTGATTAAGAACCTTTTTAAAGTTTATTATTCCTTTTATATCACTTATTACCATGTTATAAACATTATGTAATCATTTAAGTTAAAAACATCCATTTTGTCGATATTTGGTACTGGAGTCAAAAATGGACTTCTTATAATAACATGCTGTTCATGTGGTCAATGGTTCATTTTATCCAGAATTATATTCATGATTTAGATATCATATATATCATATATATACATTATATACATGTATTTATAATAGTACATAACATTTAGAGGTAAGAAATGAAATGCACCGTTCATGGAGACGGTAAGCCGTATGTACGCATGAACGCTACTTTCAATTCTATTTATTATTTTAATGGAAATAAAACATAATGATACATAGTTATATTATAATTCCATTATAATATCATATATAATATCATTAACTCCATCCTTTATACATCCCACATAAGGCATTAACAAATCAAATCACTTTAAGGGGGCGGTAGTCCGCACTTCCTCAAATGAGATTATTGTATTTACCCACTATGGAAACCATAAAGGCATGATATAAATGGAAAATATAGAAGCATAAAGAAAAAATAAACATAATATATATCATATATAAATAAATTTCCATCATAATGGCCACCATGAGATGCAGTTGGAGATATTTGAACAATCATCGTTTCGTGAGGCATTAGTTTTCCATCCACAGAAACATTATGTTCTTCATCCATTAGATGGAGGTGTATGTAAGTGTAGCTAGAATAATTCTCATAACAACATCCTAGTATATTTAGGATACTTATGTTGTTACAAAATAAAGAAATAGAAAGAGTTTAGGGGTTGGAGAAGTAAAATAAAAGAAAACAATTTAAGAGAAACCATTACCTTTAATTTGGGTAACTTCCTTTGGTTTGAACCAAAAGGACTTCTTAAAGTGCATTCTGCCTAAGGTAAGGATTCTAGGGGGAGGATAGGGATGCAGGGACCTTAAATTGGGCAGATTTTGGATGTGAAAAATGTCTTTATAGGTGTGAGTAATTGGTTAGAAGTGGTCTCCTTTTATAAGGGGGAGGAGGGGCTCTTTAGGAAAGTGTGAAACTATTATTTTATTATATAATTATATTCCGTTTCTAATGGTCCAAAAATAATTAAGTATGAAGATAATATGACTCATGGAAATAAAATCATCCAACCATAAATTTACATGTTATGGATATTATTTTAATCATTATAATCTTATTTATTTAAATGATTTATTAATGGGGTAAATACTGCATCATTATTATGTCATAAATAATGTAATTTATTTGTTGTCTAAAAATTATAGAAAAATACTATGATGTAGGATATATTTTTAGATTTACAATTAATATTTATAGCTGAAAATATAACTTATATAACACCATATAAAAATTAATTACTAAAAGATTTTTGTTAATGTCAATTTTGTCTTTACATTAAATTAATTAATCTAAATTGTCATTATCACACCCAAGTGGATCAATGGCGTCCCAAAATTGACCCAAAGATGCCCATGGTCGTTAATGACTCAACCAATAAGGTTTTAACAAGTGTTAAGGTAATTTTGAATTATTATAAGATTCTTTTTACCTTGAATTAACCTATTTAACTTTAACTGCGGTAAATAAAAGTCAAAAGTTACTATTCACCAAAAATTATTTTCATCTTAATGAACCACATTTTACTTCTTGATAACAACCATGTATGTCGGATTTTTGAAATTTAATTCACAGAAGTGGTAAAATTTCATTTAAATGAAAAATTCAGTTTTTTTAACTACCAATAAGTGGTTTCACTATTCATCAAAAATTAAAGTTTTTCAGAAAAATACCAAAAATTCAGCCTAAGATATATTTGATATTAAGAATTCAAAAATTATGTCTATTTTTCCAAATTCAAAACATAGAATTGGCATTAATTAATTTTAAAATTAATTCTTGTTATCAGAACAAATAGTGTTTTTGTAAGAAATAATAACTATCAGAAGATTGATACTTGTTTATGTCCAATTTCAAAGTGAAATTAATTCCAATGACCAACATTGGATTAAATGGTAAAAATATATTCAAATTACACTTTAAAACCAATTAAAAAGATAATTAAACCATATAAATAAATTAGATTAAAACACAATTTTGAATTAAAATACAATATTTTTCACTATTCATTAGAAAATGAACTTTATCAGAAAAATTCCAAAAATTTACACAGAGTAAATTTTTATGTACCAATTCTAATGAAAGATTTTATTTGGTAAAATATAATGTATTAAAGTGACCAAAATTAGATTTAATGAGGTTTCACCATTAAAAGGCGGTAAATCTGCCTTTTAATGTAAATTTTGCTTAAAATTAGATTCATTCACATTTTAAGCCTCTAACTTTTATTGGATAAATGTAAATACTTTTAACAAACATGCATAATCATATTGTAGTTAGTTTTTTTATTCCCTCCAATACAACATCTAGGAGTCAACTACGATTTAAAATAATAATATTATATTATTAGTATGCAACGTAAGATTTCAAAGAAACTCGTTGTTGTGTATCAGGTATTCTATCGAACATAGTAACCCATTTAAAGTAAAATTAATATTTAATTCACAAATATTAATAAATATGAAAATTTCAAATTCTTCATTTATCCGGGATGTTACAACCTTCCCCCCTTTTGGGAATTTCATCCTCGCAATTTAAAAATTGGGCTTGGGAACTTCATTGAAAGCCCCATATCAAAAAAAAGAGTCAATAAAACTATCACTTTAAATTAAAGGAAGAGAAGTACAAAGTTTACCCTAGAAAACAGATATTATGATTCCATGAAAACATGGATATGGAGGAGAAAACAAACTTTCAAGTTCTGATGGAGAGTGATAGAAAACATGTTTAGGATAAAGTTAACCACCAGAAATTCACAAACTTGTGATGGGTTAAACAGTCTTTGATTCCCCAGTAGGAAAAGTTAAAAGACAAGGTTTTTGTTTTAAGTTACTTTTCATTGAGTAATTTATTTATAAGATTAACTAAAAACATAAGGAAATATACTTACTTGTCATGTAGACATTCATCTTTTACTATATTTCTAACACAAACTCATATTTTATCCAAACGATGAGTATTCAGGATGACTTTTCTTTTACATTAAAAGTGCTATAATCAAATTCGAGAGAATCAAATAATACACAAAAGATGAAATATATATTTCCCTTGTATTTAGATATTAACTAAAACCAAAACGTTTAGTACAAGATCAGATAATCCCCCAAAAGGATAAACTTTTACATAATGAAAAACTACTCTTAATCTCCAAAATTTGTCTAACAAAACCCAGAGTTCAACAAATACCATTCAATAAAAAGTTGTCCTTAAAATTATTCAAAGTAATACAAACTAATATTGAAACCCAAATCTCCGTAGGATTTAATCATATAGTCTTCCAAGATAAATCTTAACATTTATCTCCAACTAACATCAGTTACTCTTAAAATCTCATATTGAAAAGCAATTAACCTAATAAAATATTCTCCATGTTAGGTTAATCATTTACATAGATAACCCAAAATAAACTTATTATGGATTCATAAAATCATCTAACAAAAAATAATTAGTCAAACTAACCAGGGACTTCACGTAGTCCAGTGGTAGGCGATAAATATCGGTCGCACTTTGGTTGTGGGTTCGATTCCTATAGCTTCATCTGACGCGATGGGTTGTCACACGGTATATGTGTTGTCTCTTTTCAAAAACTATATAATTTTATAACAATCCCAAAAAGAGATAAATTTATCAAAAATAACCATAGCATATTTTAACCACGAAGGTTTTCTAATAACTTTTATTTTGCATCCCAAAAAATGTATTAACCTATAATTTCCTCAAATTCAAGGATCATATAAACTGAAATGGTTCTTTATAACTATATCCACAAAATAAAAGATAATTATTCCTTGAATAAAATTTTCATATATCAAACTTTAGGGTTACACATACTATAAAAAGTCTTCTAATGTAATTCCCATCAACAAAAGAGCCTTAATACTTACAAGCATTTCACACTCCTAAAATCTACCATAACTCTTGAATCCCTTATATGTTGAATTCTTACACATTCAACATTATCCACGATCCATTAACCATTCCTTTTCAACTTGTTCTGAAATACTTCTTTCCTACAAACAGAATCATGAATCATATCCTAATATTCAATAATATCAAAACATATGTTAAGAAATAATCCATACCTTTCATTGGTCGTTTTCAGTTTCTTCATCCTCAATCGGAATGGCATTAGGTATTGGTAAAGAAATATTTGTACGATCCTGGTGATCCCATTCCTGAAACATCTTTGTAGGAAACCATTTTGTATAATGACCATGAACACCACAATTAAAACATTCAATTGATCCCTCAGAAATAACTTCTTTCCCTTTCCTAGAGTCAACTGGATGCTTCCTTTTTCCATGGCATGTTCTTGCTTTATGACCTTCATTCCCACATCTTTAGCATATTCTCGTCCCTTTGAATAATTTTCCTAGGTTTTTCTTTCTACATCCTTGACACATAGGTTTTTGAACATACTTACCTTTATAATTATTACCTGAAATCTTGTATGGATTTGTTTCTCGAATATACGATGCCTTATAAAAATCACCAAGTTTCATGTTTTCAATCCTGACTCCAAATAGTTGGTTGAGAATAACCACAAGAGTTCTCATTGCATCTCTCATTTCATTCAGTTTCTCATTCAGAAAACCGTCATCATTTTCCTCACATCCACTGTTACTTTGGTGCCTGCTAGATCCAGCCATTTACTAAAACCAAAAAGGTCAGTGTGAGTATATCTATAAAATCATCATATAATATCTTATGATGAGGGTAAATACTTCTTCATGTTATCTTAAACTCATTAAAAATAACTACGACTATTTTTAATATGCTAACCATTGTGGTTATGTTACTTATACTTAGATAACACCCTAACCTCTAAATTTGTCTAAACTGGCCTCTGATACCAACTATAAGGACCCAGCCTTAAAACATTACATAATCTTGAATTAAATGAATAATTTACATTGAGGATCTTTTCAAGTTTAGAGTTTTAGAGAGTTAGGCCATAACTATTACATTTAAAAATATTACAAAGTAGACACTTTTACCCAGTATCCATTTTTTTACAAAACATGAACTCTTGAAAAAAAAATCATGTCTAGTTCTATGTTTAAGAGAGCATGAATTTTCCTTGATCTCATCCTTGACCCTATTCCACATTATGTCCTATGAAAAACATTTCAAAAACTTGGGATGAGCATAAAAATCTTAGTAAGGGATACACAAAGAAGTAAAACTGTTAGTTTTTCAAAACAACAAGTAAACCAAGAATACTTTAACATAAGTAATACTTTTCACCTTTATGAAGTAGTAAATACTCTTCACTGAATAAAAGATCATCACTTACCCTTTTGTAACCAAAAGATTACCATAAAACCCATATAAAGAACACATAACTTATAAAGGTAACTTGGGACATAAACATACTTAAATGGAATAACCATACGGTCGACTTCCACACATATCACTAAATGTAATGGCCATACGGCCAACTTCCATACCCAATGCATTGGAGGTTATAACGTAACCACCCATCCTGGTATTCACGGCACCACCCGTCATATGGTTTATCACGTAACCACCCGTTAAATGTCCAAGTACCATCATAACACATAAAATATTTCAAATATAAACATTTCACCAATATCATTTCATTTTCAATCACAATAAGTAATTTCAAGATATTGAAATAATCAATCCATTTTCAAAAACCATTTAAAAAAAGGATTTTTGAATCAAAGTGTCCCATACCACATTGAAGATTTTAATGTAATTATAATTTTAAAACATTAATGTCCATATAAATAAATACTCAAACCCATTTTTAAAACATGTACATTAAAGATAAATATTTAGAATGATAAATCTTTAAAACATTTAAAAATGATATTTTTGTTAAAGAGTTTTTAACAAAATGAGAGACTCTTGAATACAAATAATTGTGGAATAACATTTAATTATAACTTTATAATATCATGATAATAAAGGGATTCATGATATAATATGTCAAAGGACAGTATATACACCATATAAGAGTGAATTGGTGCATAAAAACAATGAAGTCTCAATGGAAATGTAAATTGAGATGAAATCTCTTATAAAGATGATATCCTTAAATTAAGGATAAATCAATCACATAATTATGTGTAACAAATATAAATACACCCAATATAAGAGGATATTAAGTGTAAAACAATCAGAGGTCATTCACACATATTCATTTGATGACATGTTCAATGAGTACAAGTTGAACCCAAAGAATTGAAATTGGGTTAAGAGGTTCCCTTGTAAAAATTCGACAGCCTAACGACGTCACTTTAAAATTAAGAAAAAGAGTTGATGAGATAAAAAAAAGGGAATATCATCACTTGGATATAAATTTTACATCTATAAGGATATAGAAGAACATATCCCAACATAATAATATGTAAATTAAAATACATAACAAAAGGAAATCTTTTATAAAGAGGAGGGTGAATAGTTCCCTTGCCGATTTTGTAACTTACAAAACATACGCCACATGAAAGAAGGATCATACAATGAAGATGTAAATACTCATAAATAAAAGTATATTACATAAATAGTACAATCATGGGCAGTACATACACCACAAAAAAGGAAATAGTGGCAAATATAGCATGAATCTTACGGGAATACAAAGTGAGACGAAACCCTTTACCACGTTGTAATCAACTGAGTCGTATGACCAAAAGTTAATAACCACAAAATGAATCACAGAATACCATGAATATAATGATAATAATGATAATATATATCAAATTTAAGTACAAAATACACCACATGCAATGAATAAGTGGTGAACAATGGAAATCTCACGGAATTAAAAGTGAGATAAGAAAATCCCTTACAAAAATTCAGCAGCCTAACGGCGCCTCTTAAAAATTCTTAAAATGAATTGATGAGAGTAATAGGGGGTCTATAATAATATGAAAATAAAAATTACAGTATGGTTAATATAAAATAACATCCTCCAACATGAGAACATGGAGCATAAAAGAAATGACATAAAAGAGAGTACTTGAAAAGAAAGAGAGAGGTCGGATCCCTTACCTCATGTCTGACTTGACTCGATCGTTCTTTAATCTCCTGAATAATAAACTAAATTAAATTTCTACTTGATTAAGAACCTTTTTCAAGTTTATTATTCCTTTTATATCACTTATTACAATGTTATAAACATTATTTACTCATTTAAGTTAATAACGTCCATTTTATCAATATTTGGTACTTGAGTCAAAAATGGACTTCTTATAATAACATGTTATTCATGTGGTCAATGGTTCATTATATCCAGAATTATATTCATTATTTGGATATCATATATATCATATATATCCAGTATATACATGTATTTATAATAGTACATAACATTTAGAGGTAAGAAATGAAATGCACCGTTCATGGAGACAGTAAGCCGTATGTACGCATGAACGCTACTTTCATTTCTATTTATTATTTTAATAGAAATAAAACATAATGATACATAGGTATATTATAATTCCAGTATAATATAATATATAATATCATTAACTCCATCCTTTATACATCCCACATAAGGCATTAACGAATCAAATCACTTTAAGGGGGCGGTAGTCCGCACTTCCTCAAATTAGATTATCGTATTTACCCACTATGGAAACCATAAAGGCCTGCTATAAATGGAAAATATAGAAGAATAAAGAAAACATAAACATAATATATATCATATATAAATACAGTTCCATCATAATGGCCACCATTAGAGGTGGTTGGAGATATTTGAACAATTATCGTTTCATGAGGCGTTAGTTTTCCATCCACAAAAACATTATGTTCTTCATCCATTAGATGGAGGTGTGTGTAATTGTAGCTATAATACTTCTCATAAAAAATTACTAGTATATTTAGGATACTTATGGTTTTACAAAATAAAGGAATAAAAATATTTTAGGGGTTGGAGAAGTAAAATAAAAGAAAACAATTTAAGAGAAATTGTTACCTTTAATTTGGGTAACTTCCTTTGGTTTGAACCAAAAGGACTTCTTGAAGTTCCTTCTGCCTAAGGTAAGGATTCTAGTGGGAGTAGAGGGATGTAGGGAGATTAATTGGGCAGATTTTGGACAATCTAAATGTCTTGAGAGGTGTGATTAATTGGTTAGAAGTGGTCTCCTTTTATAAGGGGGAGGAGGGGCTCTTTAGGAAAGTGTGAAAATATTATTTTATTATATAATTTTATTCAGTTTATAATGGTACAAAAATCATTAAAGATTAAGATAAGATGACTCATGGTAGAAATAAAATCATCCAATCATAATTTTACATGTTTTGGATATTACTGTAATCATTATAATCTTATTTATTTAAATGATTTATTAATGAGGTAAATACTGCATCATTATTATGTCATAAATAATGTAATATATTTGTTGTCTAAAAATTATAAAAAAAATACTATGATGTAGGAAATATTTTTAGCTTTCCAATTAATATTTATAGTCGAAAATATGACTTATATAACACCATATAAAAATTAATTACTAAAAGATTTTTGTTAATGTCAATTTTGTCTTTACATTAAATTAATTAATCTAAATTGTCATTATCACACCCAAGTGGCTCAATGGGGTCCCAAAATCGACCCAAAGATTCCCATGGTCATTAATGACTCAACCAATAAATTTTGGACAAGTGTTAAGGTAATTTTAAATTATTATAAGATTCTTTTTACCTTGAATTAACCTATTTACCTTTAACCGTGGTAAATAAAATTCAAAAGTTACTATTCATAAAAAATTATTTTCATCTTAATGAACCACATTTTACTTCTTGATAACAAACATTTATGTCAGATTTTTGAAATTAAATTCACAGAAGCGGTAAGGTTTCATTTAAATGAAAAAGTCGGTTTTTTTAACTACCACTAAGTGGTTTCACTATTCATCACAAATTGAAGTTTTTCAGAAAAATACAAAAAAAATAAGCCTAAGCTATATTTGATATTCTGAATTCAAAAATGATGTATATTTTTCCAAATTAAAAACATATAAGTGGAATTAATTAATTTTAAAATTAATTCCCGTTATCAGAACAAATAGCGTGTTTTTAAGAAACAATAACTATCAAAAGATTGATACTTGTTTGTGTCCAATTTCAAAGTGAAATTAATTCCAATGATCAAAATTGGATTAAATGGTAAAAATATATATTCAAATTACAATTTAAAACCAATTAAAACTATAATATAACCATATAAATAAATTATATTAAAACATAGTTTTGAATTAAAATACAATATTTTTCACTATTCATTAGAAAAAGAACTTTATCAGAAAAATTCCAAAAATTTACACAAAGTAAATTTTGATGTCCCTATTCTAAATAAATATTTTATTTGGTCAAATATAATGTATTAAAGTGACCAAAATTATATTTAATGAGGGTTCTCCATTAAAAGGCGGTAAATCGGCCTTTTAATGTAAATTATGCTTAAAATTAGATTCATTTACATTTTAAGCCTCTAACTTTTATTGGATAAATGTAAATACTTTTAACAAACATGTATAATCATATTTTAGTTAGTTTTATTCATTCCCGCCAATACAACAGCTAGGAGTCAACTACGATTTAAATAATAATATTCTATTATTAGTGTGTAACGTAAGATTTCAAAGAAACTCGTTGTTGCGTATCAGATACGCTATCGAACATAGCAACACATTTAAAGTAAAATTAATATTTAATTAAAAAATATTAATAAATATGAAAATGTCATATTCTTCATTTATATGGGATGTTACACCAAGGCCCTAAGGAAAATCATAGAAACCATTAGACCCAAAAGGATGAAAAAGCATGATGAGGTTGAATCCATGATGGTAAAAACCCTGAAGACCATGCTTCCAGAGACCTTTTACTAAAAAATATTCTCCTGAAGAAACCTTACTAGTTCCTATCTCATGGTAAACCTCCTCACGAGTGCATAAACTTGATCACATATACCTTCTTCAATAATTCCATGTACATTGACATCGTTAAAGAAGAAACTTTATACTAGATAAAAGTATATAGTACCTCTTCGAGATTACACACATGGTACACATCATAAAGAAAAATATCATGGGTGAAACAAAGAAGATCCTTAAAATTGATCACAATCCACCACAGAAAAATTCTCACATACTGAAGAGAAAGAAGCTCCTTACTCTTCCCTTTCTTTATGGTAAATGATATGAACTATTAGTGGAACTTATTATGAATTTCTAGATAATAAACATCCTCCTCCTTATGACCACCAAGATATAATGCCCATGATTGAAGTGAATCTCCATGAATTTTACTAATTTCCAATGTGACCCAACACTCTACTCGATTCCATATAAAACTGAAGGTGATCTTGAACTCCACCAACCAGTGATATGTCTCCACAACAGATATGATACCCTTATCCTTTGCCAATTCCCACTACTAGAATGGTCATGAAAACCTATTCCACTGATCAACCTCCTCAACTGAATTAACCCTCCAATGATCAATTGGTTTAGCCTTCTAGGCCTCACCAACTTGAACCACATGTACAAGAAATCTAGGATCCATAACCAAATAGAGAAACAAGGATATCCTAAGCCTATTAGTATTTGATTTCATTAGTATTCATTAAATTAATTAATTTTAACTTCCTATAACCACCCAATTCAAATAATAACACAAGAATTAATTATTCATGTTTCTTTATTAGGTCTTTTTCTTATAAACTAATTAACCTCACTTAGTCATTCGATAGTCTTAGATTCCTTGCATCATATAATAGGGGGGCCTAAAATACCATATCCTAGCTAGTCTTCCCTAGCCTATGTCATGCACCAAGATCAACAGACACCTTTCCCTTCTAACCCATGAAATCCTTACAGTGCCTAACTCTAAACTCCATCTTATCTTTCAAACTAACCCTTTGATGACAGTATTTCACAACCACCTCCCTCTAAAGGTAACCCTCTTGGGATAACAATGAAGGAAGAGAGAAAATGACTATAGAGTACCACCTTTAGTAGGCCCAAGGTTGGTAATAAGCACCAAGGGTATAAAAATATAACATAAATGGAAGGTATTGCCCACTATAATATAAGAAAAATATATGGGATAAATAAACTTCAAGAAAATACATGAAATAATATAAAAATAAAACCAAAACCTTCATATAATGAATATATAATGTAAATAGATAGAAAGAGTCTCTAAATAAAATACCAAAAGAAATCCCTAAGACAGCAATGCCACAACGACTCTAGATATTGAGAAATAAATGTACAGCATAATACATTAAGTCCTCATATAAACCTAAAAAAAGTTTGTATATATGTAGGGAGAGAAAAAAAGGTGTGTACTATAGGATCATATCCAATGTCTCTCATGAACATGTGAAAAGGGAATATTAATGCACCAGTGAGTAAACATCGGAACCAATAGAACCTAAAGAGGTTAACTAACCAAACCCATCCTCAATATGGAATGATCAACAAATAAGGTATCTAATTATAGTAACATAGTAAGAATAATGTCAATAAAAGGGTACCATGAACCACTTTACCACTGATTTTACACTCTCACACCTAAACATTGTATGTTCTAGTGCTCCCATCTATTCTATATAAAAACTTGACCAAAGACACTAGGGCCATGAAATATAATCCATAGACATCTAGGTCATCACATCACATCACATCAAATCTTTCTTGTAGACACATGGGTTTTCACATCATATCACATCTCACCCATATACACCAAGGTCATCACAACACATCTCAACCATAACCACAACTAGGATGGTAGGGTATCGTGAACATGAAGGAAATAAACCTTGTAACTTCCACCTACCAGGAATTATCCCCACAATAAGCCATATTATATTCTAATAAAACATCACCATAGTACACTTTTGACCTCTAGCCATCAAAACCCATTCATATAAATATCTTATTGAAGAGAGATCAAGGAGGAGAGGGTAGTTATCCATCTATACTCTCCACCAGGATGTTTGGAAAAAGACCCCCAAAACAATTGTTTTTTATCACATAGTGCTCCACATGGGTGGGGTGTGTATATAAATCAAAAGAAGTATAATTTATGTATATAATATCCTCAAAACACAAGCCCAAAGTATAGATTTATAATAAGAGTTACATACCAACTCACAACGTCACCCCCAAGGCCTCACAACCATCACTAATTTTGTTTTCACCACTAAATGAATAGCACCACACAAGAAAGTCACATTCAATAAGCCAAATTTCATCTTCTTTATCAAATTAATACATTTTAAATATTTTTTCATTACCATATAATTTTATAATTACACCCCATCAATTTCATTATTTCATCCCATTTATTCCTCATTTTACATCAAACATTTATGCCACACTTAACATTTTAATTAGAGACTTCATTTACCATTCCATCCGATTCTATATCACTAATGAGAAACTAAAATAAAACTACACATAAAAACAATAACCCTTATTTCATATGCTAGAAATTCTTGCATTACTACTACTTTACATCACCACCACTTCCCATCATAACCACCACACACCACAACCACATATCATCACAAATACTTTCTATTTCAACAGGAACACACAACAAAACCATGCAAAAAAACCACAAATCATAGCCACACACCACAACCATGTTTTAAAAAATTTATTTCATATTTAATAAGAAGATTTTCATCAAATTTACTTTAATTTTTATGGGAATTATCACACAAACTGAAACTTTCATGGGAAACTAATTTATTATATAGATATACATTCTTAAACAATTTCATTTAAAGTGATATCAAACAATCACACAAAAAGGGTTCCAAAATCATATCCACCGCATCACAAAAATATCCCCTAATAACCATGATCTTTAGAAAGGATTCAGACATGTATAATCTCAAAAACAATAATATCAATAGCAGTAAAACATGTGTTTTATTTCCCTTCCCCTTTAATTTTAATTAATCTAATTCATTATCATCATTAGAATTGTGAATAAAATCCTTCCAAAGGATGAAAAAAAGAATAAACCTCCCCTATAATGCAACTAGAAGAGAGATGAAGGATCCCCTACCTCAAATGAATATTTTTGAATCACTGCCTAAGGAGGGAACAAGATGAAGGTAACCGTTGTGCACCACAATAAAGGAATACCCCTTGAACAATATATGACATAAAATCTCACATAATTAACTTTATAAAACATCATCAAAACCAATGGTTTCTCATGACATCATCCTTCCCTGGATGAAAAAATAAAATAAAATGGGGATAATGAAGGAGGGGAACTCACCTAAAACCATCAATGATCAATCTCCCAAGGAAAGGGTTGAAATCCACTAAAAGAGGATGAAGGAAATCCTTGGGAAACACATGGGTTGCCCATTAAATGAGATAAAATCAAGAGAAAATGAAGAGTTTGATGGGTTTGGGGAATTTATAGGCAATCTATAAACATAAGACCATAGCGTAACCTACAGCACCATACCAGTGAAATACTAAAATAAGGGATAAGCATTGAACAAGGGTAGATACCACACCACATCTTGGTTGGTGAAATTCCTCTCCAAGAAACATGGTGAACTCTATGCCATAGATCCAAAAAATTAGGGTGAAGACCATGGTGAAACCAAAACTACCACATTATAGATGGAAATTTCCAATAAAGGGCATGCACCATAGCCTTTATCCATGGTGAAGGTACCCTAAAATCAATAGAACCACCAAAAATCCTCCATGCCAAATCCTCTCTCCATATCGTAGCTATGAAGAAAAATACCAGAGGCACTAAAACTCCACCCCGAGACTCTACACCATAGATAAAATCACTATAGTACAGAATAAAGAAGGTCACACCACATCCTGGATCCATATTATAGTGATGTAAAAAAATGTTATAACCTCTTAAAAGACCCAACATGAGCCTCTATGATACAACCACACTCTCCACACAAAATTGACACCCTATATGGTGAAACTAAATCCTATACACTGAATAACTCATCTTAACTAAAATCTCAACTTCATTTCCTCCTTTTATCCTCTAAAATCCTCATTACTTCCCCGAATATCTCATTCACCATAACTCTATAAAGTAAAAAAGTCATAAAGTATAAACTGTTATAGTGAGGATGATTAATGATTATAAAATTGCTATAATAACATAACAGTAGAATAATAATACTGGTGTTTTCATTTTAAGATGGTTAAATAAAATTTTATAAATAAAAAATAATATAAAGATATATAAAAAGAAATAGAGGTTTAAGAATTTATACCTCACTTCTTGGATTATAGCCATTGCAAAGAAGATTAAATATTCAAGGGGAGATCTTTTGAAAAGATGAGAACCTAATTAAGGTGGATAATAGTTTGGATAATATTATCAATCTGATTATGGGATAAATTTTTGTGTTTTTTGAGTGAGGGTAAGTGAGTAAAGGATTTCCACTTTAATAAGTGAAAATGAGTGGCACTTTTATAAATACCTAAAAAAGTTAAATAATGGGATGTCGCATGCAAGCTAAGTGCCACCCTAATTTATAATTAATGGTTTGGAGGGAAGGTAAAGTCAATAAATTCCTCCACCATTTAAAAATAAACATGCTTTAAACATGTTATTCCCTTTACCTCTAAGGTTACTCACTTTTTACCATTTTAGTTTTCACCACTATAACTAGTTTTTACCTGGGAAATTTATCCTTTAAGGATAAATCTAAAATGAGAATTATTTGATAATTTAAACCCACTAAATATAAATATGAAATCTAATTTATCAAATAAAAATTCTATGCACATGGAAAATTAATTCTAACACAAACACATCTAATGCAAAAAACATGTTTTTTGAAAAAATTATTTTTAAGAAAAAAGATTTATGATTAGGGTAGAATTATAAATGAAATTGATTACAATGAATTGAAAATTAATATTATTGTTTAAGGATTATTTATTTAACAATAAAATAAATAAAAAACTTTATTTCTTCATGTTATAATTAATTAAACAAAATATCCAAAAATAGTTTTCAATAAAACGTAACATAAAGCTTGAAAATGTTGGGTCTCATTTTATAAATTAAAAATAGTATTTTAAAATTATTTATTACAATTTATAATATATAATTTAATAGTAAAATCTTTCAAACTTTAAATGTATTCATATTATTGAATAATTTTATAAAAGTGACGACATTAATAAAATCTACATTTTCACTATTCACCTAAAATTTAATTATTTTTGAAAAATCACAAAAAATTAATCTTTGAAAATATAACTATGATAAATCCAAAAATTATTTTAATTATTCTCATATTTATGTCCAAAAATTTATAAACATAACATTAAATTAAAATCATGAAATATCATGAAAAATTATTTTTATAAGAAATCATTTTTTTCAAATTAAATTTATTTAAAAAATAATGTTAATAATAAATATATAAAACTTTAAAAAATATCCATTTTATAAAATCCATTTTAAGACTAAAAACATATTTTTTTAGTTTCTTAGTTGTACTAATTATGTTAATATTTAAAGTGATTTTAATTTTGTTTTGTTTTTATAAATATATTTATTTATATATAAATCATAATTATGTTAGTATTACTTTTACCTTATAATTTATGGATACCTTATAACGGTCCATATTTTTTTGGTTTCAATTATTTATATGGATAAAGTCATATAACATGCTATTTAATTAATGGGGAAAACACAGGTTGTTATATCATTAATATATTTGAAGTATCATGAATTTTAAAAAACATATTCACATAGTTATGTGAATATATGAGAAAAAAAGGAGTAAGGAATTTGTTTAAGAATTTATGAATAATGTAGAGTAATATTTTTATTAGTATTTAGATCACCCAAATATGAATGCTATAAAAAGAAGAAGAATATCCTAATATATTGAGTCTACATATGCTCATGATTCAAATTGTGTTTGTATCATAAAAGATATTCTATTATTTCTATTTTCATAGACAATTGTTGTGATTTACTAGTTAAAGAAGAAATCTTGTAGTATGATCAAGGTCATACTATTTCTTATATCTACCTTGATAATACAATAATAACTATGTATGAGTGAAAAAACCCACTATACACTAGGGATGTAGTCATCCTTAGAGGGGAAAATGTCGTTAAGAAACATGTTGTGATTCATACTTTATTCTACATTATTTTACTTGAAGAGAAAAATAATGAATAATAATAATAATGGTATACATGTTTTTAAAAAAATAATATAGGTATTGATTTACCCCTCTTAGTTTTTATCATTATATTACCTATCATTTTCACCTTCACATTGCATCCTTAAATATGTTCCTGTTTGTGGAACTCTCCTTGCTCAGGTATGATTACTGAATTTTTTTTATAAAATATCCTTCTCCTAGATAGTTTTTATGGAAATATGTTCATGAAAATTCTTTAGTTAGGTATTTTTTATGGAACATTCATCAATTAAGTTCCTTTACACATCCCCTATGCACAAAAAATTCTTTATATAACTACCTTCACTAAGATAGGGTTCTCAAAACGCTCTTATCTTAGTTCTTCTACAAATATTCATTTTATTTTTTAATGATAGGTCAATCAATATTTCTAGGAAAAAAGTACATTCTCTCAAACCACTGCACTTTTGGATTTCACATCATGTTATTCACACTAATCAACTTCTACACCGCTCAATTACATGAACTATCCGGAGAATGATGCCTAACCTGTGAGTAGCATAAATAGACCAAAACACTTGACTCACACATGACCTTACTAAAATGAATCCTAAGTAGAATGTGGACTTACCTACATGCATCTCATTCCTTTTCACTAAAATCTTCTTTGAATTCCATATAACTAACTTCTATACATACATTCTATCACTAAAATTTCCCTTTTATCCTAATAATAAATACATCACCAATGTAGTCCCCCATAAAATATTTTTCTTGAATATTTCATGAGAATCTGAAAAAACACAATTACTAAATTATATTTATCAATCATTCAATCCCATCCTTTGTTTTTTCATTAAACATTATAGGATGTTCAAGATTTATCCATCCTTCAATCGATATAACATTGCTCCCAACATTCACTCCCTTTGGGTTTATTGAAAATCCAATATGAAATTTAGTTATACAATCATACTTTAATACTTCTAAAAGGAAATAAAATATATATTACATCACTATAATTCTACATAACCAATGATTGATTTATAAAATAATATATCAAGAGAGTATACCACACTGTATGTTATTACTCATTCCAAAACTCTCCATGTCTTCAATCTCACACAAATTATATTCCCCATGGATCATTTTCCTCCCTGAAATTCTCACCATGTACCCCCATTGATGAGAAAATATTTTTATTTAAATAAATTAATTGGATAAATAATATTCTACCACCTTTATAATTTAATATTACCATTGAAATATTATACATTTAATTTTTTCAGTATCATATTCATATTATCTGATAACATTACCCACCTTTTAAAATAAAAACAAAAAATAACATTAAAAAATGAAAAAAAACATATACATAATTGGATTTAAATTGGTATAGGGGAATATTCGAACCAACTCAAGATGAGTTAATTGGTTAAACACTAATTTTTAATAGATGTTTCTCAAAATTTAAAGTTTCTAGTATGTTAGTTATGATTTTTCAACTTTTTTATTAGTTCCAAAATGCTCCACTTTGATCATTAATTACTTTACCTTTTAATTGATAAAGTGATACTAATCTAAATATGTTTGTTATGAGAGTTATATATAGGATTTTTCATGCGATAAATTACACTTTTTATCACAAAATATTGTAATGGGATATTTCACTTATTCAAAAATACCATCCAATTGTTTATTCATCCCTAAAAGTTAAGTTCATAACTTGGTAATTGAGATATATTCTACTTCTACCAATTATCAGTGGAAATATTTGCTTCTACTTACTCAATCATCCTGTACATTTACTTTCAAAAAATAATTCACTAACACTTATTGATTTTTGATTCATAACATTATTATCCTAGTTAACATCAAAAAACATAAAAAATCATGATCCATTATAGTATCAAAGATCAAGAAAAAATTGATAGTACCTTGGAGATACATCAAGTTTCATTTGACTAATATGAGATAGTTTTCTTATATATTACTTTATAAATAGTCCACTAAACATGTTGAAAAAAACCAGACTGTGTTGTAGTCAAATATAACAGGCTTCCAATTTTTATTATTTTAAAGGTATGATCCATATATTACCCATCATACTACTTCCCAAAGTTTTTTCCAATCATAACTATAGTTGAAATTGTTTTGGAATAATTCATATTAAACTTATTCACAATAAATCTCACAAATTTTTCTTGAGATATAAAAGTTAATTTCTCTTTTTTTGATAATTGTAGCTCAATAATGTATATAATTTCACCAATTATATATATTTTAAATTTTGACTTCATGAAATTAGAAAAATCATTTACAATTCTATAATTATTTTCATCAAATATGGTATCATCCATATAAATGAGTAGTATGAGTTGTTCCTCCTTGGACATTTTAAAAAAAATTATTATGATAAATACATCCCCTTTTATATTCCAACTTCTTTAAGTATGAGTCTAATCGAGCATACCATGCATATAATTCTTTCTTAAGACTTTATAGGGAGTTATTTAGTCTACACATATTTTTTTCATCATTGAAAATTAATAATCCCACTGGATATCTAATATTAATCTCCTCTTTGAGTAAACCATTCATGAATAGTGTTTTTACATCCATATGAAAAATCATGATTCCCCTTTAAAATGGCATGGATAATAACAAACTGATTGACTTTATTGGATCCATCAGTGAAAATTTTTCTTCAACATCAACACCTTCAATTTGATCATAGCCTTTATACATAATATATGCCTTATTTATTATTATATTCCCATACCCAATGAATTTATTATTAAATAACCACTTTTCTATAATCACATCATGATGTTATGGATTATTCATAACTTACAAAGATTTTTTTTTCAATTTGATCTAGTTATACCTTTATAGATCTAACCCACAATTTTCCTTTTTATTGCTTATTCAAATGATGTTGGTTCCTCCATTGAAAATAGAGGAAAATTATCTATATTACTTATCTTTTATGTTTGTGTTACCATGGATCTATATTTAATTATATTTTATGGATCAACTTATATTCTCTTGTTTCTACTTTAATTCACAAGATAAATTCCATTATCAATCTTATCCTCCTCTAATTCATCCCCATAATCTTCATTATTTGTGTAATATTTTATAAATTCTGAAATTATAACAACGTCATCATCTTCTTCAAATAAATCATCAAATTTTGAGTTTTTATAATTATTATCATCCTTATCCTCAATAAATATGACATCATTACCTTTCATAATTTTAATCATTTCTTTGTTGTAGCATTTTTGGGCCTTACTCTTCATCAGGTAGTTTAAAAATACGTCTTCATCTTCTGTATTAATATACTTTACTTTATTTTTCTCTGTATTCATTATATAATTTTCTTAAAAAATCTAGAAAATGATTCAAATATTTTTTCCTTCTAGGAAAAAATTCATAGGGTTTCCTCTCCTCTGTTGGGATTAGAACTACTTTGTTTTGATTATGCACCACAACTTTTACAACCTCCTTGTAGTAGTGGTGAGAGATGCTACTTGTGATGAGAAATATTTGGGACATATTGTTCTCCATTAAATTTATCAATTAAATAACTCCATTATATTGTGAAGTTATTACTAAAGATACCTCATTCTTAATTTTATATTTCATGAGATATATTTCCTCATTAATAAATGTATACTATATTTTATTGTGGAATCACAAGATTTTTTGTCTGTGACTAATCTCATTTTTTACTCTCTTTACACATCTCTTCATGTACTCCCTGACTTATATCTTGCATTATATTAATATAAAACATACTATTCTGTTATGATAATCAATGAAATATGAATTATAACTCTCCATGTGTACCAAGTTGATTCATTAGACCATATACATCAGTATGAAATAGATCTACAAGATTAGATAACCTATTCTTCTTGTCATGGTCTCACATTAAATTTTAAATATCCACTATAGCCTTTAGTTGGATGAATTCTATATGATTTTTTGTTATATGTATCCTAGCCTCCAATTCCCAAAGTTATTATTCACTTCAACGATAACATATAAGTATTTTCTTTACTATCCATCTAGTATATATTATCATTGTCCTTTAACCTTTCATAAGATATTTCTCATCATTTCCTTTGATTAATCACACCTTTTAGTTAAAAATAACATCAATTACTGAGTCACATTGTTGACTTACACTCATAAGGTAGTGTTATAAGCCATCCATATAGAGAAATTTAGTCTTCTTCATCTCATCACTTGTTAATCAAGTATTACAAATTACATTTATCTTTAATGATCCATTATTTCTAAAAAAATTATTCTATTAACTCTTTCATTCACATTTTTAAGATATTTATATTTCTAATAATTTAGTATAAACACCCACTATCAAGAATCTCAATAATACTATTCCTAATATGTTTAAGAGATATTTCAGCTAGTTTATCCTTCCCTATCTTCTTCTTTTTCTTTGGTGACATGTCTGGTTGATTTTATGAATAAGATAGACTCTCCACTTTATTTTCAATAAAGGTAGTGTAGTCATACTCACCTTCCTATTCTAATGAATTGTATTAATTTCCCAATAAAATCTAGTTGAAGAATATTGTATTGATCCATCTTTTTCATTCCAAATGTTCATTTTCATTTCACCTTTGTCTTCAATAAAAAACATTATACCCAAAATTATATAAATGAATCAAATATTCATATAATTAATTTATTATATGATATTAATGATAATATCTCATTCCTTTTTAAATTTTGAGTGCTTATCTATTCAAATATCTCCTTGAATCATCATAATAGGAAAATGTATGGACAAGATGACCACAAAATTGACACATTATAAGAGGAAATATATTCTCAATTTTATTCCTCAACATGTTTCCATATTTCAAATAGTTACTTGGTTTTTTATTAACCCTTAATCATTGATTATATATTTTTACCCTCTTCTTTCCTTTATTTAGAGATAACATTGTCTCTGGTTCTGGTGTCTTAATTTTCATCCAAAAATCACCAACCTTATACTTTCCTTTATTCAGATCTATCATTGTTCATACCTTTCTGGTCGTAAAATTATATTAGACTCCAATTTTACCCATGAACCTAGTTCCTTGTTCATTCAATACTTTCTCAACACCTGTTTCCCCCATTTAACTCTTTATAGAAATAATTTATCAGAAAATTTTCCAAAATATATCTTTTTTTCAATCACTTTATTTTATTTCATATAAAAATTTGTTTCTAGATGTAATAAATTCATTTTAAAGGTTTTAGAACCTCTTTATTCATTCAATTAATCATGATCTGAGGTAATTAATCATCTTATATTTTTCATTGATCTTTAGTCTAAAACCCACTACTTCTTCTAGGTTTCCTTTACTCACTAATCAATCTTATAAATATCTTTCTAGTGATTCAATATATTCTTCAAGATGATCTACATATTTAGAATATTCCTTTAATAATAAATAAATATTCTTATTTTTATTTCTTTTAAAATTGATTTCTTCAATAGACCCCACAAGATCCATTTTTGAATCAATAACACCTTCAGGTTCATTATCATCTTTTTTTTTAGATTTTCCTTTTTCAAAAGTATCCATTATATCATCTTCTATATTTGGAATAAATTCTATTTCTACTTATCCTAGATAATCATCATTATAATATTCTAATTTTCTCTTGAATTTATACCTCTAAAGCTTTATTACAAATGAATATCCTATATTGAAGTCTCTTTTGAGAGGAAATCTCCTTCGAGGCTTCTGTAGGACTTTTTCTTCACTTTATTAACTATCAAATATTCTTAGATATCTTATTGAAATTTTCCTAACTTTACTGCATTAAAATAATTCTACATGTATGTTTCCTTCAATCCTATCCTTCCAACTCATAAATTTTATAACCAATAGAGACAAAAAATCATTAACAACATCCTCTTAATCATCACCACCATTAGAGATGTCAAGTTTTATATAACTATAAATTTCATCTCCTTATTTTATTGAATTTATTTTCCCTTTGGGTTTATGCACATTTCATAAGAAACTAGATTTATTTATAGATCATCCAATGATAGTCCTTCCAAATTTATCTCTTCAAGTGTTTATACCTTTAGATTATAGATATTTGGAATTATTCACATGATCTTCTTCACTATGTAAATATCTTTTATCTATTCACAATATCCACAAATAGATCTAATAACCTCAATGATTTGGTTGAAGAATCTATCCAATTTTTCATTAGGGAAAATTTTTAAGTCATTGAATTTATTGTGAAGCACTTAAAGCTTTTCATCCTTCACCTTGTTGTCACACCCATATATATTGGTTAATTTTTACTATATTTATTTGACTATAATAAAGGTTATCACCTTTATATAAATCTAGTTTTTCATTTCTATAGATTTTTTTTTTTTTTGAGATTTGGCACCAGCATTGAGAAACTCCTTGTCTTCTTTAGTCATGAAAAGTAATGATACATCTCTAACCTGTATGCCATGTATTATAGTAGAGAAAACATATATCCAAATACATTGTAAGTTTTATCTCATTACATTCCTTTAAATCGGGTAATTTCTTCTATGGTGACCTGAGATTATCATATATAGATGTTACATCTTTTTAAATGAATATTCAATAATTTTTATAAACAAATTCCTGATGAGTGTAATAGTTTAGTGTCTTTGGAGACTAGAAAAACAATATTCTCATTTCATGATAGATCTTAAAAATTAACCAAAAAAATCTTCTCACATAGTACTCCTCTTAAGAATACCCTACCTAAACCAGTATTCATAACATGGGGAAAGAAACATAAGAAAGGGTAAGATGAGATTCTCAATAAGGGTAAACATAGGAGATATCAATCTATGAACCTATGAAAGAGTAATATATGAATAAGGGTATGTAATCGTGAACATAACATAAAACTTTCATACACAACCATTCATAAATCATAAACATGAGTCATGATATAAAATTTTAACATTTCTAACAACATGGCCCATAATTGTGTGAAATCATCATAAATCAACCATAAACTCATGTCATAAAAGTGTGGCATGATAAGAAATATAAAAAACCATTTCATATTTCAAGGTTAACCACCAATACCATCAACATAGTGGATCATGTCTTATCACTAGTTTCCAATTGTAGATCAAGACACATTTATTTCCCATAGTGGATTAGGACTCACATGTTTCTTATAGTGGATCGAGCCCATCAACTTGTTTCCCCTTATTATCTCATGAGATATAAAGTTTTACCCAATGCATTGTATGGAGATATAGGTCCCACTCATATCATAATTAGAACCATAATTATGTGCATTGTGATATCATAAAACATTCATCATATCATCATATCATAACATTTGCAAATAAAACGGGTTTCACAAACATTTCATAAATTTACCATAGCATAACACATGAAAAATAAATGGGTTTCATAAAAATTTAATCAATATAAAAATTAACCATCTAGAGAAATAATAAAGATGAAATCATTTCATATTACCCCTATTAAATCATAAGTAACATAAAAGGATGTCATCATAGATAGAAAAAGGATTTTGAAAAATTACTTGGAACATTTCCTTGAGAAAAATATCAATTCCACTGTAAAAATAATTTTTTAAACGTTAAAAATTTTTAAAATCATTTTCCTTAAAAATAAAATTTGAAAATAATAAAAAAAATATTTAAAAATCATTTAAAACATTTCTTTAGAAAAATATCCTTTCCATTTTGAAAATCACTAAAAATTCATAAAATATTTTTGAAATTTATTAATTTGAAAATAATATTTGAAACTTATAAGGGTAACTTTAAAACATTTAGTGGTTATGGTGGTGAAAATTATGTTCATTATGTACACATTAAAATAAAGGTTCCTTTTACATTTTCAGTAATATCCAAAGACACATTATTTAGAGAATGACATGAAGATTCATTTTTAAAAAAATTGTAATAATTCAAACATGGGTAAAATTTTATTTAATAAATCCTTTTGAAAATTTTAAAACATTTTTGAAAATATTTTTATAAAATATGGATATATAAGAAAAAGGGTTTTGAATGAAGAGATAAATAAAGAGGATTTTTATTAAATACAATATTTTTTTCTATTTAATCCATTAAGATAGGAAAGTTAAAAAAATTGTATTATTTATAAATAACCATAATATAAGAAAATTCATGATTTTCTTGAGATATATATCATAAAATTTCATCACTGGAATCATAAAAATAAACAATCTCGATAAAAAACCAAACAATTACCACTTTGGTATCTTTTGAATTGTAGTCCCCATTAAAGAATAACACAAATTTAAATTTTAAATATCATGAAAAGAATTATATTCATGATATAATAAGACAAATGGATAGTGTATGCACCTCATAGAAGAATATAGTTTCATAATATAACTTATATCCCATGAAAGGAAAATTGATACAAAAATCTCTTACCACTTTGGTAACTTTTGAGCTGTAAACACAATAAAAGAGAGAGCCTAAAATGGATATTTAAATCCCAATAATTTTCATGAGAATCATCAAAAAATAAATTAATTTTTAGTATATACACCACACAAAATAAACATGTAGTGAATATGTTATGTATCTTATAGAAAATAAAAGTGAGATAGAAATCCATTACTATAAGTTTTGACTTCTTTCGTACATGTTTGAACCTATGGTATAATAAATATAAGTTTATTGTAAATATATTATAGAATCATATTTATATATATCATACCATATATTATTTAATTATTTAATTTTATTACCCATTTATTTACAATTAAATGTTAAAATCATGTTTTGGGTAATAACTTTTTTGTTTTCTGTGTATGTTTTGATGTGGTATTTTCAGCCTTCTTACGTTGATCATGATTAAATGATATCCAAAATTTTAAACATGATATAAAAATAATTTATATTTTTTATATATTTATTTAGAGTAATCTATAAACTTTATGGGTAGAAAATGAAATATGTCATTCATAGAGACGGTAGGTCATACGTACGCATGAACACTGTTTCCATTTTCTCAGTGGATAAAATGAAAGAAAGGTAAATAATATATTACATTTATATAATCATTATTATTTCATATATATATATCCCGTATATTCATTAAATTTACCTTAATTACCTTCCATTCAAAGCTTTAGTCAAAAAATAATCACATCACTTTGCGAGACGGTAGTCCGCCGTACACACAAACGGTGTTATCATATTCTATAATAAATGGAAAGTAAGAAGGAATATATTATATTATAATTATAGAAGTATAATTATATCATAAATTTAATATATAATAATTATATACTTCATTATATTAATCCATGAGAAGTGGTGATGGAAAACGAAGTATGTCGATTTGTGAGGCGGTAGTCTATCGTACACACGATCAACAGTTTCATTTCCCATTTGAGGGAGGAGGAGATAGTTTTATGTAACTAACATAAAATAAAAATGTATTATTATATTTAAGATACCAAGGTTATTATATCATCATGTTTTAATAATAATTTAATTAGGTGGATAAAGAAATAAAATAAATCGCTCAATTAGGGACGTTGCCTATTTTCACCAAAAGCCTTTCTAGGTCGTATTTTTGACCAAAATGAGGATTATATTACGTGATGGAATTATGGAATACATTTTTTCAAGTATTAAACTAATAATTTTTCTTTTTAATCATGAAAAGGAGAGGATAATGGGTGTCATTTTATAAGTGAGGTGAGTGGAACACTTGTAATTTTTCAAAAGAAAAAGGTTTACCCATGTTTTTTACATGAAAAAGGGTTACAAAGTGGAATATTATCAAAAAATAGAGTTTATAAGGTCAAAATATGTCTATAAAATGGTTTTTTTGGACAATTTCAGGACATTTTACCCCTTATCTTTTTATTTTAACCCCCCAGTAAGCACGTTTTATGCTTAACTGTGGTAATTAATTTTTACTTCTTTTACAATTCATAATGGTAGAAAATTAAATTGGTATTATTAGATAATAAAAATTATTATTATTCCAAATATTGAATCCATTTTCCAAAAATATATTCACATAAGTGGAATAATTAAAATTAAAATTAACCCCACAAACGTGACGAAAAAAGTGGTTTCCCAAAGAGAAAGGTTTCAAAAGCTTAAAAAGTATTAACATAAAATATCAATATAAAATTCATTAAAATTAAATAAATTGGAATAATATATATATATATATAATTTAAATAATTTTAATTTGAAAACCATCATAAAATAATTTTTAAATTTTTAAATTCTTTAAAAGAAATGACAATTCTTAATAAAAACCAGTATTTTCACTATTATTCAAAAAAAACCTTTTTAGAAAATTATCAAAAATTCAATAAAAGATAATTTTTATATTATGATTTAAAAAAATTATGTTTTTTCAAATAAATTTTATAAAGGTGACAAAAATAAATTTTAAAATAAGTTCAAAGAAGGAAAAAAATTACTTTTTAGAAAAATACAGTTTTAAGCATAAAATTAGATTTATTATTATCTCTTATCTGGAAAATACATAAGATGAATGTTAAAAAATTTATAGATTATAAAATGTATTAATTTAATTAAAATTAATCACAAAAATTAATTTTTTTAATTTATTAAGGTAAAATGCATTTATATGCATAAAAATAGTTTTTCAGAAAAATATTTCCATTATTTTAAAATAGTTTTTATTTTCATTTATAATTAAGTAGTCACCAAGTAATTAATTATATGTAAATGTGTAAACCATATATTTTAATAATTTATTTAATCTTATTCATACCCAATATTCCAATGGCTATGTTATAAATATCATATTAAATAATAATATTTTGATAGTGTGTCATGTTTCATTTAAACTCAGTATTACGTGTAATGCAAGATAAACTCAATGTTGCATGTAACATAAGATAAACTTAGTGTTTCATGTAATTAAAGCTACACTAAATGTTGAATGTAATGAAAAATATAAATATGATTAAATTTGTTTGAAAAAAATCACAAAATCTCAGGGTGTTAAATTTTACACACCTTAAAATGAATTTTACCCTCGAAATTCAACACTTCGGTACCAAAAATGAGGATACATCTTCCTCATTATGTCCTCAAGTTCCCATGTAGCTTCCTCAAGCTATTGGTTTTTCCAAAAAAACATTAACCCAGTGAGTGGTCTTATTTTGTATAACTTTCTCTGTATAATCCATAATTTCTACCAGTTGTTCCTCATAAGAAATATCATGCTCTAGCTGTACGACCACTGAGTTCAGTATATGTGATGGATCAGGTATGTACTTCCTTAGGAGAGATATGTGGAACACATCATGAACCTAAGATAATTTTTTTGAAGTATCTATTGATAATCTATTGTCTTTATATGATCAATAATTATAAAGGGACCAATATACCTAGGGTCAGCTTGCCCTTATTTATTCCTTGGATAAATTCATAGAAACACCTTCCCCCCAAATTCGAATTCAAGATCGCATTGATGTTTATTAGCATAAAATTTTTGTAAACATTAAGTTACCCTTACATGTTACTAAATGGATCTATCCTTCTTTTCCATTTCATCAACTTGCTCAGGTCCTAATATCTTTATTTCTACAACTTCATTATAGTACATTGGAGTTTTACACTTCTTTCCTTAAAGGGTATTATAAGTATCCATCTGAATTCTTGGGTGAAAGATATTATTGTAAGAAAACACAACTAGAGGAATTTTTTGATCCCAAACACCTCTAAAATCCATAGTATAAGATCTTATCATATCCTTTATGGTTTAAATCATTATATCATAATGACCATCTATATAAGGATGATACATAGTGATGAAACTAAAATTCATATTAAGATCTTGTTGAATACTTCACCAAAACTTTGAGGCAAACTTATGACCATGATCATATACAATAAAATATTATACTCTATACAACTTTAATATTTCCTTAATGTATATCCTAGAAATCTTATCAAAATAGAAATATTCCTTGATAGAGATGAATTTTGTTAACTGTTTAAGGTGATCAACTACATCCCACAATTACCTCAACATAAAATATAAGATAAACTATAAAGGTTACTAGTACATTTAATCATACTTCCATAAAGTGTAAATTTATTCTTCCTTAAATAACATTTTCACTAAAACATATACAAAACCAAAGTGTTATATCATCATAAATGTCTCTTAAAATATCCTTAGTCTTGATAAAATCCCATCACATAAAACCACAAAAGGGGTTTCAATGACTTTGAACTTATGATAAACCTTAAACTGATGAATCCATGACAATATCCTTAACTCTTATGTTAATATTACATAGATAAATATAAACTTCCAAAAGTTAACTCACCCTTTATTATATATACAAGTTCTTATAAAATGAAAAAACACTTTCATTAGAAGATTGGGTTCACCCTTATACTGATAATATATCAAATATGATTTTATTATTCTAGAATACATGTAGAGGGAGATAATAGCATGAAATTTCACTAAAGGTTGAACAATAATATTTTTATATGGTTCTTTCATACAAAATAAAGCATGAAATTTCCCAACTAAGGACGGGAGGATAATTGAACCATAATTATCATGATTCAATTCATTAATTGTAATTTCATAAGCTTTACATTTTTCCTTTTTCTTCATAGGTTGTCGTACATTATCATCCACAATAGCCCTTGTATTGTGGAATTGATTCGCATAATGACCAAACTCCTTTCACTTGAAACACTAGAGTGTGGGTAGTTAAATATATGGAGATTTCTCTCTATTTTCATTAATAACTAACTTCTTCTCATCACTTTAGAATTTAGCCACTCGATGATCTTCCTTTCAACACTTAAAACATTTATTAGTCCCTTTAAGATAATTTCCTCTATGTTTCCTTCCACACTTTGAGTATAAATGTAATATATTATTCTTTTATCCATGGATTTTATAGATTCCCTTGAATTCCATCATTCTTTTATTATCAAATCCATGTGATTGAAGGGTAAAAAAATATACATTTCCACCTTGATAGGACAAATAATGATTTATTCATAGCAATCAAAGTACCTGATGGATAATTCCCTTCATATACTTAGTTTTAAGCCACTGAAGAATGGATCAACCTTACTTTCATGTTGGATGATAATACTAGAACCATACCTATCAAGTATTTTAAAATTTACTTCCTCCAAATCACTATTTTTATTTTTTGAATAAAAATCACTTTTATGGTTGAGTGGGAACCTCATAATTTCCACCAAGACAATGTTACTCACATCATACCAAAATCAAAATAAGTGGAAACAAATTCAAAATCAACCAACACATTTAAATTCAAAAACCATTTCAAATTCATCACACATCTTCATCATCACAAAATTTGGGCCACCTCGAGCTGCACACCCTACACACTAGTCACCACCATCAACATCCCTACCCCATAACCGGTGAGGACCTAGAAAAAGTGCAACATCATCACTAATATAAACCATGAACATACTGAAACACATCCACTAGAAACCACTATCACCATTGTGAACAAACAAACCACCATCGGAGCACCCCTCCATCAAGAATCACCAATAACAGGCATCAACTAATATACCAGACCATCGTAACCTCAATACCATCAGAACTACCACCACTAACCATTTTAAACCTCCATGACCAGAAAACACTTATGAAAAACTACAGACAAGAAAAGAAAATTGGGAAATTGGGACTGCCATAATCATTGAGGATGAACCACCTCAAACCTAAAACATCAAACCAATAAAAATATCAGGAATGAAGTACTTTCAAAAATCTAAAAAACCAAATTAAGGTTGTGACACTAAGATGCCACTGACCACCCAAACAGAACCTCCCAAAGACTTTGAAAGGACCACCACACCAAACTTAATAGATTAGGAGAAATTGATAAGGAATCCAGAGTAGAGTTTGAGGTGGGATAGGACGTCCACATCAAACCAAAACCAAAACCAAGAATGAATCACCACCAGAGAGAAGCTCAAAAAAAAGAGGAAGGAGACAGTTGCAGGTCGCACTCTTGGGAAACCAACACTTTCTCAACCATCACAACCCAAACTACCCCAAAGGAACTAGTACAACAGAACAAGATAGCGTTGGAAATGCAGTAATCAGGCAATAGGAGCGGAGGAAGAACTAGTGAGGGCATCAATAGAGAGTATCAACTATAGAAGAAATCCAAAAGAAATATGTCGGTGAAGTGAGGAAAAGAAAGGGAACCAGTAAGGGAAGGCCACCAAAAGTGAGGAATTTGGAGGGGAGAGGGAGGAAAGGGGGAGACAACACTGAGAAAAATGCACAGACCTCCCCCCTTCAAATTGATGCTAGAGAAGAAACCCTAACTAGGGAGGGGAAAAGAGAGACAATGCTCAAAGTCCCTCTATCCATATGGGGTCACCTGATCCCACCTCATGAGGACGCTCTCCTTCTAGTGATGCCCTAGCATCAATGGTCACGGATCTAGTCCACCCCCCTCCATTAGAGAGGGGGGAAGATCTTAATCTCCATTTCTCATAAGCTCATTCAAGGACCTTCCTCAATTTATCTAGCCTAGATTTTCTCATAGCATTCCCAGTTATCATGATTTTACTAAAGGTTCCATATCTATATGACGACTCGCCTCAGCTTTCTCTCTCAAATTCAGAGTTCTCAGAAGCTTTGTGACTATAGAATTTTATCTTGGTGGCTTGTTCTAGATAGATTCAGCCTCTGATTGATACTTTTGATAGGTTCATCTTCAGTTATTGGGGATTGTGAGACCAGGTGACCATGGGGCTTCTATAAAAACTGAACATCATGATTCATTTTTCTTCAGAAGATGACTTGATTATATCTTGGTCCAGATCCCCAAAAACATTAAATGGGTTCTAGTTATTCCTATACTAATAGACCTAGGATTTCTATATGAAACGAGATACCCTTACTTTGGAGATGTGGTTAAGTTCCCCAGAACTCCCACTACCCTTCCAAAACCATGATATTCTCTGTATTCTTGGGAATATTTTAATATGATACATCTATTATGATAGTATAAATAATTCCATCTGTAATATGATATGTAGAGACTCAGTTTTCTCCTTGTAAAACTTTAAAAAATTTATATATATATTTCTAGAGTTAGGTACCAAGACGGCGTGCAATTCCGAGTCCCGGTGTGCCCAAAATTAATTTTATAAAAATATTAAGTATATTTTCCACTATGAGCACAATGGAAATAGGATAAGTCTTAGATGTTATCTTGGATTAGAAATCTGAGTAAATTATTGAGTCCTAAATGCGGCGTTTACCCTAGACAGGGCATAACTTTCATCAGCGCAGGACACCTGTGGAAAACACTATCCAGGGTCATAATCATAATTAAACAAAATTATTTTACCCCTGATGTTGTGATAAATAACTTTTAAAAGGAGTATTAAATTGGAAATATAATACTTTATTGAGTTTTGGATGGGTTATTCTTCCAAGGCGCGGCATAAAATGATAAGGCATGATGGTTTCGATTTTCCGCGCTAAGTGGGATGGCTATAAATAGGGTTAAGTAATTCAGATTAGGGTTAAACCCTAATATCTATCTCTCTATCTCTCTATAAACCTAATATATCTCTCTCTCTAACCTTTCTTCACCGGAATGAGGAGAAAACTTCACCAAATATTCAACGGATTAAAGTAAGAGCGTCGTGGATACATCGCCTACAACGAATGGTCAGATCATGGTATATTTTACCATGTTTTTGAGATCCAATTCAATTTCTATTTTGAATATATATTTATTTTTATTTATTTCTCATCATAAAATTGCTAAATCGTCAATGGTTTCTTGAACACGGCCATCGATCTATGTTGAAATTGTCGTTCTTGGTTCGTTCTTCAGGTTTTCCACCGAAAAAATTTTGGGTCCATAAGATCAATAGTGGATCGACAATATGAGGCTGTTATAGTGAAGGAATTATCATAGGGGTCCCCAATCCAATTATAGAATCATGATCGGGTGACCGGATCGAGCCCAACAGTCCACGGAATGGATTTTCAGGGCGTCGGCGGCGCGACAACCGGTGGTGGCCCATGGACCGCCAACAGTATTGTGGCCGCAGCAGTGTTGTGACATGGTCGTTCCATGTGGCCTGGATTTCATATGGTCAGCCATGTTAATGCCGGTGGTGATTGTACCATGGGTCAGAACCACTGTCTGCAACAGGCTCGGCTGTGTCGGCAAGCGGGTCGGGCCCAACCTTGGTGGGATGGGCCGGGTAATTGGGTCATGTACGACCTGGTGAGTCGGATCCCAGGTCGACCTAGGGTCAGTTGACCACCACAACAGTTTTTGTGGTATGGGATTGGTCATTCGGTCAACCATGAGCCGAATTGACCACCGTAGTAGGTGGACCGACCGTGAATCGGTCCACCGGCCCTAGTACCCTCTTCTGCGGACTCAAATGCTCGTATCTTCTAAACCCAGCATCCATTTGATGCACTATCTATGGTAGGGTAACCCTCTCATTGACATGGACCTTTTGAGGTAAATTTGAGAATTTGAAATTCGGGTTCGGGATATGGGCCCCACTTTGACCTGTTCGGGTGTCATACGGTGAAAAGTGCAATTTTCACCATTTGTCTATTTTGGGAAAATAAATAGCCTATATCAACCGTTATTCTATGTAGAACATGATGGTGACCTTAGTTTCAAAATCCAGTTTTCGAAGTGAGGAGTTCCAAACTTGACGCTCATCTTGCAGTGTTCGATAACAACAGTAATGGCAGTGATGGTTTCAGAATCACCAGAGCAGGACCTGGCTACCCTCTAGTGGAGTTGGGTTGTGGTGTTCCTTGATGAATCTTCCGAGATTACCCTACAATGGGGTTGGGTAGTGACATTCATTGTATAATCTTTGAGTTTTACCCTTCAGCAGGGTTGGGCAGTGGCATTCATCTTATACTCTGAGGCTTACCCTTTAGTGGGGCTGGCTAGTGGCATTCTTTTTATACTCTTTGGAGATTATCCTTCAGTGTATCACCCTTTTAATGAGACTGGGAAATGGTATTCTCCAACAAATCAGTGACGAGGCATTTTTTGGAGTAACCTTGGACTCACGAGTAAGAGAGGCACTTTCCCCACCAAGACGCGGCCTGAAATCGTGTGGATGAGATAGACCCATCCAAAGAGGATAGTATCAAGGTGTGGTGTTTGAGCCCCTTTGACTTGTAGTTTAGGGAATACATGTGGACTTTGGGAATCAATGGTGTTTACTTATAGAACTATTTAAAGACTCTTTACCTGGGCTGAGCTTTGAGATAGAGATCCCATTACTCCCTATTTGGGTTTCTTTGGTTTGATCATATATATATATATATATATATATATATATATATATATATATATATTTACACCCTATTGTAGTTCCCACTCCTTGGGTTCTGATTACTCTCCTTTTGGGAGAGATGAAGACACATGGGGTATGCCATGTGATTTCCATTTCTAGTCTCTCATGGTTGGATGAGTCTACTCTCCTACTATAGGTATTGAATACTCAATGAGAAGTTCACCTTCTCACCATCTCTAGCTCCTTGTGTTTGGATGAGCTTACTTCACTTCCTTGTTGGGTTGGTTTGTACTTGTTTATTGTACTTTATTCTATTTTTTGTACTTCTTTTCCTCTTGTATCTCTTACTGCTCCCCCCTCCTTTTCAGGGTGTCCTACTGAGTATTTATATACTCACCCCTATATGGGATTTACCCACATGTATCGTGATTTATACAAACAACGGACAGGTTTGATCGGGACGTGTTTTGTCTGGAAATGGGGATGACCTTGTTTGTTTAAGGTTCAAACTTTCCAATCGGTTTCTAACAGGTTTATTCATAGAACCGGAAACACCCAATGATTCTGTATCCATTTGGACCTACTTTCCAAAGGTAGGTTCTCATTAGTTGTGTACCGATGAGGCTTAAGAATTTTCATTGGTCAAGAGGATGGGAGGTCAGGATCATCACACCTTTTTGGGGGGAATTATTGCCTACTTTGGGACTCTCTTATATATTTAAGTTATGTTCACAAATCCTTGTTAATTCAACAAGCATGAAAATGAGTTTTCCTTTAGATTTGGAAATCGATGATTGATATGTATGGGATTTAGAGAATCTTTTATATGTATTTGAGGTTCTTCATTGATGGAGAATCATCCATATGTATTAGATATTCTTAGTCAATGGTATCCTTCAATACATTATATAGAAATATCTTAGTCATTATGAAGACCATACTGGTTCTAAAGCCACTCAGTGGGGCAATTGAAGTTTATTTTCATTCATAAATACAGGGATTATTTCAGAGTTGGGATCATACCTATAGATGGTCTATCTACGTATCCTCGTTAAAAAGGAATCATAACCCACATAGTTTGGTAATAAGGATATTGTTTAAAGTCATATGTAACGGAAAACGAATTAATGGCTAATGGTCTTGAACCTTAGAAATTCTTCCTACATACTCTACTTTTAAGGCAGAGATCAAATTCCACGTAGTTCAGGTGAAGAAATATGGGGCTTATGCATGGTTAACAGCCCAAAAAGAGATGTCGTGATTACTTTTACACTCTAAGATCACGTGAGTCATGCTCAGTGTAAGAAACAAGAGGTATCAGTAAACCTGATGATTATGCCATGAAAGATTCAATCACAATAAATGATGTGGGGCTTACGTATGTATGACTGCTTAAGTAGATGAATACCAGGACTTACTTCAGGAAATAAGCCCAGGAGCAGGTTCCATAAAGGTATTTGTACTTTATAGAGATTTAGAGTTTTAACCCGGGGCTTACTCCTAAAGAGGATTCCCAAATTAAAGGAGACTATAACTTGGGGCTTACTCTTGAGAAGGAGACCCAAATTAAGGGAATTACGATTGGGGATTATTCCTGAGAAGGAGGCCCGAACCAAGGGAACTTGTGACTTACTCCTAAGGAGGATGCTCAAATTAAAATATCTTATCATCTTAAAAGATGAGGTTATATAGAGGAAACCTCTAATAGTGGTGACATAAAGCTTGTAAGTCATGAGTTTTTGGGAGAGGTTCTCATAGAATTCCTTTCAGATAAGGAAGCCAAAAAAGGAACCATGCCATAAATGTATTTGAAAAGGGGTTTGAGGGATAATATCTTGAAGAGGAGAGGTGAACAAGAGAGAGGTACACAAATGAAGTTGGCGGGCAAGTCTTGGCCATGCAAGTGTACTTGCGTGGCATGGGTTCACCTGGGCGATGAAGAATATGTAGAGTAATACTTGGGTGAGACTTAACTCAAGCCTTTAGTATTATCCTAAGATGTTTCCAAAAAGGCGGCGCACAAGTTTCATCGAAAGGGTAGGGAGACGCGCAATTGTTTCTATTTTTAAGGAGGTCTGAATACTTAGGCATGCAAGTTTTGATGAATTCTAAACACTTAGGCCTTATTCTACTTCTTCAGGTCTTCCATTCTAGTTAAAAAGCTACCTTAAAAACTTTTGGAAGAGTTGAGTTGAAGATTAGGGTTACTAGAGCTTGAATTTGACTTTTTGAAAATCTGTCATTCAAATGGGGGCCCACAGGGGCTATTTATAGGCCACCTTGCACCTTGGGTGAAAAACCAAATAGGCACAAGTGAGCTGCACGACCCATAGGCGGCGCGCAAGTGACTTGTGCGGCACACAAGTGAATTTATCGCCTCACTCCAAATGGGATCCTAGTCCATGCCTTCATCAATATTTTTGATTTTATTAAAAGGGTGACCCTCTTTGTGCTTAAGGTATTCCCCTTTTCCATTCGTTGGACTCTGTGATGGAAAGGAGTGTCAACAGGATGTCAGGGAGCTCAGGATTGTAGGTGTATAGACCACGTACGGTGGTCACAGTTTGGATTCCTAGATTTGGGATTCCTCAGTAGATTTTCTTTTTTCTATCAGGTTGGGTCATTGTACTGGTTGGGTGTGTATTTTCCCCCTTTTTCCTTTCTGTTTACATTATTATACTTATACCGTTCTAGTGGTCCATGCAAGCTTGATTTTACTTTTACAGTAGGTTGCATCTTTTATTGTTCTCCCTATGCACTTTGCATCGAGTTGGATATGTGTGTGTGTGTAGGTACTTAATCAAAGGTCTCCCCATGTTTTTTGTGCCTTTGGAACTATTATCTAACCCCTAGCCCATGGGGGTGGGTTTGGGGTAGTTGTGGCTTGATCCCTGATACAGGTTGGGTCGTGACAAAGTGGTATCAAATGAAGTTCATTCCTTGGGAAATTGTTTAGACATTTACCCTTAAGAGGATTGTTTTGGTATAGGGAAATAGTGTCAACATGTTTCAAGAGTGTCTCTCAGTCTAGGGATTCTAGTGATGGTGTGGCAACTGACATAGCCATACACCAGAATTCTGATTACCCGCTTGTCAACTCGACATTATGAGACACTTGTTGTAGGGATTAATGATACATGTATCATATGGGATCGAGTATTTGACTATCCTTGTAGATCCATCTCACATTTTTTGTTTCTCTTGATATATATATATATATACGCTCATCTGACCATGGTACTCCTTGATAATTTTTAGGATTCCTCTGTGAAGACAGCCAGCCAGGTTACCCACTTTGGATCATGACAATGACCTAACGAGTGATGAGGCCATAGTTAAGGGTCCAACACTCAATATTCTTCCTCTATGTGTACTAGTATTAGTACCTCCACCTAAGGAGAAGTAGTTAGTACTAACAGCATAGGCCGAGGATGAGCACAGGATGAGCACACTTCATGAGTTCCAACATCAGAGACCACTGAGGTTTCGTGGTGATCTGGACCCTCAAGCGGTAGAGGAATAGATGGAGTCAATGATATGCCTTTTCAGGCTGGTGCAGACACCAGCAAACTAGATGGTAGCCTTGGAAGCCAGCCTTTTCCTTGGTTCGGATAGGCGTTGGTGGGGATTAGTTAACTAGATGCACGATGAGATAACTCTCTTGTGAGATGAGTTTCAACAAATATTTCACGAAGAGTATTTCCCATCGAGCTTATGCGCCATCCGGATTCAGGAGATTCTAAAACTAAAGCATGGAGCCATGAAAATATCTGTGTATGTGGATATATTTACTAAAATTACACTCTACTCCCTGGATATGATCTGTGATAGTTACTTTCGAGCATGGAAGTTTGAGCAGGGTCTCCACCGAGAGATCAGTGCGAGCTTAGTGCCCCTATGTATCCCTGCCTATGTTGGGATGCTAGAGTGGGTTCTCATGATGGAGAGTTTCCTAGTAGAGTTATTCTAGGTAGTTGTTATTGGTAGTGATCTCTTCAGAGTGGATATGTACACAATAGGTGAAAGACGTCGGGTAGAAGGCCCGTGACACAAGGTACTTTTCTAGGATCAGGCTCAGCCATGCGGTCGGACGGAAGTAGAGAATCACAGAGCTTCAAGATATCCCAGAGAGGGACTATGCTATGAATTTGATGGTCGAGGTCACATAGTGCAAGACTACCCAACCCGACAAGCTGAGCACCCCGGGCAGGCAGTAGGTGGACCACCACAACAGAGGCAGTGTCGTGATCAGAGTGGTCCCTAGGGAGGCAGTGCTATCAAAGGAGTAGGAGCAGGAGGAATAAGTGGGGGGAAGGAACTATGATTTCCCACCACCACTACCACCGGTCGGCCCATGTCAGGCTCAGGGAGCTACCGTTCAGGGCCACGGGTAGCTACAGGCTTTATACATCTGTGATCCTCCAGTGCTCAAGATGATCTGAGGTACGCGCTGTGTTTATTTTACTCTTACATCAGTATTAGTAGACATAGGATCCATTCACTCTGTTATCTTGTTACTCCTGGTACGGTAGTTGGTTCTCCCAATATAGTCACTATCATAGAAGCTATGTCTTGAGGTTCCTAAAAAAAGTTCCTCTTCTATACCTTTTATCTTACAATAGTGCGGGCTTTTGTTTGGAGGAGAAATTTTCACGTGGGACCTGCTGGTCATCACGATGGAGCATTATGACATCATATTGGGCATGGATTGTCTTTCCATGGTTTGAGCCCAGATTGACTGTTGTGACAATCAAGTTATATTTCTTCATACTAATGGGATGGGTTTCACCTTACTTATTGAATGAGGCCTTGTTGCAAGGCAGGAAAGTATTGTGAACAAGGGACTACAACCGTTTCCCCATCAGTTAGTGAGTGTGAACCTTGGTGTAGAAAACTCTTCAGGTACCTAGGTTTCATCAGTTGTGTAGGATTACATGTATTTCTTTCCCGAAGATGTATAGGGACTACCTCTGAGGTGACATATGGAGTTTTTCATCGACTTGCAACTAGGGACTGCCCAAATATCTTCTACGGCATATCGTATGGTACCCACCAAGCTCTGGGAGCAACGTTTTTAGTTAGAGGACCTTCATGAGTAGAGTTTCATCAGGTCCAGTGTGTCCCCCTAGGAAGATCTGGTTTTATTTTGTGAATAAGGCATATGGTATTTTTCAGCTTTGTATGGATTATCATCTCCTGAATTAGGCCACAATAAAGAACAAGTAACCCTTATCAAGGATTGAAAACCTATTAAACCAGTTGTGAGTTATGAGGTGGTTCTCCAAGATTGATCTAAGATCCATCTACCACAAACTACGGTTTCATAAGGCTGATATTCCAAAGTTTTCCTTTCAATGTCGCTATGGGCATTACAGGTTCTTAGTGATTCCTTTCAGTGTGACAAACGCCCCACCGTTTTCATGAATTTGATAAACCGGTTTTTCCATCCATACTTGGATTATTTTGTTTTTGTCTTCATTTATTACAAACTCATCTAATATACATAATATGAGTATCACTCATATCACTTCAGGATGGTCCTTGATTTGCTTCGAGAGAATCATCTTTATGGAAAACTCTCGAAGTTTCAGTTTTGGATACACGAGGTTCACTTTATAGGGAATGTCATCTATGAAGAGGGTTTATCCATGGATCCTAGAAAGATAAAGGCAGTTTTTACTTGGGAACCACACATGAATCTGTCAAAGGTGCGGATTTGTCTTGGTTTTTATGGGTACTACTGAAGATTTGTGGCAGACTTCTCCAAGATCGTAGCCCCTTTGATTGTTCTAACGTGAAAGGGATAAATATTTACCTAGTTTGAGTAGTGCCATAAATCCTTCAAGGAGATGAGTCAGAGGCTGACGAGCACTCCAGTTATGAGACTACCATAAGAGGGTGTTGAGTTTGTAGTGTATTGTGATGCCTCAGGAGCTGGACTCAGTTGTGTTTTGATGAAATGATAGAAATTCATCACATATAGGTTGAGGCAGTTGCAACCCCATGAGCATAACTATGTCACTCATGACTTGGAGCTTGAAGTGGCGGTCCTCACCCTGAGGATGTGGAGACACTACCTCTTGGGTGAGCGCTTTGTGGTTTAATCATACCACCAGAGCCTCAGGTATATCTTTACTCAGAGGGGTCTGAATTTGAGATAGTGATGCTAGTTGAAGTTCCTACAGGACTAAGACTTTGAGATCATCTATACCCCAGGGAAGTGCAATGTTGTAGAAGATTTCATCATTAGAAAGTATCAGGCTTTCCTAGTATAGGAAGCTTCAAATAAGTTAGCTTCCCTACAGCTGACCCTAGTAAAGCAGGAGGGTACAACTTTTCTACAGTCAATGGTGTTGACACCATCACTCCTTGAGTGTGTGAGAGAGTCCTAGATAGGAGATATCTACTGAAAAGTTCTACATGACCAGATATCCATTGGTGATGCACCTGATGGGTATTCAGAAGGAGGGAATCGTGAGATCTTGTTCCAGGGGAGAATAGTGATTCCAATTGCGATGAGGGAGGAAGTGATGCGGGAGCTCCATACTTCACCCTTAGTTTTACATACTGATGTAGGGAAGATTTATAGGGATATTCAACAGTATTTTTGGTGGTCCATCATGAAACAATGTGTTGTTGAGTTTGTCTCCAGATACCTTACTTATAAGAAGATGAAGGCTAAGTATCTGGTTCTGGAGGGTTTGCTACAACCCATCAACATCTCGGAGTGGAAGTGGGATAGCATGTCCATGGACTTCATCATGGGGATTCTGTGCACAACGAAGAGCCATGCCTCCATCTAGGTGATAGTGGACTGACTTACCAAGTCTGTGCACTTCCTTTCTATTAGGAAGTAGATTCTAGTGGAGGGTTTTGGGCAGTTGTACTTACAGGAGATCATCTTTCTTCATAGGGTACCCTTGACAATTGTCTCTGACTGTGACATGTGGTTTACATCACAGTTTTGGAGAGGACTGCAGGAGGAATTTGGGACCCTATTGTGGATGAGTATGATATTTCATCCCCAAACCGATAAGAAGACCAAGCACACTATCCAAGTGTTGGAGGATATGTTGAGGGCATGTGTGCTAGATTTCAGTTGGTTCTAGGAATATCACATGCCTTTAGTGGAGTTTGCGTATAATAATAGCTACCACTCTACCATAGACATGGAACCATATGAGGCCCTATATGGGATACCTTGAAGATCACCTTTTTACCGGATAGAGATTAGATAATCATCCCTCGTGTGCCCAGAGTTATTGCAAGCCATGACGGAGAAGGTGCAGGTCATTCATGAACGGATGAAGATGGACCAGAGTAGATGGAAATCATATACAGACCACCGTCGTAGGCCCTTTGAGTTCGAGCAGGGAGACCATGTATTCTTGAGATTCTCCCATTAACATAGAATTTGGAGGTTTTTTTGGGGTGGTAAGTTATCTTTGTGGTTCATCGTGATGTTTGAGATCATGCGGAGGGTTGGTGAATTCACCTACAGCCTTACCCTAACCCCACAGTTGGAGCGGGTGCACGACATCTTCCACGTGTCATGGATGAGGTGATACATGCATGATCCTATGCATGTAACTGATTGGGGAAAGTTGGACATCGAGGATGGATCCACCTTTGCAGAGCACCCAGTGGTGATCAAGGATTGATAGGAGTGAATTTTATAGGGATAGTCCATTCCTCTGGTTTGCATCATGTGGCAGCATGGAAACGTGTATGAGAGTTCTTTGGAATGGGAGATCCAGATGCAGTCTCAGTATCCTAAGTTTCTTTCCTGGTTTTTTCTTTTTAGGGACAAAAATCTTGAAGTATGGAATGATTTAGAGACCCGATATTTTCCTTTTAAGTCTTTGAAATATTTCTATATATATTTACAGAGTTAGGTGCTCAGACATAGTGCAATTATGAGGCCCAGTGTACCCGGGATTAATTTTATAAAAATATTAAGTATATTTTATACTATGCACACAATGTAAATGGGATAATTCTTAAAAATTATCTCAAATCAAAAAAACGAGGTCATGATTGAGTCTGAAATGCGGCATTTACCCAAGGTGGGGCATAACTTTCATCGGTGCGGGACTCCTGTAGAAAATGCTATCCAGGGGAAGAATCATAATTAAATGAAATTATTTTATCCCTGATGTCATACTAAATAACTTTAATATATATACTTGGATTTGAAATATGATACTTCCATTGAGTTTGGTATGGCGTGTTTTTTTAGGTGCGACATAAAATGAGAAGGTGTGACGATTTCGGTTTTCCGTGCCAAGAGTGGCGGCTATAAATAGGGTTAAGTGATTCAGATTAGGGTTAAACCCTAATCTCTCTCTATCTAAAAAACTAAGATCTCCCTCTCTCTACCCATTATTCATTTTTCTTCACTGTAATTAGGAGAAAACTTCATCAAATATTTAGCGGATCAAAGCAGGAGCATCGTGGATGCATCACCTATAACAAACGGTCGGATCGAGGTAGGTTTTACCGTGTTTCTAAGTTATGATTCAATTTCTCTTTTGAATATCTATTTAATTTCTTTTTTCCTCATCATATAATTGATAAATCATCAATGGCCACTCGAATATAGCCATCGATCTGTGTTTATAATGTCGTTCTTGATTCGTTCTTTGGGTTTTCCACCGACAAATTTTGGGTGGGTAAGATTACTGGAGGATCGATGATCTGAGGCCATTACAGTGAAGGCATCGTCGTAGGGGTCCCCGATCCACTGAAAAAATCATGATTGGGTGATCGAATCAATCCCAGAGGTCTATGGAGCAGTGGTGGTGTCACGGCAGCGGCGGTGCCGCGATGTGGTCATTCTGCATGGCCCGGCTATCGGTCTGGTGGGGTTGTGCCATGTGACCCCAGCCGATGACCACCACCGTGAATCTCGTGTGGCCGGTTGGCCGCATTGACACTGGCAGCAACTGAACCATGGACTGGACCCACTGTCAGCAACAGGTTGGGATATATTGGTGAGCAGGCCGGGCCTAGCCCTAGTAGGCTGGGCCGGGTAATTGGGTCAGGTCCGACCTAGCGTGTCGGATCCCTGGTCGACCTAGGGTCAGTTGGTGTTCTACCATGGTAGTCAACTACCACGACAGTTACCATGGTATGGAGGTGGTCAACCACAGTCCGGATTGACTATCGTGGTAGGTGGACCGACTGCGAGTCGGTCCACCAGTCCCAATAATATATTCTTTGGACTTAAATGACTATATCTTCTAAACCGGGTGTCTGTTTGACGTGTCATCTATGGAAGCATAACCCTATCATCGAGACAGACCGTTTGAGTTGAATTTGAGAATTTGAAATTTGGGCTCAGTATGCGAGGCCCACTTTGACCTGTTCGGGTGTCTTGCGGTGAAAAATGCCATTTTCACTAGTTCTCTGTTTTGGGAAAATAAATATCCTATCATGTGTTTGTTTCCACGTAGAACGTGATGGTGACCTTAGTTTCAACATCTGGGTTACGAATCGAGGAGTTAAAAACTCTATGATCGTCTAGTGGTGTTCGATGATGATAGTAATGGTAGTGATAGTTTTAGAATCACCAGAGCAATACTATCTTACCCTCCAGCAGAGCTAGGAAGTGGAGTTTTTTTATGACTCTTCCAGGCTTACCCCCCAGCGGGGCTGGGTAGTGGCGTTCTTTGTATACTCTTTGAGTATTAACCTCTAGTGGGGCTAGGAAGTGGCATTCACCATATACTCTTTGAGTCTTACCCTCTACCAAGGTTGGGTAGTGGTGTTCATCATATACTCTTTGGGGCTTACCCTCCAGCGTTTCACCCTTTCAGTGGGGCTGGGCACTGGTGTTCACTGACGAATCAATGACGAGGCATGTTTTGGCGTAACCTTGGAATCACGAGTAAGAGGGGATATTTCCCCAACAAGATGCATCTTTGTGACGCAACCTAAAACCATGCTAATGAGACTAACTTGTCCAAATCAGATAGTATCAAGGTGTGGTGTTTGAGCCCCTTTGACTTTCAGTTAAGGGAAGATGTTTGGACTTTGGGCATCGATGGTGGTTACTCCTGGAACTTTTTAACAACTCTTTACCCAGGTTGAGCTTTGAGATAAAGTCCCCTTACTCCCTTGTTTGGGTTTCTTTTTTTTAGAATATATTTATTTATTTATTTACACCCTATTACAGTTCCCACTCCTTGGGTTTTGGTTACTCTCCTTTCGGAAAGGTGAAGATGTGCGGGGTATTCCACATGCTTTCTGATTTTAGCATCTCATGGTTGGACAAGTCTACTATCCTACTATAGGTAGTGAAGACTCGATGAGAAGTTCACTTTCTCACTATCTCTAGCTCCTTGTGTTTGGATGAGATTACTTTACTTCCTTGTTAGGTTGAGCTGTACTCATTTACTGTACTTTTTTCTATCTATTGTACTTCATTTACTCTTTTATATCTTATTACTCCCCCTCCTTTTCAGGGTGTCTTACTGAGTATGTTTATACTCACCCCTTCATGGGATTTTCCTACACATATCATGCTTTATATAGATTATGGATAGGTTTGATTGGGATGTCAGGGAACTCAGGATTACAGGTGCCTAGACCGGGTGCGGTGGTCACAATTTGGATTCCCGAAGTAGGGATTCCTCTGTAGATTTTCATTTTTCTATTAGGTTGGGACACTGTACTGGTTGGACATGTATTTTTTCCCCTTTTTATTTTTGTTTACATTACTGTACCCATACTATTTTAGTGGTACATGCATGCTTGAGTTTACTTTTACAGTAGGTTTCAACTTTTACTTTTCTCCTTATGCACTTTGCATCGATTTGCTTGTGTGTGTGTGTGTATAGGTACTTAGGTAAAGGCCTCCCCATGTTTTTTGTGCCTTCAGTGCTAGTTGCCACCCTCTGGCCTATGGAGGCGGGCTTGGGGTAGTTGCAGCTCGATCCCCAATATGGGTCGGGTCGTGACACGATATCTCTGCATATTTATGTTGAGATGGATGTTTCTAAACTGATGGTGGAGTGGTTGTGGATTACAGTTAGGGAGGAATTCCTTTGTAAACAGGCTATGATTTTTGATTTGTGGATATACTATTTTTCGTCTTGTAAATGTCTGGGTCACCTGGGTTATTCCTACCATCACACTTGCAGGTATCAACATGGGGTGCTTGACTCGATAAATCGACAAGAGTTAGGGACTAATATTCTCAACACTCTTGTAATAGTTCAGCTGGGTAATAAGAATACAACAAATACTAAATCTATTCATAAAGAGACAAGACCACAAAAACCAAATTAGAAGGTGGAGGACATTTTTAATCAGTTGAAATGTAGTTTGGCTAGTAATTTGTCAACAGTGAAGGCTATGTCTAAGCCAGGGAGGACTGAGGGGGTGTGTGCAGAACCTAACACCATATTACATAATCCTGCTTCATATGCAAAGGTTTTTTGTGTTGGTGACCAATTAACATAAGAAATGGTGATGCAGTTGACTAGTGAAGGAGTCCATGAAAATTCATTGCAGATCACTCAAGTTGTACAATGGGGTGGGTGAACACAAGGACCGGGCCAAGTCCTAGCAGGAACATGTTGTCTATTAATCTTGGTAAATGATTTGAAGTTCTAGAAACCGAAGGCTAAAGAATGATCCAAGGGACTCTGAATGGGAATTGTACCCTGCTGAAGATCAAGGATTAGATGGGGCTAATACAGAAGAGGATACTTTTATCCATTGTTCAGTTTTTAGTGTAGATGAAAGGTAAGGTAGGGGACTTCATAGTCCAAGGAGAAAGAAAGGGAAGAAGGGAGACTGGGATATGGGGAGTTGCATTATGTGTAAGGGGAAATCTAATGGGCATAAGGATTACTCTCACCTTCCTAAACCAATAGAGACAAGGTCTATGAAAAAGTATAGGTTCAAGGAATTGGATTATGATCCCTCTGATAAATTCTAGTGACAAAGGGAAATTCTGAATCCTTAGGGTGAAAACTAGATGGTTGAATGTAGAGACTCAAAGGATCCTATGCAGACCGGTGGTATGGTTGATACTAAGTTATAGCTATAGTAAGACCTATGGTTATAGATGTAATTTTCAGTGATGCCAAAATTGTTATGGACAACCCCACTAAGGAGGTGTTGTATGTCCAATATTTGGGGGTAGGTAAGTAGGATGGGATAAAATACAACTCATTGGAACTTATTATTCACTCTGAGGAATGAATGGAGGAGGACTTTCTCCACATTAAAGACTCTCTTGAGGAGGATGACAGGATGATTGAGAGATTGATTCTTGTGTTTACCAACAAAGAGAAGTGTGTGAGGATCAATAATAAATATCTTATTCTGACAATAGGCTTCAATGAAAGGGAGATAAACATGTAGGATTACATTCAGACATGGAAAAATATGGATTATCATTTTGAATACCTCCTCAAGGATGATCTGAATACCAAGGTACACACCCTTTACTGGAAATTATATAGGGATAATTCTTCTAATAATCTAAAACTCGCTTTCAATGATTGTGTTATTATTTTTGGTGTTTAATTATATTTTCTTGAACCTATGAGGTTTCCCACTTTTTCCCTTAAAAGTGATTCTTAATAAAAAATTAATTTTCAGTTAATGTTGCCTTTTAGAAGTTTTTTTTATATTAATGATCTTATTAATAATTTTTTACTGATTTATTTATTCTTAATTTATAGAAATTGATGAGATATCATCTAGAGATCCAATCTTGAAACATATACTCTCATACTTTATCTCAAGGAAGGTATATGATATTGGAAGAATAAATGATGGATGAAAATTTTCAAAAACTGAGAGATGAGTCTTCAGAATCTACAAAGGTTTCCCCTCCATCCCCCATAACTAGACATGAAAAATGGAAAATTGATCATATGATCAAAAAGTAAAATATCTTATAGAAAATTTGGGGGTTGTAGCTGAGAGGATTATAAGATGTTTACTTTATTTACTTATTTATGTTAATTCAATTCTTTATATATTTTGATTCATTGCAGAATTTTTTAAAAATTTTAAACATGATTCTCTTGAGGAGAATAGCACACAGGGGGTCTTTTTAGCTGAGGGTAAAAAAATAGCTACAGCATTGAGAAAACACAAAAACCTAGGTCGTGTATGAGGATAATTGGTAGGTGTATTGGTGAAAAAAGTTTTTCCACATTCTAAGAATTCTTAAATGGAGGATTTTTATAAAAAAAATAGAATATTTGGAAGCTAAAGTTTAGGATATTCATGTGATGATGGAGGATAGGATCAGATCTTCGGTTTAATCGATGTTTTTAGACATGAAAAGACAGTTTCATACTACATTTCCAACTCCTCCACCTCCACCAGCATCTCCCACTCATCCACCTCCTCCTGCAAACCCCACTCCTTCTTATCCTACTCATACACCCCCTCCTTCACAGCTTCAAAATTATTTTGAGTTATATGTTGATGATCCATAGCATCATATTATTGCATATGGGATGATATTTTATATTGGAGACACTATTCATCTTCAACAGATAGAGGTAGAACATCATAGGGTCATTGTATGGGATCTTATAGATAGATTAGTTATAGTACCATTACCTACATATTAGGTTAATACAGTTGGAAAAATTATCATCCACTTTCTAGTTTGTCCATCTAGACTTGTTCAACATATTACCATAGAGGTATGTGTATGTTTTATCTCTTATTTCATTTTGGTATTAATTTTGTTTTAACATTTTAAAGTTTATATATTTATATATTTTTTGTAGGAATACTTTAAAATTGAAGAAATAATGTATAGACAACAACTAATACAAAGTCTTATGACTTTAGATACAAATTTTAGTAGTCTTGATAGATTTTCGTAATATTCAAATTTTTTGTTGGATGTTTATGAGATTCCAATTGAAGCTGGTTTTTTTGGGTGTTCAATTGTGAAAGGCACTATCATGGGATCTCTCAAATGAAGTGTGATTTTTGGGTACTTAGGTGCAGCAGAGTAGCTGACCAAGGTCTCCTCTCAAAGGAGGAAGTAAATTTAACAACATATTAAAGGTATTTTGAAAATAAAATAAAAGGGAATAAGAAAAGTAATTAAAATAATGGGGGTTTTAATTTATAAATCTAGGATAAGTATACTAGAAGAATAATTTATTTTTTGTTTTTTTGTTTTTGTTTTTGAAATGAAATTTGATTAATAAAATAGAACAAGAAGATGTTTTTTTAGAAAATATTTTTTAAAAGGTGTAATCGATCTAACTATACCTCTTAATTTAATTATTAATAATTATAATTTAAATTAATATCCACTTAATTTTTTAAACCCTAATTTTTTAACCCCTGAACCCTACGAGAATTAACTTTACCACAAATATTAATTGAATTAAACCCTAATCTAGCTTCGGAACATGAAATCATTTCACCCTGCTTTGATTGATGTTATAAGGATAGATTATGGTCAATGGTAAATTAAGGAAAATATTCATTCTATAAATGAGTACTAATTGAGATTGTGGATTATATTTGAACTCTACAAATTGATCTTGTGTGGTTTTGTATTACCAATTAAGATCGCGCTCTCACAATTCACACAATTCTCGACCTCGTGTGTTTTGTGTTTATTGTTCAATAGCTTTATTAATTTCATTTAAATTAAAAAATCAATTAATATATCATATTAAGTGAATTATAGTATCTCATTTATTCAAAATAAATTAATGAAGAAGGTTATAGGTAGATCGATTACAAAAAAGAACTACCCTTCCATGGGCGGTGTAGTCATCGTAGAAACATTTTGCATGTGAAAATGTTTAGAAAGGGTATAATCCAAACTTGTTTCTACTCTTGATTGCATACCAAATAGGATGAGTGAAGAAGAATATAATTAAACAAAACATAATAAAATATAATAAATAAAATAGGGAAAAAGAAGTTTATTATGAAAACACAAACATTACAACATGAGAAAGAGATGGAGGTTTCGATAAAGGGGTCCTTGCTTCAAGAGATATCCCTTTGAGTATAAATAGTTACAAAACCTCCAACATGATGAGAGGTATCCTCTATAACTCAAAATTTTCTTCCCTTTACTCCTTGGTTGAATTTTCAAATGGGGTGCCCAAGGTTCCAATTTATAGCCAAAATGGGAAGTGGTTTTGGGCACCTAGATTTAGAGATACCACTTTTGTCTTGGTTTTGGGTTGGTAAATGGCCTTATCTATACTTGTAAAAAATCGAAAAGTTGTATTATGGTATATTTAATGACTCCATGTCAAATTTGGTGGCCAATAGAGGATTATAAAGTGATATATGGCCGAAATACAGAACCAATTCTTTACTTTCGTGTAGATTTTGTCCCCTAGACATATTGGTTTAGATGGAACCCTTACTGGATGAATTGGGCTTCAGTTTCCTAAGATGAGTTGTATCCCATGAATTTATGTAGTGGACCAAAAATTTCAGCCCATTTAGAGACATTTATTTCTCTAAATGTGCAAAACAATGGATAGATATCCTTGGTCTTCCATGCAGTTTGGATCATTTTTCTTCTAGATCATCTCCGACCCTCCAAATCACCTCCTCCTACAATGAAATCACCAAAACAAGAATAATTATCCTTTTTAAAAGTGATAAAAATTTAATAATTGAATCAAATGGGATGTGAAATTTGAGATAATATTTTTAATTTTAAATAAAAAACATGTTTAAACAGTGATGTAAGTGTGAAATAAAGCATAGAATTGATGGGATGTGAAATTTGAGATAATATTTTTAATTTCAAATAAAAAACATGTTTAAATCAGTGATGTAAGGGTAAAATAAAGAAGTGAATTGTGATATGATCAAATGAATATGAGACTTTTGAAAAATGATATCATGAAGCTTGTAACTAGAGATCAGTTAGATATTAACATGATGTAAGTTTTTTCCATATAAGTCTTAACATAAATATTTTTATACATTTAATTTATTTAAAATTTATACTTTTGTTTTGTATTGGGAAATTTTTATAAAATTTTCAAGGATCATGAAAAGAAAGATGTATATGTATTTATGGACCCATAGTTTATTTCACCTATTGCAATGATAATGAGTGAAGAAGAAATAATAGTTTATATTGCTGAAATATTTCAAAAGAATGCAATTATTCAGTGTTGAATGTTTCCTTATCTTCATGAGTATGAATTATATATCTCAAAAAGTTTTATATATATATTAATATAACAACCACTTACATTAAAGTTTCTTTTATATCAGTCGCCATTGGATTTTAGGTTTTTTAGTCCAGGGGATAAAGAACTTTACCGATTACACTTTATCCATGGTAAAGTGAGACAAAATTTTAAGAATGTATTGGACACGTAACTTTGAATTTTTTTAATACTTTTTATATTATAATGACTTTTAAATTTATATCATTCATATTATTTTCAAATAGGGCATGTAATTTCTTTTAACTGACCACAATAAATAATAACTCCAAGATCAAATATATAAAATCAAAGGTGAATTTTCATTTATAATTAGTGACTTTTGGATATATTACTTAATAATGTTATTTTGAATTGAAAAACTCTTTTAAACAATTTTTTCATAAACAATAATGTATAAAAGAATTTTGATGTTATTTTTTAATATTTATGTATGAAATAATTTCAATTGGGATAGTTACAAAGTTCCACTAGGTTATATTTTTTTATAAACTTTTACTTAATATTTCATTCATAATACATGTTAAATGATTTACTTTTAATTTTTATCTTTTTTATGAACCTTAGCCTTATAGTGCACAGGATCTATGAAACTTATAAATTTAATGGAAAAATCATTTTATAGTTGTGGTTTTATTTTAGTTTTTTTACTATATATTATAATTTTGAAATCTGTAATTGTAAATGTGTTTTGTTGGTTGTTTTTCTAATACTTCTTGTTTTCTTCTTGGTTTATGCTGGCTTTTCTACCTATTGTCTCTTCTTATCTACTATGGAGAGGAGGGTTGAAAAGAAAAATATTAAAAAAAATATTTTTTCACATCGGTTATTTGATAACCGGTGCAAAATACCTTTATCACGTCTATCTTTCACATCGTTTATCACATAACCGACTTGAAAAACCCTTTATCGCATTGTTTCTTCAAATCTGTTATGTGATAATTGATGTGAAAATTTGATAAAATAATTCATTTACAAAATCAGTTTTTTTAACAGATGTTAAAATTTTATTTACAACATCTCTTTCAATAACTTTCCATACTAACTAATGTTAAAAAGGAAAAAAATGACTTGAAAACCCACTTTCTTCATTAGTGTAAGTTTCAACATATTTTTTTCAAATTATGGTGTGGTCAATGGTTTTGTGATTATTTTTTCCACTTATTTATTGGTAACCAATTATTATATATTTATAATGTCTTTCTCTACATCCTTTGTTGGGAAAAATACCTCAAGGTGTCTTCTCAGTATGTTTTGGGTGTGATTGTGTTTGTTGACAAGGCCAGATAACTGCGAATGAGTTTGAATGGTGTTTTCCAAATAAGGTGTTTAAGGTGGCATAGTTTTCCAGTGTTTTCCAAATTTTTGGGCCTCAAAATCAGAAGTTTGTTTTTGGCAAAGGAAGGATTTCTGCATAGAAGTGAATGAGATACAAAATGGAAAAGGAAATCAGAAAAGGAAGGGAACCACATAGCATGGTACATGACTCGCGTACTGGGTACCAGGAATGGTTTGAGGATTGCAAAGAAAGTTCATAGAAGAAGTTCACATGATGGAATGTGGTTTATGGAAAAGGCATGTAGTACGTGGAAGGCTTGCAGTATGCGGGACAAATTTTCATTCGCGGAAACGATTCAATGATTTAAGAATCCACGATGGTAATCATTGGAGAAAACATGATGGTGATTTAGGCCACCATGAAGGAAGAGAGGTGGTACACATACTATGTAAGGAAAATGGTTTACAAGATGATTGTGGTTCGCGAAATATGCATGGTACGCAGTGGTGGAGGTACCACATTGATGATTTGGTAAATCTCATATTAGAGGATTTTTTGGATCTATTTTTCTATATAATAATTGCTAATCCCATAATTAAGCAGAGAGATTTTCATAAGAAAACATATTTTCTAGGGGATTTGTCTAATCCTGAAGGTGGTTCGCGAGGAAGGATTCTACAAAGGGTGGAGTGGTTCACGCGGAAGAAATTTTTCCAAAGGTTTTTGTGGGGAACTATATCCCATAAAGGACGCGGTACATAGAGGAGGAAGATGTGGTATGAAAAGGAAGAAGACCCAATACACAGAAGAGATATGGTCCATAGAAGTAGAGGTATTCTATGGATGGGATACGTTATGTGGAAGTAGAGACAATCCGCGAAGCGAGGATGGTATGCAGAGGTGAGACGGTTCGCGGAGGATAGTTGATCCACAAACCATACCCGATACACAGTACACAGAGTAAGCAAGGTAGTGCATAGAGAAAGCAAGGTGGTACACAGAGGAAGTTAGGTGGTTCGCGGAGGACTAAAGGAAGCTTACAAAAACTCAAAAAAATTTCACAGAATCAATTTATGCTAACCTAACAATACATGGAAAAGTTGATTTTATCTACTGGTGAAAAGGGGACTTCAACAAAGCATCTACCTATAGTTGAGGATGCATGGTTTCAGGAAAATTAAGGGACCTACAAGTCTATAAACTATGAGTGGATCCCTTCCAAGAGTAGTGAGTGAAGGAAGAGGAAGATAGTGATCATTTCCACTGGTATTAATCTAGAGAAAGAGACATAGGGAGTGACCCTTGAGAATTCAGTGAGAAGACCCTAAATCTTGTAAAGGCGGTGAGCTTGGGCATAGAAAATCTAGCTTGAATATTGTAATTGGCAGTGATCATTAGTGGATTTGGTACATCGGCACATCACTATTATATTCTCCTTATACATAGCCCAGTGAGAGTGAACCAAGTAAAATCGATGTGTCCTATGTATGATTTCATTTTTGTTCATATATTTCTACGAGAGAAAGATAGAAGTGTGTTTTTTTAATGAAGAAACAATATCTGAAGGGGAAGAAGTTTTAATATGTCATACTCTGATTCACCCCCCCCCCCCCAGGGTATTTGACCTAGTGGACCTAACATCCTCCTTAATTAAATGGTATTTTTACACAATATTCTCTATTCATGAATTTTTTATTGGAGTTTTTCAACTCAATATCACTTTGGTTTTCATAATGGACTACCATGGGTAGCTTCACATCTTGTTCAAGATCATCTAGTTTTTATTTTATCAATACTAGTTGTGTACATGCTTTTTTTATCGAAATGTACTTTACTTCAATTATACTAAGATAAATTCTCTCTTACTTATTTTTGAGCCATACAATTCACTTGATTCTAATAAAAAGACTTCTTTTCTCATGGATTTTATATCCATAATGTCTCCAGCCTAATCTGTATCTAAGTATGCATACAAGTATCTATCATTCCCTATATTCTCTACATAATATACCAAATCATAATCAAGTGTTTTTAAAAAACCTTATTATCTATTTCATAACCAAGAGGTGATCCTCCTTGGGACATCAAGAAAAGTGAGTAACCAAGCATGTAGTAAATAAAATATATTTTCATGTTACTGTGAGATATAATAATCTTTTAATCATCTTTTATTAAAGTGTTAGATCAACCACTCTTCCTTCCTAAGGTTTTACAAGATTTTTTATAACCATAATTTATTTTGAAACTAGTTTGATATCATGTATCTAAAACTTCTTTAGTAGATCCTTCACATATTTTTCATAGGAAATATAAATGTATTCCTTTTTTTGACTAATTTTCATCCCAAGAAAATATACGAGTTCTCTAATCATCAATATTTCAAACTTTAATTTCATCAACTACATAAATTCATCCACTAACTTTACCTTGATTCTTATGAATATTATGTAGTCAACATAGATTAGTACCATGAAATAATCTTCCTTGGTTGATTATTCATGTAGGTTGTGATCAAATACACCTATTCTAAATTCCAAATTCTTCAAGAAAGTGGATTACCAAGCATACCTGGCCCAAGTTACTTATTTTAAGATGTATAGGGATTTATTTAACCTAAACACCATTGATTTATAATTACCAATTATAAATCCTATCATTTGTTTAATATATAATTATTCGTTGATAATTATATTTAATATTTCCATCTTGACTTCTATCTGGTAGTTTCTAAATTTACTCTAAATAGACTCATATATAAAGAGACTAAACATATCAATTCATGCCACCATTATAAAGGTTCCTCTACATCAATTCCTTCTAATTGTGCATAGACCATTCACACCAACATAGCTTTTTTTATATCACCTTTCCATTATCATCATATTTATTTTTGATTTCCTAGTTTATTCTTATGAAATTATGATCTGTTGGCCTCTTCATAAGATCCCAAGTCTGATTTTTCACTATTTTATCTAACTCCTCATTAATGGACTTAACCCATGATTCATCTTTTATATCTTATTCAAATTATTATGTATCCAATTGAGATAATATATAAGTGTAATATATTGTTCTCATATTCTGAGTTTGTGTCAGAGTTTATTTGTCACTGAATATTTGACTCATTGATTTCATATTATCTCTTTATTTGTTGAGTCAATGGTTTACCCCCTTCATAAGCTTCTCTATTGACCAATTTAGTCTCAGAATCTTATTCAAATGAGGGACAACGTATGAGACTAGAGTTTTTATCTATTTCCTTTTCTTCGTCACAAACCTCACTCAAGTATATAGTTCTATATCTATTCAAGGATTTATCTTCAACAATTTTAGCATCATTACTTTCCATGATCTTGTTTAGCCTCTTTTTGAGACACTTATATGAATTGTTATTAAAATATTAGCCTAAAAATATCCCCTCATCCACTACATTTCCATATTTACCTTTATTACCTTCCCTATTTCAAATGTAACACTTTCTATCAAATACTTTAAAGTTATTCAGTGTCGAATTTCTTCTTTGACACACCTTATATGGAGTCTTCTCCTCTTCATGGATCAGAAAAGACTAATTTTTCATGTTTAATTATACATATATATTTTTTTTCTAATAGTGATGATAGATTCCTATTTTGATGAGAAATGTATTTATTTTATTGTTTATTATTCAAATTTTTCATTTTACACACTATTTTTTTGTGGTGTTCTCACTAATGACACTTTATTCTTACTATCATGCTTCTCTAAATAATTTTTCACTTCATAGGAGGTGTACTTTTTTTTAAAGGTTGGGGTCGAAGCCTCGTTTATTATTTAAAGCAAAGAAAATACCTCTTTTAACTGGGTAGAGGGAGACCCATAACATAGCCCGAAGGCCCAGTGGGCATTTATCCCATTACATGGCCCGTAGGCCCAAATTTTTGGCCCAAGGTCTATTCTGTGAATAGTACTTCTACAGTAATATGCTGCTACAGTAATACACAGTGTCCTATGCTCGTATAGTACCCTTCTGCTGCTACAGTGAATTGAAGCCGCTATAGTAAATTGCAGTCACTATAGTGACTTGTTGCTGCAACAGTGTCGCCGCTGTTACAGTACCTGCGCCCAATGGGTTTTGAACCCCCATTTTTCATATAGGATTACGAGGTTCTTACCACTAAGACAAACCTCAACTACTCATAGAAGGTGTACTTTGTTCCATTTTATAATCATAGAAACTTGATCATTCTCCGAGTTTTATTCTCATATATTCTATGAAATCTATTAATATACTCAATCACTTATATCTTTTTCTACGTGAACATGATACAACCCATTCTACTATAATCATCAACAAATAAGATTAATTATTTCTTATCATATGTTATGGTAACCTTAATGGGACCATACACATCGATGTGAATTAGATCTAGAAGATTTTTTTCCAACTTCTTCTTCATTCAGTAGGGATTTCTCCCCATTTTCCCTCTTACATAGGCATCATAAGTCATCTCCCAATTTCATCTCATATTTAGAATTTTAGTCACAAATTTCAACTTTGAAAAATTTTCCATGCTTTATTGATTAATATGCATGAGCCTTTGATGTCAAAGGATATTTTATTATTTTAATTTAAGCATACATTTTTTCTTCTTATAATCCACTTGGTATAGATTTTCATTGGTTCTTCATCCCTTTATCAATGAGTTTCTAGTTTTACCTTTGATAAAACATCCCTTCTGGTTGAATGTGACTTCAAATCCAGAGTTAAAAATTTGGTTGATGCACAATAGGTTATGTTAAATTCCATCCTCATAAAGAAATTTTTTATTCCTTATATCATCTTCAAATAGACTTTTATTTCCACTTCCCTTGAATTTTAGAGCTCCATTTTCCAAATATAACTATACCACCAATACAACCCTTCACATTATTTAAGAGATTCATGTTTTTAGTCATGTGGGATGGAAACCCATTGTTAAAAATCCAAGTGTATTTATTTTTAGTTACTTTGAAATAAATATCATCTAAGATGGAATTATTATTCTTTATCTTTTCCTTCCAAGAAATGCTCAGTGGAGTTGAGACTAAGGGTAGTCTCCCCTCTTTTTCTTCAGTGTTGGTTGTGAGATCATAATAATATTTATAAAATTTATAGAAATAATTATTAAATGGGATCGCATCTGGTTTTCTAGCATCCAATATCCTTTGAGTTTTATAATAGTAATTTTGAATCCATTGTTTCCTATAATTTACAACTTTATAACCAAATTTATAGAAATTATAACAATATCTATAGAAAGAGTTTTGTCTTTGTGTTGTAGGATTTGTTCTCATCCTCCATTTTTAACTTCTAGAGGATTCATCTCTCAAGTATCTCTCTATCTTGTCACTATGGGTCATTGTATGACTAAGATAGATAGAAAATTGGAGTTTAATTAAAGGAAAGATTGTATCATTGCTTCATATACTCATATTTATATCCTCTAAGTAACTTCTTGATTTTTTATGAGTCCTTGGTGATTGATATATGTCTCCAATTTTTTTCTTTCCTTTATTTATTATAATAACTCCTCCTACCTTGGATATCTCAACTTCACTCTTTCCCATAGGCCTATTTTTTTGCTCATTTATGATTTTCACAATAGTCCTTGCACCAATTATTTCACTTTTTTATCAACTCTTTATTGGATAACTTTCTAAATTTCAGATTATTTTTGTCACCATTATCATATAATCTAGCTTCAAGAACCCTTCATAATGATACAACTTCTTCTCTAAGAGATTCAAACATTTTCTTCCTCTCTTCTATCCTAGTATTAAGATCATCAATCATTTTTTCTTGATATTTTATTATCACATTGAAATCAACCACTTATTTAGATGTTTCTTGGGAAAAATAAATATCTTCCACTACTTTTTCTAAATGGATAATTTTGATTTTAATCTGAACAATTTAATCTAATGATTACTTTAACAGACTACTGATATTTTATTTTTTCTTAATTTTAATGTCCAACTCTTCAACTTCTCTTTTTCATTTGAATTTTATTTCAAAAACTTCATATAGTTTGTCATCGTCCACAATTTTAGATTCATTTTTTAAAAAAAATACATTATAACATCTTATGTATCTGAAATAAATTCAACCTCATCATCTTAAAAACATCTTTCTTCATGTTATTTATCTTTACATAATAATTTTTTTCACTATAACCTTTTCTAGTTTCATTCCTTGATTTAACATTTCATATCAGGAAAAATATTTTCTACTATGTTGATACCACATCTTCTTTATCTCCATTATTACCCATACATGGATATATTGCTACAATATATACAACCGTTCCATAATTAAAGCAAGCTAATGATAGCTTACCTTCATACCTCTCCTTAACTCACTTGGATTAGTTTACTACTAATGATACAAATTCATCACTAAAATATTTTTTATTTCTTCTAATTTCATGTATCTTTATATTCACCATGTATTTAAAAGAAATATCTTTTTATTATTGGAAATATTTTATATCTGGTTTCACATACATTTTATAAGCCACCAACTTGCAGTGAAGATCATCAAGAGACGTTTTTATGAGATATTGTTCTTTAGTAGTAAACGACTTAGAATTGTGAAAATGGTGGAAGTATTCTGATAATTTTCTTTATAATTTAATCATATTTTATTTCATCACTAATACTATAGATGGATCTCACAACTTTAATGATATGATTAAAAAATGTATCAATATTTTCATTCAGTATCATCATTAAATCATCAAATTTTTTATGCAGCGCTTGTAATATTACTTCTTTTACCTTGTTATATCGTTAATAAATATTATAAAATTTATCTCAAATGGATTTTTTTATGTACATGTAATCACCTTCATATATATTTGGTTTGAAAAGGTTCCAGATAAGGCATTTTGTGCCTTTTCATAAACATCAAGAAGTTTTTTATCATCTTCAGTCATTATCATTTTTGTAACATCACTGACTTGTATTCCATTAATTTCTACAAAAAAAACATCAGGTATAAGATATTTTAAGTGAGATCTCATTAAATTATTCTATATAAGAAAATTATATCCATTGAATAAAGTAATTCCTTTTTCATTAATCGGTTTTCCATGGTATAAATATTCTAATAACAGATTGGGTGTGCAAGAACCTTCTGGGTCTGATACCAGTTGTTGTGACCATATTCCTAATGCACACTAAGATGGGGGTGAATTAAGGTGATCAATTATTCTTTTTTTCCACTAGATATTTGTCTCATGTTATAAAGAATATCATTGTATGTGTTACAAAAGTTTAGGAATGATGTATTGTTGATCCTTGTGTATATATGGGGTGTTATAAACTCCCCACCATATAGAAGCTCATCACCATGAATAGCTATTTAGTATCATTAGTGAAAAAATTTGATCACTACGCCTATATCAAACTACTTCTCCCAATTCTCCTCTTAGATATTCTCATGTTTTCATTGTACACATACCATGGGGATTGTTTTTCTACACATATTCTTCTAACTTTGATCCACTATCTAAACTGGTTTTTTGATGTATAAGTCATCTGGATTTATGTTGACCTCCTCAATACTAATCACATGAGAAGGGTTAAGTTTGGATTTGAGATTCTTGGAATGCATCACACATAACTTTGTATATCAAAGGAATCATTAATTGATACACTACAGTATTGATTCTCTTGAAAACCTTGAATGGTCCCATGAACCTGGGTGCCAAATTCCCTACCTATGAATAAAAATGGGTCCTAATTGAATAAAAACTTACAAAAATACTTGATTTCCCACATTAAACTATAGAGGATGGAATATTCAGTCAGTATAAGATTTAGGTTTTCTATGAGCAGTTTCTAATCACTTCCTGATCAGTTAAATATGTACCAATGTCTCATATATAATACTTGAACCTATAATAGTTTAATTATCTATCTCTAACTAGTATAGAGGTGGTTAACATAGTCTAACATACAATGCATTAAATGGTTCCATTTGAATATATGTATTGTAACTATTGTTATAGGTGAACTCTATAAGTGCATAATGATTATCCCATGAACCACCGAAGTCAAGGACACATGTATGCAACATGTCCTCTAATACTCAAATGGTATAATCATATGTCTCACCTATCTAAGGAAAGTAAGTAATGATCAAGTTAACCTATTTCAATCATGTTATGAAACCCTCACAAGAAGCGTGGTGTAAAATAAGCATCTCGATTAGAAACAATGATCTTGCGTACCCCATAAAAATGCACTATCTCCCAGACATATATACTTACCAACTCATTGATGGAATAAGTCTCCAAAATCAAAATTAAATACATAAAATTCATCAAAGTTCCATGATAACTCATACCACATTATTCTCATGATATGACATCAGCATCTCATCATGAAGTTTAGATTCACATCACCCCAATTCCACTCAATAATGGGTAGTGATAGAAGAAGAACAATGGATAATTGATGCTTGTACATTACCTATTTATAGGTAAATCATCATTAAATAAACCTCACTATGTCCTTCCTCATCCCAAACCACCAATACATCCTCTATATGTCATGATATATCTTGGTAAGCACCGAGAAAGATGCCCATATTAAGGGGTGTGAATCATTTTAGGAAATGAATCCAGATTAAATTTTCATTTATTTTTACTAGAAGGAGGTATTATAGAAATGTAGGGTGGTGTTGATGATTTTGGATAGTGGTATTAAAAACTCTATTGGTTGGTAGGCTAATCAGAAGTATGTATTTTGATGGTTGTGTTCATACCGCAGTAGTGGGTTTATTTACTAGAAGGGGTAAGTGGTACTTATGTCGGGTATTTTCTGAGTATAATATATAGAAAGGATAAATTATAAGGATATCTACCAGAAGTGATATTCAGGTTGAGGAAATCCATAATGTATCACTATTCACTTGCATTAAATGAATAGTAACACATAAATGTTATAGGTTAGTGCTACTGGTTGACCAGCTGGACATCTTTATAAAACAAGGGTGGGACCACTTTCACATATATCTCAAAACAATTAAAATTGTGTACTTGATAATTTTTTCAAATTATTATAACATAGAAAATAATTGATTGAGACTTTAAAACTTTTTATCTTCTGAGTAGGAAATTTTGAAAATGTTCTCCCCTAGATATAAGACGTAATGTTCAAACCATATAAAACATTATTCTCCCTCTATTATTATTTTCTTTGAATTTTGGTTTGAGTTTTTTAGTGTTTAATGGATTTTTTTAGGGTTTAACTTAGTGTAGTGAGTAGGTTAAAATAGCTTCATATCTTCTCACACACTAAGCTTGATGGTAGGATGCCATTTTGGAGGATTCTGTTTCCACTGTATCGGGTGTCTTCTAATGTTATAGCTACTAGTCAAGGAAGTTGGAATAGTTTTGATTGTGGGTTTATTCTCTAAAAAAGTGGTGTTAGATATATAGGTTCTTGATCTCACTCCACAAAAAAATTGGTAACACTCCCTCAAAATCTTACCTTGACTTTATTTCATTTCTAGTGGGAGTTTACTATTAGAGGAAGGTATGGCGTCAGAAGAAGAAAAGTTCCAAGTTTATAAGTTTTACATAATAGATTACGGTTTCTAGAGGATGCACATAGAATATTATCTCATCCATAAATACATAAAACATCCATTATCTTGAGTCAAATGGGATGTTATACAAAAATTAAAATGGGAATGGTTGGAAAAAAAGAACTTGGTTTAGTGAGGATTTCACTGGCCCATAATGTGGTCTTTGACATCTAGGTGAAGAAAATAATAGTAGAGTTAATGGAAGCCATATAATACATATAAAAAACTTATGTCACTTAATAAGGTATTCTTAATATAGTGATTCTTCAGTATGAGGTTATTAGAAGGTAGGCTAGTGGAATATCATGTGAATGACTTCCATATGATTTGGATCCATTTTGAATTAGTGAAGCTAACTTTCACATATGATGTTTTAGAAATTCATCTAATATATTAATTCTCATAATCATGGTATGGAATAGTAATGGTAGTTAGAAATTTTTATGGTAAGACCAAATTGATATTTGAGGATTTACAAAAATTGATCCTCAATGAAGACCTCTAGAGGAGGGAGGTACAAGTACCTTTTGTTAATGAATTGAATACTGAAAAAAGATAATGATCATATAAAAGGATAATTCAAAATAAGTAATCAGAAGATAAATCTTGAGACATAAGTCAAGAAAATTCAACTGGACCTGCTCCTAATTTTTGGAATTATGGTAAACATGGTCATTTGAAGAAGGATTTCAAGAGTATAAATGAAGTCATCGAAAGGTCATCTTATAGAGGTATAAATTTTGTAAGCTCAATAAAGGGAGGAAATGATCTATTTCTTAGTGTAAATGTTATATTGGATTCATGTGTGGTTAACTTTGCAATAACTTTTAATTCAATTGAATAATGTGGATGCATTATTAGTTACATATTTTTAAGCTTTGGAAAAGTTATTTAGAATATGATAAATCTTTAGAAGTCATTTGAAAAGTATATGTTAGTATTTTGATGAATAATAGTGGATTCTCAAGACTCAAAGAAATCATACACATATTTAGACTATAAAAGAACTTAATTTCTATTAGTTATCTTAATGAGGTAGTATTTGGAAAAACCTTCACCAAAAGATTTTGGAAAGTGACTCGAGGTTCCATGGTTGTGGTATGAGGAGTAAAGGATGGAAAATTCTATCTAACTAGAAGATCAGATAAAAGTGCAATGCCTAGAGAAACAACTTTCAAGGATCTGGAAGTTTGGAATTGCATGATAGGTCATCTCAATGAGAAAAATATGAAGGATATAATATATAGAGTCATGATGAATCTCAATCACATGGATATTGGAAGTTGTGAGAGTTGTGTTCTTGGGAAGAAAAAAAGTTTTTCGTTCAATTTGAACAGTTAGAAGCTCAGGGCTTGAAAGTTAGAATTTCTTCACTCTGGTGTATAAGGGACATCCCAAGTTTAGTCTCATAGAGTATCTATTTAATTCATCAAATTCATCTATGATTTAATGAGAAATATATCAGTGTATTTCCTTAATCATAAATATGATGGCTTCAGTTCTTTTTTACAGTGGAGAGACATGGTTAAAAGGGAAAGTAGTTTAAATTTCAAATACCTTAGATCTGATAATGGTGGGGAGTATAGCAGCAGTAACTTATAGAAATTTGGATAGAATAAAGGGACTCGGATAAAGAATATTGTACCCGTAACACCATAAAAACATGGCATAGATGAAAGAATGAGCTAGAATTTTATTGTGAAGGCATAATGAATGAATATGCATTCTGAAATACCTAAGTCTATTTGGTAAGATTCAATCATATAACTACATAATTAGACAAAAAAAATTCCACCATCTATTATGGGATAGAGACTATTGTAAGAGTTATAGTGTGATAAACTACCAAAATTTGGATACCTCAAAGTATCTAATAGCCATTTATATTCTCATATTAATGAAAAGGATAGACAAAAGATGAAGGTAAATCCCAAATATTGTTTCCTTATGGGATATGGAAAATTGGGACTTGATATTTTGAATTTGGGGTGATGACAAGAAATAACTCATTGGGAGCCAATATGTTTTATTTAATGAGAAGGTCCCATGGAAGGACCAAAACTTTACATAATTAGAAGTTGAAGGCAAGGAATCAACTAATGAATTTCAAGTTGATCCAAATGGGAATATTGGAAGAAAAAAATTTATAATGAGTTCAGATAATAGCACAAATTTTCCAAAAAGTTGACCAAAATAAGATGTTATATAAATCTCAAATATTACTAAAGCATAAGGAAAATATCTAGAAGTTTGGAAATCAGACAATGGAGCTCTAGAAGATAGAGCGTCGAAAAATACATTATAAGAAAGAGAATGTCAACAGGTCTAGCTGAGGAGATCTTTTAGAATCAAGTGACCAGTCTAAATATTTAGACCTGATATAAATTTCCTACTTATAATATATGGTTGATAACATAAATTCTAGGAATAAGAGGCAATACTCAATGACTATAATCAATGGGAGTAAGTGGTGAAGGAATAAATGGCTACCTTGGAGTTAAATAGAACTTAGTAGCTAATTGAACTACCATAGGGGAAAATATATCTTAAGAACAAATTGGTTTTTTGGAAGGAATAATATTATGGAAGGAATAGGTATATAGCACAAATGTAGATGAAGGTTTTTCAATATAAATAGAGTAAATATTTATCATAAATTTTCTCATTGGTAGTTAAACATTCTACCATTTGGATGGTACTAAGAATGGTATATTTTGATGATATGCATCATGAGTAGATGTATATAAAAATAGAATTCCTACATGGATATTTAGAGGGATATATTTACATGAATCAACTAAGAGTTTTATAGGGTAATTGGAACACAAGTCTTATCTATATATTGAAGTGATTCCTTTATGGATTGAAGTGGGTGCCTCATTAATGGAACTATAATTTTGATGGTTTCATGGATATTAAAGGATTCACATAGAGAAACATAGAACAATTTTGTTATTAAAAGGCATGAGATTATGGAAGTTATATCATCTTTCTTCTATACATGGATGGAATATTGCTTGCTAAACCAAAAATTAAAAGGATTTAGGAGATAAAACATGATTTTTTAGAAAGATTCTAGATGAAATATATTCGATGGTCTATGAATATTTTGGGAATGAGAATTAAGGGGGTTATAAAAACTATAAATTTATTGTTATCATAGAGGGATTGCATCTAGAAAAATATCAAAATATTTGGGATGACCATATGTAAATACATCTTAACTTTATTGGTTGTACATGTCAAGTTATCCAAAGGACAGACACTGAGTATAGAAGATGAGGTCTGGTACATGTCAAGTATTTTATTTTCAATATCTATTAGAATTTTTATGTATCAAATGATATGTACATAACTGAAACTTTTTTGTGCATGTTCTTACATGTATTTTTATTTTGATTAATTGAAACTCCTTCCACGCTTTCTTAATATTATCATACATTTAAATGTTTAATTGTGTTAAATTCCATGTTTTAATCTTGATATATTTATTATACTTTGAATTGTTTATTATTTAAATTATACTTAACCCTGATCATATCATAATATTTATATACTTAAAAGTTATTTAGATTTCATGTTTTTATGGCTCATAACATATCCTATAAGTTTTTTTTTGAGTTCCTAGGCTATATAAGTCATTAACGACTTTAAAATATCATATATGTGTGTGTGTGTGTTTTATAATTTTTACCTAAAGAAAATACATTGTTCCCACATAGACAATTTGGAAATCCATGTATCCAATTTTTTAACCACATAGCTGATTTTGAATCCATGTAATTATTTTTTTAGTTTTGGTTTCTCTCTGAATTTCAACTATAACTTGAGATGTAGAACTCAAAATTGAGTGATTTTTTTGAAATATAAGATGATTGAATACATTTAATTAGAATAAATAAACTTCTGAATCAATTTATATCATGTTTTAAATGAGGTCTTAAGTCACTACATATTTTCATTCTGATTTCTCCAGTTTTTCAAAACTATTTTTCTACTATTTTTTATGATAACTTGAGTTATATATATCTAATTAAGGTGATAATTATTTATGTAAAAATATAATGAAACTTTAAAAATATAATTCAAAATTACCTAAAGTTTATTATTCATTTCAATACGTCCTTTTTAGGTATGAATTTTGAGAAATCAATTTGGTTACAATTTTCCAGAATCAGTTATGTGATAAATTCACTTAAGTAATGAATTCAGATGTGTGAATATCTTATGTAAATCACATACATGATGAATTATACTACATAGTGAATCTATTACATTGATTTTATTATGTGATCATTTTGATTACATGAATCACTTAATCAATTCTCCTATGAGAAAAACTCATACGTGATTTTTTCTAATGTAACTTATTGAAATTCTAACAAAATTTTGTGCTCTATTTTTCAATGTGCTTCATGTATCTATTTTCTAAATTTTTATTTATTATATTTAATTTTTTTTAATGAATTTATAAATCCATATTAATTATTTAGAATGTATGATAATAATTTTATATTTTTTAAAATGTTTTTATGGATATCAAAATGTGTTTTATCCTCACGCATAAAACTTATTGCTTGAAAACTCAATAAAAATTGTTATTTTAAGTCATTTTCATCAATTTTATTATTTATAAATTAATATTATATGATATTAATAACACTAAAACCTATTTTAATATTTTTAATGTGATTTTTTTATGTTTTTAATTTATCCACATATTTAATGCTCGTCTTAAAATGGGTTGTTTTGAATTTTGTATTTTTTCGAATTCAAACTAGATATTTTCATGGGACTTACCATTGAACTATTATTATGTAAATTTTTTAATTATTTATTGGACACTTTAAATTGGTTTAAATCATTATTTATTGTTTAAAATTTTAGTTGTGAGTTTAGTGATTAATATTCAATAATAATATCTTTTTATCTCTATCAGATAATCCAGATTTATCGTTTTTATTATTTTAAATTGTTCTAATGATTTTCTTGAGTGTGTAGCCCATATAGATTTGTATTTAAAGAAATCAATTATTCCTAGAATAAATAAACACATACATATAAAATTATTACATGACAAGTGCATATGACTTATGGAAATAAAAAGTGTTCATAATCTACAAACCTTCAAGTGATCTTATACACTGTTTTTACTACTATTGTACAATCCCTAAAGGGATGGAAAAAAATGTATTTTACTTATAATGCCTTGATGAGATGATCAAGTTGATCAAACACTCAATAACCATTACCTATGTTTTATTCATCTTCTTTCTATTTCATCTGATTTCTTGAGTCTGTAACAGTTTTTCCTAACTTTCACGTACACTCTGTTTTTTTGTTTATGCTTTTACATACACAATAATTTTCTATCTTTGGGTTGTGAATACTGGCTTATAAAGTTAGGATATGAAGGTTGTGACTCCTTGTATCTAAAGTTAGGTCTTTTAGGTTATGACTCTCAAATTCTAAAGTCGAGACCCTTCAGGCTGTGACTCCCATAATCTAAAGTCAGGTTTATAATTGGGTTTTGACTCCCCATACAAACATTAGGTGTCTGATTATTATTACACTGGAAAAAAGGTTGAAATCAGGTTACAGTTCCCCTTTAAAATCAGGTAGTTTATAATGTATTTTTTATCGAGTAGAGAGGTATAAGACTGTAATAGGTCCACTTTGGACTAAACCTGTATAAAAATCCTCATATTAGTTCTTTTATTTCCACTAAAAATTCACTCTATTAATTAACTTTGATGATTAATAAATTAAATTTTAATTTTAATTTGGTTTATTCACCCCCCTTTAGACCATCTTCTATTACCCTATCTGACCTAACAATTGGTAACAGAGGTTAACCTTCTTAAGAATATTTTAGATCGATTATTTTTTTTCTTGATACCAAAAAATTGGTATCAGTGGTTGTTTCTTTTTTAATTTAGAAAATCCTTTTATATATTATGGTTATATTTTATTGTGTTAATATATTTTTAGACCTTATAGTTTAAGGGGAAAGATCTTTAATATAGAAGGATTGAACATAAATTATGCTTTGATTCCTCAAAAAAACACCTCTCTTTGATGGAAATGATTGTGGTTACTAGAGATCCAAAATGGAGGCTAACCACAAACAATTAAGCATACAAAACCAGTCGATCATGGAAAAATAATATACACTATTGGACACTGACCTAGATACACTTACTATAAATGATGTTACTAGATATGTATTAAATTAAAAATTTGTTAATATTATTTTCTGTGCTATTAATAGAAGTTTTTTTATTCATGTGTCTACTTGTAAGATAGCTCATGATATTTGAAATACTTTACAAGTTAATCACTTTGTCTTGGACAAAGTTGTACAAACCAAGATTGGAATGCTTCGAGTTGAGTACCAACACTATTGGAAACTTACCCAATGCCCATGGTTTATAACTATTAGTATATCCCATAAAATTGTGGGTACAGGCTATACCCATGGTTTATAGAACCATGGGTGCTTAAGTCATTAGTATAGGGATATACCCACAGTTTCTATAGAAACCATGGGTATAGCCATTGTGGTATTCATAATAACCATGGTTTAATAAAAACTATGGGTATATCTTTTCCCCTGAATAGGATATATCAATTGTTAACTGTTGGTATAGCTACCAATCCCGAAAAAGTAGAAACAGCCCATCCAGTCCCACCGCACAAACAATACCAGAACATGTAAACAAATTGAAAACCATGTTACGCATTCAATTAAATACATATATTATATATTTATCATTTAACCAACTTATTATAATAGTTTTTAAACCATTTAAAAAACTATAACATACATATCCATCCACACAATCAAGCAATTCAAGTCATTTAACAACATCCACACGTCTCTTTACTGCTAACTCAAAAATAGAGGGGATCAATATCTCCCTCATCACCAACATCCTCATCCTCATCAACATAAAAAAATATCCTTATCACCATTATCACCAACATCGTCATCTGAAGCACCATAATCATCATCATCATCATCATCAGCAGCAGCACCACCACCACCACCACCACCACCAGTATCATCACCTCGACCACCACTAGGACCCTCATTTAAATTACCCAGTACATCACATATAGAGTTAATTTTTTCCATATATGAATAAAAATAATTATCAACCTCTAATGGAAGTGATGTATATTTAACTAATAAATATTTTAAGAAATTTTTGGTGACCAATTTACCTCTTTCACACTCATGTATAGATATTTGTTTCCCTTATCTTCTTATGTATGAGTGTTTTATAACTCGGTGGTGTGAGAGATTTGAGAGGATCCTAATGAGGGCCAATACCTAGTGGGGGTGATGTTTTTCTCAATTCGACATCAGACTCTCTTCTCGGTGCTCCTCACATAATACCTATCTCAAATAATCATTTGTCCTAAAGTTCTCATCTTCTTTCTCATCAAGGTTCTTCAAGGAACACTGTTCAAAATATAAAAAAGATATTTAATTATGAATTATGTATCAAAATTTGAAATATCAATAAAAATACTTACAATATTCTATTATTTCTATACATTTACTGCACTTCCATCCTTTTTCTTCCCACTCGAACAAAATAATTTTTCTTGAGGAACATATCCTTTGATGCCCAATTCCACTTGATACAAATAAAATAGATTAGTATACTAGTACATTATTGAATAATGTAAAATTGATAAACCTATAATTAATTAAAATTTTATTTTTTGAATAAATCCATAAAATTAAGAAGCATTTAAATATATATTTAATTACAAATTTAATACTAATGGGATAACATGATCAATACATAGTAATTATTATGATAAATATCGGTATGATATGGATTCCTCTTGTATGTTCATTTCAGTATAATTCTATTTGTGTGGTTTTATTTGGTTATTAAACCACTTGGTAATTTTTTCATTTTGTCTTTATGTTCATTTTTTTGTTAAGTTGTTTGGTAATTTTTTCATTTTTTCATTTTGTCATTTAGTCAATTGGTTAATGTATTTTCCATATTTTTCTATTTGTTTATTTGATTCATTTTGGGTGAGGGTGTTTCTTTCATTAATGAGTTATGTCATTTGGTTCATTTTTTGGTTATATATTTTGGAATATTTGGAAATTTGGTCATTTGGATAGATCATTTGGTTCATTTTAAGTTAGGCCATTTTGGTTGATTTAGGTTAGACCATTTATTTCATTTTTGGATTAATTCGTTTTTGAGTTATATAATTTGGTTTATTATAAGAAATTTTATTTTGTTAACTTTTGTTTAGGTCATTTTGGGTTCATTCATTTAGTTCATCTTTGGGTTATGTCAAATTTTAGTTAGTACATTTGGTTTATTTTGGGTTACATCATTTGGTTTATTTCATGGTTATGTAATTTTTGGTTAGTTCATTTTGTCATTTGTTCTTTTTTTGTTAGAAAAAATAGTTTAATTGGGTTTAGGTTATTCGGTTTATTTTGGGTAATGTTATTTTCTTCATTTTTGGTTCGGTATTTTTAATTTAGGTTATTTTGTTAATTTTTAGGTTATCTCTTTTTTATGTTAGATTATTTGGTTTATTTTGGGTTAGTTCATTTGGTTTATTTTTGGGTTATATATTTTTTGGGTTACTTCATTTGGTTTATTTTGTTCGTTTGGTTATTAGTTTGTTTGGTATTAGGTCTTTTGATCAATTGTTCATTTTTTTAGTTAGGTTAATTAGTTCATTTTGGGTTAGGTTATTTATTTTTCTTTGGGTTAGGTTATTTAGTTTATTTTTGGTTAGGGTATTTGTTTCATCATGGGTTATGTCAATTGGTTAATTTTGGGTTTGTTCATCTGGTTCATCTTGGGTTTGGTCATTTGGTTCATCTTGGGTTTGGAATTTGGTTAATTTTGGGTTATGTTAATTGGTTAATTTTGGTTTATGTCATTTGGTTCATCTTGGGTTATGTTAATTGGTTACTTTTAGGTTAATTTTGGGTTATGTCAATTGGTTAATTTTGGATTATGTAAATTTGTTAATCTTAGGCCATTTCAATTGGTTAATTATTGGTTATGTCAATTGGATAATTTTGGGTTATGTAAATTGGTTAATTTTGGGTTATGTCAATTGGTTAATATTGGGTCATATTAATTGGTTAATTATGGGTTATGTCAATTGGTTAATTTTGGGTTATGTCAATTGGCTCATCTTGGGTTTTTTCATTTGGTTAATTTTGGGTTATGTAAATTGGTTAATTTTGGGTTATTTTAATTCTTTAATCTTGGGTTATGTCAATTGGTTAATTGTTCAATTGGTTAATTTTGGGTTATGTCAATTGGTTAATCTTGGGTTATGTCAATTGGTTAATTTTGGGTTGATTTTTGGTTATTTCAATTGGTTAATTTTGGGTTATGTTAATTAGTTAATATTGGGTTATGTCAATTGGTTAATTTTGGGTTAATCTTAGGTTATGTCCATTGGTTAATTTTGGGTTATTTAAATTGGTTAATATTGGGTTATGTCCATTGGTTAATTTTGGTTTATGTCAATTAGTTAATTTTGGGTTATTTCAATTGGTTTATATTGGGTTTGGTCATTTGGTTAATTTTGGGTTATGTCGATTGGTTAATTTTGGGTTATGTCAATTGGTTAATATTGGGTTATGTAAATTGGTTAATTTGTCAATTTATTAATCTTGGGTTATGTAAATTGGTTAATATTTGGTTTTTTCAATTGGTTCATCTTGGTTTTGGGTTATGTCAATTGGTTAATTTTGGGTTATGTCAATTGGTTAATGTTGGGTTATGTCAATTGGTTAATTTTGGGTAATGTTAATTGGTTAATTTTGGTTTATGTCAATTGGTTAATTTTGGGTTATGTCAATTGGTTAATATAATGTTTTTTCAATTGTTTAATTGTGTGTATGTTAATTGGTTAATTTTGGGTTATGTTAATTAGTTCATATTGGGTTTGGTTGTTTTGTTAATTTTTGGTCATGTCATTTGGTTAATTTTGGGTTTGGTCATCTTGGGTTTGGTTATTTGGTTTATTTTGTGTTCTTTCAATTTATTAATTTTGGGTTATGTCTATTGGTTAATCTTGGTCTATGTCAATTAGTTGATTTTGGGTTATGTCAATTGGTCGATTTTGGGTTATGTTAATTGGTTCATCTTGGGTTTGGTCATTTGGTTAATTTTTGGTTCAGTAATTTGGTGCATATTAGGTTATATAAATTGGTTAATTTTGGGTTTGGTCATTTGGTTAATCTTTAGGTTATTTCATATTTTAGTTAGGTCATTTGGTTTATCTTTGGGTTATGTCATGTTTGAATTAGGTAATTTGGTTTATTTTGGGTTAAGCCATTTGGTTCATTTCAAGGCTATGTAATTTTGGGTTAGTTAATTTGGTCATTTGTTCATTTTTTTGTTAGAACAATTAGTTTACTTGGCTTTACATTATTTGGTTTATTTTGAGCTATTTCATTTTGTTCATTTTGGGTTAGGTCTTTTTAGATTAGGTTATTCTGTTCAATTTGGGTTAGGTATTTTTAGGTTATATGGAATTCCCCCTTAAATCTAATCCACTAGTACATGGGTTTTTGAAACTTATATACTAAAAAACTAATCATACCTAAAAATATGAACCTATTCCACATCCAGGATCTAATTCATACCAAAATTATCAATCCCTAATTAAAAAACTAACACGTATCTCAAATATACACCATTATTATGATGTGTGACTTTGAAAGTTTAATTCAAAAAACAAAATACTAAATACCTAATACCTAATAGGTAACTAATATCCAAAAAACTATTACATGACCCAAAAAAAATATTACATACTTCTACATCATAATGTACAAGACATCAAATAGAATCACTATGGTTTTACCTTTTCTTTTCTGCCATTAAATTTTTTTTTATCAAAAAAAATTACACTTCAACATAGTTTCACCAAAGTAACATTACTGTTTAAAATCCATAAAAAATATTTAAAATATATATTATACCTTAAAATCAACTTAATTTAAAATGAAATTTGAAAAAACACTCTCCTAAATTAAATTACAAAAATTAATCATTTCAATTCAAAACTAATACCCATTCAAAGAATAATTTTAGAAAATAGTTTTATTTCCTAAAAAGTAACTATTTAAATGTATTAAACTCTTGTCAATACCTTTTCCCCATTTTAAAAAAAATCATAAAAAATATATCCTTAGTTTAAAGGGGAATTTCCAGCCTTATATTAAAGGGATTAATGAGAAGAAAACTTAAATTTCAGCATGAAAATCTAACTAAATGGAGAATTTCTAGCCTTCTATATTAAATTTCAGCATGAAAATATAAGTATTTATGTTTTTATAATTCTTGAAAATCCAAATAAAATGAAATGATATATTTAGTAACAATATAAATATAGATATTATTTCTATTCATATTATAGTACCTGGCACCTCTCATGCTCAGGTTGTAGTGCGCCCCAAAGTGTGCGAGTACATCATAACATCTTTGTTCTTTTTGTTTTCTTTTCAATGCATCCTAAAAACAAAAAATCAATGAAATTAATAAGAATTAGATTTTAAATTCAAACCATTAAAGATTAATAATACCTTAAACTCATTCATCTTACAATATGCTATCATTTCTTGATATCATGTTATTGGAAAGTCGGGGAATATTGGTACACCCTAAAAATCAGAACCAACTCTAATATTCAAATAAATACATAACCCATGCTTATATGATCTCTATAACTCCTCAAGATCCATAAAATATGTGACCTTAGCAGCTTTACCATTAATAAAGTTAAATTGACGATGCAATTAACATATTAATTCATATAAATACAATAATAATATAGATATCAAATTAACAAATTTTCTTACCCATATATTTTCCCATGATTTCTCCTTGATTTAATTAATGATATGCATCAATGAGACTAGTTTCACTAGAATTATATAATTTTACTTGGATAAAGTTACTATAAAACTTCTACGTAGCCTAGTATTTTTACCTATCATTTGATTTTCCTAATTGTAATCCATTATTATTTATGTTTGATGATTCTAGGATTCACACATATGGGTGAACCCACATCACCTATTAAAATATCCCACTGAATAAGATAAAATGGAAAAAGAATAATTAATTCATAGTACAGTAGGAAAAATTGATGTAATATAATTTGACACACTTATAATAATAATAACCTAATGTAGGCTACTAATTAATCTCTGATGGATCTCTGGGTTTTATTGGATCGGTAGATTCTAAAGGATGTGACTATTCTAATGCATGCATCGAGTCATCTTCATGCACTAGAGTTGAAGATTAAGGAATGGAATCATCAGATCTTGTATGTGTATTTGGAAATAGATGCAACGTAGACATGGTAGGATAAGGATAGAAGGGATGGGGATACATCATAGGATATGGATATCGTATAGGTGGGAACATCCTTGGAGCTAGTGTAGACATGGTATGAGAATAAGATGCTAAACAAGATGATTATGGAGGTATGGTTGGGAACATTCCTATATTCTCAAGTGTAGGATGAAAAGGTGTGGTAGATGGGGTTTCTGTTGGCGGGTCAGGGTGTGAACGAGTACGACAGGTGATCCGTGTAGCTCTAAAAGTGCCCCTAATTGGACCCATACTAGTAGTATGAGGAGAATTCAACTCTAGTTTAGATGAATTTCCCTAAAAATTTTATAAATAATAATATCATGACATTAAATGTAATGTAAAAGAATAATATTATAATTATTATACTCACTAAGAGAACCATAGGAGTAAACCCTATCTTGTACATCCTTCGATCATTATCAAATAATATCTTCATTATAACTTCTTTAATATCTTTCATAATCTATATAAGAATGAAATGTACATTTTTTAGAAATATTTTTTAAAAATTATGCATACAATTTAGAATTCAAATAAGTCATAAACAATGTTATAACATGTTCTAGCAAATATAATTCAAAACCAAGTTATACATTTTTTAAAAACCCATTTTAAACCCATTTTTCTGAATTGAAGTAAATATAATTAAATGAAATGAAAAAAACAATATTAAAAAAACATATCATTCCAAAATGAAACTAAATTAAAGTAATTATATTAGTACCAACCTAAAAACCCCACTTTAAGGTAAATTGAATGAACTATGAACATATATGATTGCTTCTATATATTACCCACCACTACTTCAGATTCAACATCAATTCTCATAATGGGACAATTTGAGTGATCAAAAAAATATTTTGGTTAATATCAATGGGGGTATCAATTATTTTGATTTCATCCCCACCATCATGAAAAATATTTATTGGGATTACTTCAATAATGACACCATAATCAAGTATCAGATGATATTTCACATAAAACACTTGTTTTTTCATTGATACCAAAATATATGGTTCATTGGTAGCCAAGAATTGAGTTATTTCAATAACTCTAAATCCATAGTCATCAACAAATGTACCATTTCATGTCATTGAATCAAACCATTTATATTTCATTATAGTGACTCGACCATGAGATTAGTAATCCAATAACAATATTTTCCTAATAAGTTCATAATAAGATACATTTTCATATTGAGGCCCACTATCTAATACATTGGAATAATATTCTGTTGTTAATTCCATCGTGTTGTGTTCTAATTTTCACCGTACAATCATTTGTACCAAATTTATACCCATTGATTATTAAATATTTTCATTCATAGAACAATGAATTGGGATCAAAATCCAATGATCTTAATTATTGATAGACAAATTAAAAAGGTAAACTCAATACCAGAAATATATATGAATAATATAATTAAATGAATATCTACATTTTATGTTAATTAAATTAATGGTCATACCTTTTATTTTAACCATACAGGAAACTATTTTATATACAAATCCTCTCTCCTTATCAAAGGAAAATATTGATGAAATCCACTTATGATTTATTTATGTTCCCTAAGAAAATGATAATAAAACTTTAAGGTATATTTTATATGACATAGTATGAGATAACATATAAATATTCAAATTACTTATTGATATAGTCATCAAAAAAACCAAATTTAAACAAGACTATGTGATGTTCCATATCCTGCTCTTCAAGGATCAATGTAGCCAATGTATATAACATAGTAATTCCTCCTATTTAAAGAAGAGATGGAAATGAGGGCTCAATTTCCCAATAATTCTCATATTCATTTCATATTGGTCTTTTTTGTATTGTGTTCACAATATACAAATACATTGAACAAAAATACATACATTCTTAAGCCAGATAACCTATCAAAATGGAACCTTTGAGATGATTCTTGTTTCGGACATAAGAATTCATTGTCCAGATATTTCTTTCAGTAGGATACATCTATAGAAAAGAAACAGATCCCCTAATAAGTTTTTTATTTAGAAGATGAACTGTTAAATGGAATATACAAGTGAAAAATGGTGCAGGATTTTTTTCCAACTCACAAAAAAATTAATGGCGCCTCTTGCTGCATTTTTGTTAATAAATACTTGGATAACCTTTTATCACAAAGTTATACATAAAAATGGAACAATAGAATCACCATTACCCTTAAATTATTGGATAGTAAATTTTAGATTGCTATTGGAATCAATTCATGATGAAGGATGTGATAATCATGAGTTTTTAGAGATTTTAATTTCAACTCCCTTTGTTGACTCATTTAGATTTATTGCTAGAATAGCCATCAGGAACCTTGATATTCTCTAATACTTCTAGAAATTTATTTTTCTCTAAATATTTCATCACATAAGAAGAATAAGGAGAATTCCATTTGTTTTCACTGATACACATAGGATGTAGTTCTGGTCGAATACCCCAATCCAACAAGTCCAGATGTGATTGTAAGTCATCTTTGGTCTTCCCTTTGATATTTAGAAGAATTGAAATAAAAATTTAACATATATTTTTCTAAATTTTCATTATGACTAAACAATGATGTAAAAAATTGGTATAACAATATGGAAACTCAAAAATCATACTTTTCTTTTTCCAATTATAAGTAGCTTTAGTGTCAACATTCTTCCTCTTTTTATATTTCATATAACCTTTCCCAAATAAAAACTGAAATATTTCAATTCATTAAGCACATAAGTTCCTAAAATAAATTGAGGTAGTTGTTTAGTGTCAATATTATTATCAAACCTTCATCGATTCTTCCTATATTGACAATCCATCGGCAAGAATAGTTGATACCTTTTGAAACTGAAACTATGATGATACTTAATTCTTATCGATCATGTATTATTTATAAAAATATAACATGTGAGTTTTACCTTCATGCTACAACCATACATAATTACATAAGTAATGAAATTATCTATAGTCTATAGAAATGAAACACATATCTAGAACATATTTTTTAAAGAATCATTTAATGTGAGCACACCCATATCCCAAAGCTACTTCAAATCTCTTATTAAAGGTTGAAAGTAGATGTCTATATAATTTGTAGGATAAAAAGGTCCAAATATTAGTATACTAGATAAAGTGAAAGTTTTTTCATACACATCCATGGTGGAAGATTTAAAACATGATTAAAAACTAGCCACGTTTTGTGGGCAGTAAACATCTGACCAAATAGATTAAAACCATCACATGATGGATCCAACCTGACATTACACACATTAGATACAAAATTAGGATATTTTGAATAAAATTACCTCCATTATAATCTATCTGTAAGATGGACCAACTCTACATTATCTTTAATTCTCTCAACATCATTCCATCGCATATTGGTTGATATTTCTACAGAACTGAATAGATTTTGAAGACTAGGAATCAATGGAAAGTGCCACATGAATTTCTATGGAACATGAGATGGTGTACCATTTTAATTTTCTTTCAATAAAGATGTGAAAAATTCTTTACAATAATTAAGTTCTACTATTTCTTCCCAAAATTAACTACAATATTTTGGATTAGCATGAATTTTATTAGTATAAAATTTAAGTTGCTTAATTAACTTTCATGCCTTATAATGATTTGGGGGAATATTTGAACCATCATGAATAAATTACTTCAAAAAGGTAATAATATAATCAATATTAGTATTATAAATTCTATACATGGTTTTTCCATGATATGACCACATTAAAAATTCTAACTTTTTCATTTTATTACATTACTGATATACAGGAGTTCTGGCATCATCCATTAATTTTTTCACTCTCTCAGTGTCAATATCTTCATTATTTTCCATGTTTTTATTGATATCATTGTCTTCCTACACTGTTATAATATCTCTATCATGATTATTCACAAATATAAACCAATCAAATGTAAAATTCTCCATACCACTCCTTTCTTTCCATTCATGAATAGTATAATATTGTCTCATCGCTCCACTATGATACCAAACATAATAGTTTTTTTGAAATCTAGATTTTTTTTATATGGTAGAAAACTTATTCATGAATTAACCATGGTATTCCAACACAATTATAACATGGAAACTATAAATGACCTCCATCTGAAGCATTATTATATGAAAAATCTAAAAATATATCCAAATTCTTTTGAAACTGAGTTGAAATCTGATCAATATGATACATCCATCTTCTATCCATTCTATTATAGGGGGAAAAGTTATATTCAAATTAAATATGTAAACCATAATTACAAAATTCATTAAAAATAATTTTAATATGAAATTTATCAAAGCATACTAATATCTAGAAAAACAAAGAATAAGAGAAATAGCATATGTTATAAGCGATGCCTACAAATAATGAACCAAATAAAGTATAAGACATAGAATGGAAATTAAATATTACACAATCTAATTAAATACATATATATTTATGAAACAATTTTTTTTAAAGCTTCCGTGTTTTTAATATGACATTATTCCAATTAAAAACACTTTTCATTATATTGGAAAAAATTTACTTAAGAATAACAACAATGTGTCACCCAACATCAAAACCATAAAAACATGGTAAAATTATATCATGGAAATTATATCATAATTAATATAGATATAAAAATTCATCCAATCTTAATATCATAGAAACTAATATTTATAAAAAATCCAAAATGTAATAAAGGCAATTAAAACTCAAAGTTGTATAATATATGAAATGCAATACAAATTTTTTTAGAAAAAATTACTCATCTCTAATTAGATAGGAAAAATGTATCACTTGTCTCCTTCCATAATCTCAAATAATATTGAATGATCATCCAATAACTCAAAAGGTAACTTTAGACTACCAAAATCAAAGTAAATTGGGTCTACACACACACAGAGTGTGCATAAATTGTGAAGGAAGTTCCCTTAAATAAGGATTCACTAAGGAAGAATAAGTTGGAAGTGACTCTTATGGATATCAAAGAAGAGGAAAAGCAAAAATTATTCCTTAATGATCTCAAATATCACTCCATAAGGCAATAAGTCAAAGTTGGTGGAAGGGCCCTCTATTGGTAGAGGAAATGTGTTGAAGGGTGCAGGAAAAATATATCAAAATAAGAGAAAAGTATTAGTTGGATTAGTATCATAATGGTGAAGGAAATTAATCCAAGAAGGATAAAGAATCTCATAGAGAACATCTGAAATGGAATCATCAAAAGTAGTTTTTTTTAAATAGACACTAGTAGAGCTTGGTGGAAGAGTAAAATAAAAAATTCAGTTCATCAAGAAAAACCACAATCATTGACATTAAGATGTCAGAGGTACCCCTACCCCCTTTTAATTTATTGTTAAATATGATAAATTGAGTGATGTGGGATGAAGGGGTAGATACAATTCATAGTGGGGTATTCACCATGTGTTCATTAAAAGGAGTATTAAAAATATAGGAGTGCATAATGAAATGATATTTATAGATGATTCTAAAATTGAAAAAATCACAAATTAAGTGTAGAACATTGTGAATTTGACCATACATTCTGGAATATATATGAATCTACTAAAATATTAAAGATACAGTGGATTTAAAGTCTATTTTGGAGTAATTCAGGTTTCAAATCCAAGTTTTATTTTTACTAATAAAGCTAGGCTATTTTTAAATCCTTTCAAGTGATTTATTATAAACTAACATGTTGGTATCATCTGAGTGTTTTTTAGGATACTCGAAAGCTACTTGGAAAAATAATTCTACCAATAAATTGGTTTCAACAAGTGGTGTCTAGAGGTTCAAAAAATTAGGGGAAGATAAATATTGTCTTATAAAATCTACTTATCCCCATTTGAAATAATAATTCATTATATAGAAATTGGAAGAAAAGATTTTAGTGGTGTCAACTAAATCTTCAAGTGGTATGTTTATCACCCATGTGCATTAAAGTTTATGTATTAATAGTTTTTGTGATAAATTATTTAATATCAAAGTAATATTTAAATACTCAAGTTGAAATATAGTTTATAGATTTAGAGTAAAATATGTACATCATTGACATTGTTAACTTTGACCCTTGTTTGCTACACTAATCTCCAACTCGGTAGTCTTAGAGGTTTTTTGGACATGTCATTTAAAAGTGGTGAATTTGATCTTTGGAATCTAAAAATATGAATTCATATGATATATTAAAGGGTTCTAGTAGGTACAGTTTAATGGAGGTTTAATTGGATTGTTTCAAAATGATATTAGTCGAGTAAAGTCAAAATGGAATATGTTAAAAGGCATTAAGTGGGAGATTTAAATCTCTAAATATGTAAATCTTATAGGAATGGTGAGGTAATGAGTTATTTTGTCAATATATGTCATGAATTTCATGAAGGATTCTTGATGAAGGTTATGCAGACTATTTAAGATTCATTAGACACCTATGTAAAGGTACTTAAATAATGGCATGGATCATATGTAAGGGTTTGATCAATCTATTGAAGAATCTACATAAGGGTCATCTACCCTAGTTACCCTGATGTATACACAAGACCCTCACTCATTCATGACCATCATGAACTCATACCTAAACACATCCAACAACCAAAACCCCACACATAAAAGAGGATTTAGTCTCAACCAATTAGGAAAACCTAAACCAATATTTATAATTTCCCATAATACAATCATCAACTATATCCCAAATATACAACAACAAAATACTAAAGGCTCATCCAAATTAAAATCATTAAACCAAAATCCCAAAAATAAAACATCACCCACAAAGAATATTATTTCAAATAATATGAAATAATCGTGACATAACTATATCATGGTTAGGTTTTTATACATAGATAAAAAATTAAAACAATAGTCACAAGAAGAGAAAAAGGATTCAAAACTCACTAATATAATATCCAAGAATATCATAATCAAAAAATTATTTAATTAGGGGAGAATGTTGGAGGAGTATGGCCTCCCATAATCGCTCGAGTGAGTGGAGAATAGGGCTCTACTGAAGGTGGAGATAGGGCTCGAGTGAAGGGGTGAGAGTGGTAGGCCTAGGGAATATTATGGAATCTATCCCAACAGTTTCTAAAAAAAATTGGTATATCTGAACCTATACCAATGTTTTTTTTTAAAAACTGTTAGGATAGCCTCTCTATACTAATGGTTTACATAAACTATTGATATAGATATATTTTGTTCAATATATACCTATGGTTTATAGAAATAGTGGGTATATAGGCATGGGGATAGCCATGTTTTCCAATAGTGTAAGACTGCAAGATGGGTGAAGAAGAAATTTTAAATCAAATGTTCCATTGATTCCCAAACATTGTGAATGGGATGAATTACATTGGAGAAGATTTGGAAAACCCTATACTTGTTGAAATATTCCTAATAGATCTACCAAATAAGTTTCACACAAAGAAGGTTGTGATCAATGAAAGTAATAATTTCAAATAATAAACATTGGATGAACTTATCAGACCACTTCTTCAATTTGAACTTGAGTTGAAGAATATTGCAGAAGAAGATACTAAAAAGAATAAATGTATTTATTTCAAATATCATATAAATTCTAATTCTAACTCTTCTAAATTCGAGGCATAGGAAATTGAAAAATGAGAGATTAAAAATATAAGCAAAGGAATTTATAATTTGGAGAAGAAAAAGAAAACGTTTAAAAAGTGACCAAGTAAATATCAAATGAATGATCAAAATGAAAAGAATGGAACACATATAGACCAGATGTAACATGTAATTAATATAGAAATAAGGTATATATCAAACTCAACTATCTAAAGTTGGATCAAGAAGGGAAAGATAAAAAATACGGGAAAGAATTGAAATGTTCTTATCATGCTAGATGGAGTTGCACTGAATAATGTAATTAAAGTGATGAATCTGTAATAGAAAAAGAATCAGTCGACCTCAACATGATAGTGATAAATTCAAATGAGGTTAGTAATAATTCTGATTCTAGTTATTATTATAACAGTGATGGTTATAACTTTTATTACTTATATTAAGAAAATAAAAAACTACAAAAATATGTTTTAAGAGTAAGTGAATCATATAAAGTTTTGAAATATGAGAATAAAAGGTTGATCAAGTAAAGTAAAAAGTTCAATAAAGATAATGATATTCCCAAAGAATAAAAGAAAAATATATTTTTGGAGAATTAAAGTTTAAATAACACTATTATTGTGTTTAATAAGGAAAATTTTAAAATAAAAATTATGGAGAGAGATATCTTAAAGCTTGAAATGGAGAATCATAGTTTAAGAAACTCTTATTCATCTAAAAAAGATAAATTTTGTGATGATATTGATATTGTTCAGAAAGAAAATATTAATCTAAAAAAGGAAATTTTAAATTTGAATGAAATACTATCGAACTTTGTTTAAGGAAAATAAAATTATTATAATATGGTATCTATGATTAAAATAAGTAGATATGAATCTGGTTTTGGTTATAATTATCAAATTCCTAAAATATTCAAGACCTCTTTTGTTAATATTTCTATTAAAAAGGTTTTATACTATTAATTTATTCAAAAAAAATTCAAAGACATTATGCTGATGAATGTTCTCTTAGGTTCCCTTAATCTCTTAATTTCACTAAATTTTTTATCTCTAAAAATTTATCTTCTCACATGCCTTACAATAAATGTTTTAAATTTTCTTGGATACCAAAAAATTTTGTTACTAAACTGATTGGACACAAATTAGCATGGTTACCAAAAGATGTATTTGTTTAATTATTAAAATACCTGAACACATGTACTTAAAATGATTAATAAAATAGTGGCATTATCTTGAAATAATTTTTAATTTCATTGAGATATATGGAGTATTTTAAAAAATATATATGGTCTAACCTTTTTATATAGGTGGAGATTATTTTGTAGCATAAATTCAGGGGGAGATTCCCTTATGTATTTATATTCTATTCCTTTCAAGGTGTATTTATATTATATTTTTTTATATACCATGCTCTTTATAGTTTTATGTTTTCATGTGCTTAGGGGGAGTTTTAAAGTATTTATATACTAGAATTTTTAAATCTGAAAAACCTGAAATTCATTTTTTAGAATACTATTATTTAATTTATGTACATATTTATTCATATATTACTATTTTAAAACTTTTCATACATCCTATATGATTTTAAATTACTATTTAAATCTTTATTTTTCATAACATATTATTTTGTAAAATATTTTTTTTTCAAACAACTTATAAAAAATTCTGCTCACTGAATTAAATTCTAAGTTTTAAAAGTGGGTGAAATTATCATGGCCCTTTTTTACATGTTTTTAAAAAAATTGATTTCTTTTTGTTTATTTTAAAAAATTTGTATTATTATTTTGGTTATTTATGTTTTGTTTTGTAATAAAAAAAAGAGAGATTTTTTTTAATGTGCTTTCATGTATTTTTGTTTTGATTGATTACAACTCCTCTCATTATTACTTAATATTATCATAAATTTAAATGTTTAATTGTTTTCAATTACATGTTTTAATATTGATATATTTCTTTTAATTTTATTTTTATTTTCTTTAAAGTATACTTAATCTTGATTATGTCATAATATTTCTATACTTAAAATTTATTTAGATTTCATGTTTTGATATCTCATAACATGTTCTATAAGTTTTATTTTGAGTTCCTAGGCTAAATAAGTAATTAAGCACTTTAAAATATCATTTATATATGTTTTATAATGTTACCCTATAGTAAATATATTGTTCCCTTGTATCCAATTTTTAAATCCATGTAGCAATTGGTTAACCACACAGCTGATTTTGAATCCACGTAGCCGTTATTCCAGTTTTGGTTTCTCTTTGTATTTCGACTATAATTTGAACTAAAGAACTAAAAATTGAGTGATTTTTTTGAACATATAAGAATATAAACTAAATTTCATTAGAATAAATAAACATATTAATCTATGTCTAAAATTTATTTAGTTAGTTCTGAAGTCACTGTAAATTTTTATTCTGATTTCTGTAATTTTTCAAAACTATTTTACTATAGTTTTTAGGATAACTTGAGTTATATATATCTGATTAAGATGATTCTTATTTATTTAGAAAGATAATGAAATTTTGAAAATATAATTAAAAAGGATCTGAATTTTATTCTTCCTTTTACTATATCCTTTATAGTTCTAAATTTTGAGAAATCAATCTGTTTACAATTTTCCAGAATCGGTTATGTGAGAAATTCACTTATGTGATGAATTTGAATATGTGAATCCCTTTAGTAAATCAAATATGTGATAAATTAACCTAAATAGTTAATACCTTATGTCAATTATCCTACAATATCTGTTTTATTACATGAATATCTTCATCAATTCTCCTACGTAAAAAACTCATACATGATTTTTTTCCTATGTATCTTATTGAAATTCCTATAGAAATTTATGATCTATTTTTCATTATGTTTCATATATATATTTAATAAATGTTTATTTGTTATATTTAAATTATTTTAATGAATTTATAAATCCATATTATATAGGACCTATGAAAATAATTGAATATTATTTTAAACATGTTTTTATGAAGATCAAAATGTGTTTTATTCTCACGCATAAAACTTGCGCTTGAAAACTCAAAAAAATTATTTTAAGTTGTTTTGATAAATTTTATTGTTTATAAAATAATATTATATGATATTAATTTCATTCAAACCTATTTTAATATTTTTAATGTGGTGTTAATTAAGTTTTTAATTTCTCCGCATATTTATTGCTCATCTAAAACAGACTATTTTTAATATTGTATTTTTTCAAATTCAAAATTTTTATTTTCATGGGATTTATCATTGACCTACTATTATTGAGACTATTTTAATTATTTATTGGATTATTTAAAATTGGTTTGAATCATTCTTTATTGTTTTAAATTTTAGTCATGAGATTAGCGATTAATATGCCATGATAATCTCTCTCTCTGATAATCTAGTTTTATCATTTTTATTTTTTGAGTTGTTCTAATGGTTTGATTGAGTGTGTATTACATATAGATTTGTATTTAAAGGAATTTAGGATTTCTTTAACAAATGCACATGAAAATATATAATCACTACATGATGAATGCATATGACTTAAAATAGATAAAAAGTGTTCATGACCTGTAAACCTTCAAGTGATCCTATACATTGTTTTTACTACTACTATACGCTCTCTCAAGGGATGAATAAATATTTCTCTAAATTTTAATACATTTAAAATATGTTCAATATGATCAAACACTCAAGAACTAGTACCTAGGTTTTATTCTTATTTTATCTATTTCTTTTGGTTTCTTGAGTTTATAACACTTCTTCATATCGTTCACATACACTCTATTTGTATGTTTATGCTTTTAAATAAAAAATTATTTTCTATATTTAAGTTTTGACTACTAGATTCTAAAGACAGGATATGAGGGTTGTGATTCCCTATATCTAAAGTTAGGTCTTTCAGGTTGTGAATCCCGTATTCTAAAGTCGGGACTATTCAGGTTGTGACTCCCATAGTCTAAATTTAGGTTTGTAATTGGGTTGTGACTCCCCATACAAAATTTAGGTGTCTGGTTGTTTTTAAACTATAAAAGAAATTTTGTAATGGGTTTATGGTTCCCCTTTAAAAATCAAGTAGTGAACAATGTATCTCTTAGAAATTATAGAGATATAAGACTAGACTAGGTCCACTTTGGAATGAACCGGTATAAAAATACTTGTGTTCATTGTTTTATTTCCACTGTAAATTAACTCCCTTAATTAACTTTGATAATTAATCAATTAATTTAAAATTTTAATCTAGTCTATCCCCCCCCCCCTCTAGACCATCCTCCATTACACTATACAACCTAACAGAAATTTCCTTTACAGTGTGAGTGATAATTTGATTTATGTCAAATCCTAGAAGGGGTCACTAGGAGGCTGTTAAATAGAACATTTGGTACTTAAATAAATCATAACATATAGTAGTGTTATTTAGGGAAGATAATCCACTATTAGGGTTTGTCACTATAGAATTTTATGGATATTTAGATGCCTAAAATATCATGATATTATTTTTGTTTAAATGGATGGAGTTTAGTTAGATGTCTTGATTGAAACTGGTGGTTAATTTATCTACCACAGAAGAAGAATATGTGGCAGAAACAAAAGAAGGAAAATAATTGATTTGGTTGATGTAATTTCTATATGAAATCAAAAGATACCAAGAGGAAGGAGTACACTAATATGATATTTATATTATGATTCACCTTGCATGTAATTTGGTATTTTATTCAAGGATTAAGCACATTGATATAAAATTACATTTCATATAAAACTTATTGGAAGACAAATCGTAATAGTTGTGTAAGATGGATGGGAAGCTAAATCTGGTTGATATGTTCACAAAGGTGCTTGTCCAAAAAAGTATAAGGAAACATTAGGCATCATTGGGACTTATGTGAATGAATTAGAATGATAACACTATCTACTATGGAAGGAATGCAACTAATAATTTCCAAAGTTATTGGAGGGTTTACCATATGTTCCTTGAAATATTATTTAAGTGGGAAATTGTTAATAAATGAAGTTGGTTTCAATTTCCATTTATTTCTAATAGGAGGGATTATTAGAATATAGGGTGTTGTTAATGGTTTCTACTAATGGTGGTGGAAAACTCCAATGATTGGAAGGATGATAAAAATTATGTATTATGATGGTTATATATAGATAGCATTAGTGGGACTATTCACCAGAAGGATTAAATTATAATTATATTGTAGATCATCTAAGAAGGTACTATGATAATGATTAATTGTAAAGAGATTTATCAAAAGTGATGGTTAGATCAAATAAATAAAAAGTGTAATGATGGTTATTTTCATTCAATAGATGGATGTACACAAATTTTGGAGGTTGGTGCTACTAGTTGACCAGATTGACACCTCTATAAAAAAGGGTGGGACCAAATGCTCATAAAGTTTTAAAAACTTTGAACTGTGTACTTTTTTAGTACTTAGACTTATTCTAACATCAATAATCACTAATTTAGAATGTAAAATTGTGTATCTTACAAGTAATGGAAAGTTTGGAAATATTCCCCCATGTATGTAGGACTCAGTTTACAAACCACATAAAACTTTATACTCCCTCATTTATTATATTATTTTCATGTTGTTTCAAGTTTTATGAGTATTTTATGGAATGTTTTTGAGGGTTTGACTTAGTGTGGTGAGTATGGTGTGATAGATTCCTATCTTTTGGAACGCTAATTTTGGTGGGAGGATACCATTCTAGGGGATTATACTTCCACTAAATCTGATGTATTTCAGTTCTATAACTTTATCTAAGGAACTTTTCATAATTATGATTGTTGAATTATTCTCTCAAAAAATATTACATAAAATCCCCACATATGCTCGTAGGGACTACCACACAACCCCTTACATAAAGGATCTCATCATAATTAATGGACCAATCATGTGGTGAATCCTCACCATATATAATTTCCTTTTTAACTAGAGAATATGAGTCAAATAATTGAGTCTCATTTACCCTATTAATTGAGGATTAAATACTCAAATATTTAAAGTTTTGTCTTATCTCACACTCTTAAACATTGAGGTGCATCTTAGTGAAGAGTATCATTAACTTCCACTAGCTACAATACACCTTCAACACCTATTTATAAGTCATCATTCTTAGCACATCAGCCTTGAAAATTTCTTTCCTAGGGGAATATGCCATCTCAAAATCAAAAGATGATAGGTACTTAACCCACCTCCTTTTTTGAAGGTTTAGGTTATGTTATGAGAATATATACTTCAGACTCTTATTATTATTATATACCAAGAATCTTTTTTCTAAAAGGTAGTGACACTAACATCTCAGTGCATGAACTACCACTGCCAGCTCTAGATCATGCATCGGGAATTTTTTCCCATGAAACCTCTATTGTCTAGACCCATATGAAACTAATCATCCATCCTGCATCAAAACTACTTTGAGCCCAACTCCTGAAGAATTGCAATATAAGTTATACTCCTTATCCAACTCAAGAAAGGTTATAATTAGTGTAGACATCAACCTCCCTTTTGGATCCAAAAAGTCTCTTTGATAAGAGTCTGGCCATATAAACTTTACCCATTTCTTATTCAGGGCCTTCATCGACATTACAAAATGGGAGATGTCATGAGTAAACTAGTGATAGTAATTGGAAAATCTTATGAAACTATAAATCTCAAAGTCATCATTAAGTAAATACTAATAAACTAAAGCATGAGACTTCTAAATATCTATTGATATGATTGCCTTGGATATTGTGTACCCTAAGAATAAAACCTCTCTAGTCTAAAACCGAAATGTTAAGATCTTGGAAAAAATATGATACTCCCTCGGTGTGATCAAAATAATCTCTATATGATGAGCATAATAATCTTGTAATTGGGATTATACAATAATATCATTAATGAATACTACCAAGAATGAATCTAGATATGGATATAAAACCATATTCATTAGGACCATGAGAACTTCTAGTATGTTTCTTAATTAAAATAGAATCATGAGATACTCATACTGACCATATCTACTCCAAAAAGAAATATGAGTAACATCAAAAGGACACACTCACAATTGGTGATATCCCAACCTAAATTTGATCTTGGAAAATCACTTGTAACCCCTAAAATAATCAAACTAATCATCAATATGAGGGTGATAATACAGGTTATTAACTATCACTTGTTTCATCCTTTGTTAATACATATATAAACCTAATGATCCATCCTCCTTGGTGAATATCATGAGATCACCACAAGAGAATGTTCTTGGGTATATAAACCCCTTTTACTTAAGGACCTCTAGTTAATAATTTAACTCTCAAAGCATTATAGAATCCATTCAATATAGAGGAATGAATATGAGTAACATACCATGTATAAGCTCAATCATAAACTCAATCTTCCTCCCAGGTGGAAACCTTAAGAAAACCTCAAGAAAAAACTTCATGGAACTAATCAATGATTGGAGGAAATATTTTCTAATGTGTCTCTTTATCTCTCAAAACAACACTATCCAACTAGGTTATAATCATCCGTGATTGTTTACATCCAGGTCACAAAAAACCTTCATGTAGATACCACCCATTGATTTAGTCATAACGGTCACCCTCTGTAGACATGAAATATACTTGTTCATGATAGTAGTTGATGTGTGATCTATATTGAGTCAACCAATCCATACCAAGGATCACAACAAATCTATGCATCTCAAACATGAATAAATCTTAGAAATCCTATATCCACTAATCATGATAGAGAATTATATACATATCTAGTTACCCTCTAACCACACACCTAGGGGGTATCTATGGACATCACCCCATATAGTTACTCTATGGTAATCCCCAAATCACTTAATAGATGAGTAGATATGAATTAGTGTGATTCACTTGTGGTGAATAAAATAGAAACTATAGTTGATTCCATGATAACCATACCTCTAACTATATATGGTTCTCTTCCCTATATAGTATGAGTCTTATAGATAGCATGATGCAGGCTTGAATCCCAGCTAGAATCTCCCATCACCTGACTCCTATAAGGAATATTAACCTGCTAGCACCGCTACCTCTATCCCTGGGCTCTATGCCCACCTCTGTGAACTGAACAACCATAGGAACCCCAAATTCCTAACTACTGTTTCACCCATGTCCCTCCTCATAAACCTCGAGTCAGATCAGAACCACACTTTCTAGCCAAACATGATGTTATACCACAATACCTCTAAAGGTTCCCTATCTCCCCACAAAAACAGCACTTCTTTGGATGTTTATCACAATCATTTTGAATATACCCCTAGTGACCACACTAATAACACTCAACTAAGGATCATCCTCTCATAAGAAGTGGAAAACCCCTATCATGGATGCTCTACTTATCTCTACCCTATATAGAATCCTCAAACTTATGCTTCTTATTTCTTAACGACCCACTAATATAAGCTATAGAAGAATAATTTTTCTTATATGGTCTATACTTAATCTATTTTACTCGGTAATAAAATACTGATTCCCTACCTCAAATAAGGATTTCAACCAAAATATATTCACTAATGATCGAATATAGCACCTTAGGTCATCCTAAAAACACCTGACCCTATAAACCACATCACCCAATGATGCAAGTGTAACCAAAGAAGATTAGTAAAGTGTGTGTAATAGTCTATCACTAACACCCCCCCCCCCCCATACTAGATGTATGAACTCTCTATATCTATAATCCTATAGAGTCTATAAGAAGAAATTCTCAAAAATGAGAATTTGTAAACCCTTCCAGGTTATCCTTACATGTTGATCTTCCATAACAATAACATCCCATGAGTGATTCACTATTCATTTAATCATGTAACCAATAAGCTTCACCCACCTCTTATGGGGTGTCTCGAGATTACTGAATATGTTCTGCATCATCTCTATCCATAACTCGATAGACAGGGGTATACCCTCACTCACAAAGAGAAATAGATATTTTAACTGGAACTCAAGGGTCAAGTATAAAATGGTCAACCCAAATCTCAGCACCTAATACCCCATATATTGCAACACTTAAAGAAAATTATCTTATAGTTTCTAATTAATAGGAGTAATAGGTGCAACGGGTGGCTCCAACTCCACTTTTGACGGGGCATGCTCATCCTATCCCTACTAGCGCTCAATAGGAGGTAATCAAAATGGAGTGTCACTATAGTATTAATTACATGACTCAAATCACAATTCTATCATAGGCCTAGATATCATAGTTTAGGGTAAGAAATAATAGGCACACATTTCTCTACCCTAAATACATTCCCTATGATACAAGAATCACACATATTCTAGCTCAAGTCTAGAAAAACCTACTCGCTATTTGTTCAGGAATAATCTCACATAGGGTCACAAAATAGTCATAGTATATCAGTAACAGTAGTTAGTAATCATGGGTTAGTCAAGTAGAGTGTCACCAAGAATTTATATAGGAAAAAATTATATAAGTTTTTGCTAATACTTTAAGTAACAAAACCCTACATCATATTTATAATATCAATCATAAATATCAATTACAAGTAAGCATATGAATTTCATGTGATTCCTACATTCCAAGGATATTTCAAGAACATATGACTCTTTCCACACTATTCCAATATTAAAACCATAATCCATAAATCAATAATTCAATGCATCATATTTATTAAAGGTATCCCAATTATAAAAGTAAAATAAAAAAAATATCATCCCTGGTAACATGGACTTTCCTCATACATGGGTTAGATACTTCCAAGAACAAGGTAAATATTAGGCTATAAAAATATATTATTTCATATATAATATATCTTGTGTAGTATGAAAGGAGAAAAATAAGGCTCTGATGCCACTTTGTAACATCCTTTATCTAGTTCACCACCACCGTGATCAAACTAGATCACTACACACCTCTAGCACATCTCCCCATATTCTAGAGAATACTGACTAGTGTTGAGGGTTGAAAATAAATAGGTGGGGAGGTTATACCCTCAGGCACAAAAAAACTATAATACACAATGGAAGAAATATTGAGAAACAATCATCACAATATAATACCAACATGAAAATTAAACATTACAAATAAGTTCCAACCAAAAGTAAATAACAACATGATGATATAAAAAAGTGACTCGTTATTTTATCTGAGTCACATGATTAATAATAGGATATATAATGAGAATATCATATACATAAGTACCAAAAATAATCAAAAGAGTGAATATATCTACTAAATTGGTCCCGATTCCAGTTCCATTCCTATGAAACAAAATGTTTTCTTATGTTCTAGGGTTCCAGAGCATGGTGTGAGTATAACTCAATTGGCCAAAACTAATAGTATCCCAAAGAAAGTTTAATGAATATAGAAGAATGATCAATATGGAATTATAATATAATAATTATATAATAAATTTCCACCCCATGGAATGATCAGTAGCCTGACCAAGTGTGACCATACCTGCTTCGACTAGTGCCGAAATAGGATGATATATGCATGGTCTAAACACACCTCAAAGATGAAAAATGTGTCACTACTCATATCATAATCAAGGATAATGAGAAATCACTATCAAATATACTAGTTGAATGATTCATCATCATCACAACCCATCAATTTGAATGGTTTATCACAAATCCAATGCTAGGGTCAAATGAGACATCACCCAGTGAAAATGTGATCAAAATATGAAGTGGATGGTATACCAGCACTACCCATACTTAGTTGGATAATACACCATCAATACATATCTCAAGTTTATGATACCCCACTGACCCAACACTTTATAAGTGGATGATTCACCACTAATATAAACTCCTTGGTTGGATGATATGCCACCTATAATTATCTCTAGGTGGATGATGCATCGCCAATATCAATTTTGATGTGTTTGTAGTACCACTAACATAATTTACTAGGTGGATGATATACCAATAATTCAAGTCTTCAAGTGGATGATGAACCACCAAGAAAACTTACTTAGGTGGACGATATACCACCATCATGAATCTTAAAGTGGATGGTATGCCATCAACATGAAATATCAAGTGGATGAGGTTCCACTATCGCATCAGCCTCACAGTGAAAAGTGGATCACTGGATCAATTTAGATTGATAAGATACCACCAACCCACTCAAAAATTATTTGATATACCATAATCATACTAATAAGTAACTTAATAAAACAATTTATCATTTATAACCAACACATGACATTCATAATTTATTTAACACATATAGGGTCAAGCTCTCAATCCATTATCCCCATCAAAGTCTCGCACCTAGGCTAACTCACCCCTAGCCTATGTGCAATCATATCATTTCCCACTAAATAAATTCATATAACACCAAAAAAGTCTCATAAGGTCTCAAAATAAGCATACATTCCCTTCATGGGTCTTAAGTAAAAATTTCATAACATGAAAAAACAAGGAGAACCACTCAAAACCCTACTCAATATCATTAAGTCCAAAGGAATCATGAAAAAAAATTATATTTTAAATTAGGACATGTGTATAAAATGGAACATCATTTAATTCATATTATGTATGTCACGCATGTAAATACCAATATGAAATCAAGGGACCACCTACCTGGATCTAGTAGAGTCTTGTTCATTGGAAAGCACTAGCTGATTTGGCCTCAATCAGTTAAAATTTAAAAGTCCAACAAAACCCCCATATTAGGTCTTAACTGATGATAAATGAATAAATAGTGATATAAAAATAAAATTCAGGTAATAGGAATGATAGATTCACCCATAACACTCCCCTCGACAGACAACACTCTAATCTGAGCCCGAGCGATTAAGAACTGGGCTTGAAAGAAGAATGACCGAGGGAAAGGGAGAAGAGAGGGGTGTTCACTACTCTAGGGTGAGAATGAGTGAGAAAGTGTCATTTATTAACATTTTAAAACTAATTTAATTAATTAATTAAAAATTAAAAAACTTGATAGGGCCCTATCGGTGTTCCGGTGGGCCTCCATGGGAACTTTGGTGGTCTACCGAGGTTCTGGATCACTCCCATCGAAGTCATGATGGTAGTGGCATTAGCCACTGCCTCCCACACTATAAATCTAGTAGAATCCTATTGAATTTATATTTGGATATATTCTACTTTGTATATTTCCATCACTCGACTCGTTTCCTATAAACATGAGTTCATACTTCATTTGGCCCCTCCAACACTCAAAATAGGCCAAAATACATGTGGTTTAATAGAATTTGGACCAAATTCATACCTCATACATATGCAGAGTGTTACATAAATAGATCATGGATAAGCTCTGGGGGAGTAGTGGTAAAGACCATGGAATGAGTGTATATATCCGACCAAAATTAGGCCCATAAGAGTGGGTCCATATATTTATTACCTGTAACATATACACCATGAACTTACACTACACTTCAAGGGGAATGGTCGCACATCTAGGTTTATAAATCAAAGTACATCACATTTTCAAATCTGATGTGGTATTCGATCCCATAAATTATAACATTAAAATTTGATTGTCCGCTATTATTTATATCTTTCACACATTGTATGAAGTCTCTCCATGTATTCATGCCAACAAATCCTAAACTCCTACCCAATATAACTTTGTGCCCCAATGGAACCTCAACCATGGTACAATGTGATAAAAATTATCCCAAGACACATTATGAATATGTTGTAATGTACCTAAAATTGTGATTATATATTCTTGGAGAAATCCATATGTCGCGCCAATGTAGTATTTGTCACAAGCTAACGTTGTCTCAAGCATATGGTATGGCATCCATTAGTCATGTAATGCACTATCAATATTTGATACAAACTCTATTTTATTCCAATGTATTTTGTATCCCCCAATGTAACATTCATTAGGTGTAGTGTATTCTAAGAAATTCAATGAAACATCCTCCAAACTCCAATGCACTCTCAACCTCAACACAGCTATCATTGGACTTCAATGTAATCTTAAGATCCTATAATCACCTGAGTTACATGTAAACCACTCTAAATACCTATTAAAGTTGTAATATCACTTGATTACCCTCAATAACATTTATAAACATCATTCGGGGTCATGGGATCAATCCTTGAGCTATGTAAAAGCCATGAAAATGCCTTTATACAAAAATAAATTTATTGTTTCATCTACATAGACAAATCAGGTAACACTTAGGATCAACTACCGCATTTTGATCATATAAGGCCAGGGTATATAATAGATCATGGGGAACTAAAACAATATGCACATGATTCTTGTGATCTGGCTATTATCAAATCCATAATAAACTTAAAGAAGGAGGAGGCCCCTAGAAGAGGAAGTTAGGAGCTATATGTGATCATCTCCATCATTGTAACTATGTATAGAATACATCCATTAAAGTCTAAGCTAAATGATAGATTCTAGATACTTCCACCATCACTATAAAATTAAGTCAAAACATACTATGTATGAGTTCCTATTTTTACCTGGGATTAGTCTATATTTCTAGTTAATTATATTTTTTTATTTCATTCTATTAATGCATATAGTTTTTGTTTCTCTCTCTTTATAACTCCACTATGATCTCTCTAGTTATCATTATGGCGAGAGTACAACTGGAGGATCGCTCTCTAGATAGAACTAAATTATTATATTGTATGTAAACTTTTCCATTTATTTCTCTATTTAAAGCTTAGGGGGTCTAGGAAAGCAAAGGTGTTAAGGTGGGTGATAGGACTTCACATCTCTTATTCTCTCATTTTCTTTCTCTTTGTTATAAACATTATATCTTCCCCTACTCAAGATAATGGTATATGATGAAACTGATTCTTGAGTGTTATGTGTATTTTTTATCACATATCATTGAGGAAATTATGGAGAATTCTCAATCAAGGTGCCTCTCTCTCACTATATTTTAATGCAATGGCGGGTAGTGAACTTAGGGGCTACTAGGTATATTGCTCATTAAAAATTTTAAAATAGATGGGATTGTTATGAATATGTTGGGGTATAACTAGTTATTTAGAATAGGGGATGGAAGATCATTTTCATTTACAGGTTTCTATTTAATTTTACTTTACATTACCACCCCTTTATTTTGTTTTATTTTTTCACATAATTTTTTGTTGGATACATAAAAGTGAGGGATAGTGAGTGATTTTCATGGTTATTTGGACATGACCCAAAGGTTTCACTATATTTCACTCTTTTGGAGTTTATAAAATGTTATTTGATCAAGACCCATAACAGGATTGAATCACCAACCTCTTGGATCATAAGACACAACTCTTAAATTTATCTACAAATCAAAGCTCTAATATACACTTACATATGAAAACATTCTTTCATCTATTATCTATCTATAGATTTTTTTCACTTCCTTTTAAAAGAACCATGATGGAATATTCATCACCATTATCTCAAAAACCCTTACATCAAACCTTCCCCTTAACTATCACTTGTCTATACATGCTTCTCTATACTCTTTAAGGAATGCAACCCATATATATTCATTACATGATCATCATCATAGATCCAACCATACTACATGAGTGCATGATCATATTCAACATGTTATTTAACCACATATCTTTATTATATGATCATCTTCATCAAATTATCTGAACCTATACCATTATTGTATGATCATCTTAGTCAGGGTGTGAAACCTTATAAGTTGATTTATATCTTCTTTATTTGTTGACATTTTTATTACTATTTGATCATCGTCTCAATTATTGGTTGAAAAAAAATTCAACCATCACTAAATCCATGGGGTCCAATAGTATATTACACATCATACCAAAATAAAAGCACTAGAGGTTTGTTCATGAAACATGTAACATTCATAAATTTTAATATATATGTTATTTAAATAAATGTTATGGTTTAATATCTTACTAAATTAAAACCAACCAAGATACATTTTAAGAGAACGTGACAACCCAGATTTAATAATGAAATATCTCATTCTGTAATTAGTAAGGGTATTAGAATAAAATGGTGAGAATAATAGTCACAAGCACAGTCAGAAAGGAAATTAATATGAAAACAAAAATAACTAAATTGAAGAACTCGTCATCATGAACATCCATAAATATAAATCCTATGAATATGATTATAGATGGAATGAAAAAAAATTAAATATGGGAATCATTTTTTTGAATAAAATAGAAATATTAGATGTGAGGATATTTAAAGACAAATATGATTATTGCACGTGTTCTTGACTTTATCAAGAAAATAAGTGTTAAAGGAAAATTATTATAGGATATTTTTGAATAAAGGATAAGATGTGAAAAGTGACTAGAAAAAATTAATTTAAAACATTTTTAATTATGGTTAGGTTATTAACCATTTTAATTTTTATTTTGTTTAATATGATTAAAATATCTAACATGTTCATATTAAAACATTTTTCATGATTTTATTTTAACATGTTAATTAAGATCATGTTTAATGTGAGTAGGTGTTTTAACTAGTGATTGAATAGTTATTACATATTTTTCTTTACCTATAAACATATTTTTCCCTTAAAAGTATGTAAATAGATGTTGATATTACAAAATTTAGGCTTTAATCACATTTGTATGTATTTTTTGAAGGATATTATATAATTTAATATTTATAAAATAATTATTAATTATTGGGAATTATTTGATATATGATGATAAATAATAGTATATGATAAATGTAAATTTTAATAGTAATATAACATTGAGAAATATTATAGTATATAAAATGTTAATCTAAAAAGAATATATAAGGTAGTTACAATAAAAAAGAAATTATATTTATGATATTGATAGTTATCAGAGAATTTTATTAATATATAATTTCTAAAAGTAATATAATAATTATGTTAATTATAATAAATTAATAATTATGTTTAAAGTATATAATAATGGAATATATTGATATATAAGAATATTTAAAATATATAAAATATGTAAATAAATAATAAGTGATAAATAATAAATTATTCATACGAAATTAATTGATTATAAGAGTAATAATATTTTATAGAATTAGAATTATAGAATGGGATTAAATTTATAAAAGTTAAAAGTTTGATTGGATTTTCAAATTGATATTTAAATGATAATTTTTTCTTGAGTTTATTTTAGAAAAGGAATTTATAGTATATTAGTAAAAAAATAGGTCAAGCTAGCCTAGTACATATGGGATATCAAGCTAGCCACGTGGGTGGCCATCCAATTGTCGACCATATTGTACGAGACCGGAAACATAGGTTAGTTCGAGGATGGGCAAGAGCACCTGATTTGGTCGGACTTTATTAGAACTTAATGTTGCATCCCTTGTATATGAAGGAGTGTAGGTTTGACCAAAAAACTGATGTGTTATTAGTGGTGTGGGAAATGTTCTTGGTTTTTTTAAGACACGTGTGATTCCATTTAAAATGACATCGTTGTAAGAACTTGGATCTTCATTTTAGGTATGGATCTTGATTTCAGGTGTTTTTGAGGAAAATGGAAGAAATAAGGTTTTTCTAAGTACACGATGTGTGTTCTTAAGTACATGTTGTGTGCCCAGTTTCCATGGGTAGCCATGTACTGGTCATGTAACGGCCAAGTACATGGTCATGTGGGTGACCTAGCAGACCACCTAAAGTGGGGGATGGTTGAGGCTATTACACAACGTGTACATTAAATGAATACATTGTGTACTTTTATTTTTATTTGATTAATCGGACCGGGGTCACATCTAATCTCAAGAAGCATCTTCTTCTTCTCATGTCTCGTACAAGAGAGTGATGTACAGCCAAAAATCTTTGAGCTCCTCCCATTCCTCCTTCCAAACTCCGATTGAGACACTGTCAGGTGCGTTGGATTCCCACCAGTGATTTCTCTCTTTCCCTAGATCCTCTCTTCCTGATTTATCCTCTCTCGTGAGTTATTCAATGTTGAATGATTTTTACCTTTTTGTAGATCTACAACATTCTCGGCCGATTCAAGGGATAACATTCAAGAGTGTTCCTCATACAACATCTAGGTAGGTGGTTTGTGCATTTCTTTGGTTGTATTTGGATTATATATGCTAAAATTACCAAATACCCTCATTTAGGGTATTGTGTGTTTTGGAATTTAACCCTATTAATGCCTGATATGATTTGTTTGTTTGAGAAAGGGTTATTGATTATGAATAAGGTTTATTAACTTTATTATGGATGTGTGACCTATGTTTGACTTGGTTATGGTCGTTGGGTCTATAAAGCATGTTAGGATGCTTTGTTTCCATGCCTAGTGTTGTTAGGATGGAGTTGTTATTTATATGAGATGCATGTGTTTTGAATTATGAATGTATGACCAGGGGAAATTGACCATGAGAGATTCCCAAAGTAGGGTTTTTAAATTATGAATTGTCGTTATGATTGACCAGTGGTATTGACTGTGAGAGCTGTCGTGGTTCATTGACCAGAGGGGTTAGACTGTGAGAGCTACCCAGAGGGTCATTATTAAATAAATGTTGGACCATAGGGAATTGACTAAGAGAGCTTCCAAGGGGTCATTATAATGCAGACCAATGGGGTATTGATCGTGGGATCTACCTGGGTGTTCGTTTGTATTTGATTAGTGATATGTTGGACTAGAGGGGTTAGACTATGTGAGCTTTCCCAGAGGGTCGTTATTATTATTGAATGGGTGATATGTGAAACCATAGGGGATTAGATTGTGAGAACTTTCCTAGAGGGTTTCTTGTTAATGTTTAAATGATTATGATGAGTCTGCCAAGCCAAAGCACAAGCTTGGAATCTGTCTTACTTGAATGTTAGATGGTCTTTTGATATGTCTGTTGTTTTTTTTAAACAAGGGGATACAGAGATTATGAAAGATTCTGAGTTAAATTATTCAATGGATTGAATAATTAATAAATTTAAATTAATGTAATTGGAAACTGTAGGATTGTTTACTTTTGAGTACTTTCTTGTTTATTACTTCATTTATGCATATCACCTACTATATATATTCATTGATAGTTAGGCATAGATATTTTGGTGGTTTCCTACTGGGATTCATCTCATACCCTGTTTAGGTCATGATTTTAGACCCAAACAGATTATATGGTTGCAGGTATAGAAAAGGTCAAGTGCCCTTCTTCATCAGGTACTTGATTGCTATTGGGGTTGGAGAGTATGAGACCAAGCTAAGGCTTGAGATGCTGTTGGAGTTTAGTATTTTCTGTACTTTGGTTTTAGTATTGTATTTCCAGTATTGTGACTTGTTTGGATTTTTTCATAGTTACATGTGACATGCATCATTTGTTTATATATATGATGTAGTTGTTTATACTATCAGTCTTCCATTATTTCTTTCTGTTGTATGGTATTACTACTTCTGTTACTGTTTACTGTTTGTTTTCTATTGTGTTACTCTACCAATGAGGGAATATTTTTCCCACTATCACACCCAAGTCCCTTTCTGCTAGTCAGAAGCCTCTGGAATTCGGGAAAATACATTTGCGGCCATGTGACTAACTGGGTACGCAGCACCTTTGGGCGGCACCCGAAACTGGGATGTTACAAAGTGGTATCATAAGTGTTTCTTTTTTCTTTGTCTTACTATTTGGAGCCTATAGACAGGGATAGGATGTAATAGTTAGTTGGTAATAAGATATTATTGGGATTAGCTAACTTTTTTATAGGGAAAAGGAAAGTTACCTCGAATATTTCAATTTTTCTGGTTTTGCAATTGTTACAGTTGATTTGATTTCACCATTGGGTGATGCACTTGTTTTGTGTTGTTATTGTTGATATAATTGTGGTTATATTTCTATTGAAACCTGATGAGATGAGGGTATTCCATATCATGCATCATATAGGCACTTGGTAGATATCAAATTTCATGCATTCTTATCATGCCATTTAGGTTGCATTACTAATTTCATGTTATTGTGATAGATATTGTGATAGATATGCATGTTTTTGTGATATATTCCATAATATAATACCTTATATTTTGTTAGGGTATTGGAATATGTAAAGTTTCATTTGGATAGACACCAAACTTTGGTCCCTGAGGTTTTATAGGCCCTCTTAGATTGGAATTTGGTGGATGATGTTTGAACTTTAATTGAATTTTTTCAAGTTATGATGTGAATAAGGATGTAAAACTTTGATTTTTAGGAGTATGGGATCTCATGGGTTGAAATTTTTCATTCCTTGGATAAAATTATAAGTTTTTAAGGGTTTCGGAGAAGTTTAAGAGGCCTGCTATCTAGAAACACAGACAACACAGTGTGTGGTGTGATGAACACGTGCCATGTGTTCTTTTGTTCTGGAAGAAACAACTTTTCTTTAAGTACATGTCATGTACTGTATGTACACACCATGTAGTGCTTTACCATGTGACTAAATGTGTGAGCAGAGACACAGGGTTGGGAAACTTTTGGTAGAACACGTCGTGTTTAGCTTACACACACCGTGTAGTATTCGACTGTGTATCTGGCCGTGTGACTAACAACACGGGTGGATGGAACCTTGTGGTACATGTCGTGTTTAGGTTGAATACACCGTGTAGTGTTACACTAAGATACAAAATGTGTGGTTTCATACATGTGATGGACAAACCCAGGTTGTTTATCCTTGTTAAGGAAACTCCATGTAAATTAAGTACACCCCGTGTATTTTTTCCTAGACAGAACCCATGTGAGGCTGGCCGTGTAGATGGACATGTCCAGGAGGGAGGACTTGAGTACACGTCGTGTTCATGGATGGAATGTCATGTACATGTGATGTTTACACTCCTATTAAAGTGTGGGTACACACCTACGTAAGAGCATGAGTGTACACACCGTGTGTGAGTTCTACACACCGTGTGGTCATCTTTCATACCCTTTGAGGGTTTGTTACTGTTTTATCCCCTGATGTCAGTTTTGGACCCATTATTAATCATTTTTTAGTAGTCCTTTATAAATATTTTTCCACATAGATCGTGATTCTAGAACCTGTGGAGTTTTGTGAGGACTCCTAATAGGTGTTTTGGGGTTTTTTTTCTAAATGGAGGTTCTTCCTCCAATTACTATTTTTATTTGTCTCCTAGGAGTGAGACCAATGCGTGAATGATCAGTTGGGTGTTCAGACTAACCTAGTTGAGGCCTTTTATCTAAGATTATCTACGATCTATATAACATCCCGCCTTTTTATAACATAACTTTTTATTACATTTTACAAAACCAAGGATCTTTAAGGTTTAGTGTCTGGGAAACCAGGAACTTAAAACATGAAAACATAAAACATTCTTCTTAAACACTTGAAAGGCTTATCCTTATGTTCCTACTAGGTTCATCACTACATCTCATAACCTGGGGACATACATCAAAAGAAAGGGTGAGCAGAAGGCCCAATAAGGGAAACAAGGGGAAACATTTAACATGTGAACTTGAGATACATCAATAAAGTCATGAAAAAGAACTTTAAGGCATGAGAAATAAATCACGAGGCATATCATAATAAAAATAATGTGTTTTATAACTTTAAGATGTGCCTACAACATTTAACTTAGACAATAATTTCCGTTTCACCAAGGTCCATCCCCAAGGTGTCATTAAAAATTACCAAGGTTATTCACCAAGATATCGTTAAAAATGGTCATCTCTAGATATTAAGTCTTTACCCAATGCATTGGAGAGCTATCAGGGCACACCCTTAAATTTTCCTTTATTATCATGTGATCCACATATATCATCATCAATTGTTTCATAAATAACCCATATGGCATAAAATAAATGGGTTTCATTTCATAGTCATCACATTTTAAAAACTGCTTTAAAGACGTGATCTTTATGTCACTTTAAACCCATGAAAAAGGAAAGCGGGTTTCATGTATGTAAATCCTAGAATTTAAAATAGAACATTTTTATATATATGTGAATACCCATATAGAATAAAGATATTTGAGTAATCATTTAATAAAATAATAGAATTTTAGAAAAAGAGAAAGACATTTTGAGACGAAAATTCTGCAGCATAACGACTATGTTTCGGGGTTTTAGAAAACATTGAAAAGAGAGGGGACATGGGTCACCAACTCATAAATGATCCATAAAATAGTATAGGGACAGAATATAATTAATATAATAACATGGTAATGAAATTTTAAAGACATGCCATATGAAATGAAAAACATTGAAGGAAAAAAAATAAGATTTCTCTTATGAAAATTCGGCAGCCTAACGACGTCACTTAAAACTTCAAAAAATGAATTGACGAGATCAAATAGGGTCTCTCATCATATGAAAATAAAATATCAGTATAATATACATAGATATCGTACTTCAACATAATAAAAAGGAACTTTAAAGACTTGATAAGAAAATAGATCTTGAAAACGAGAAGGGTGAAAGAATCCCTTAAAAATTCGACAGCCTAACGGCGCCACTTAAACATTCTTAAAATGAATTGATGAGAGAAAGAGGGGTAATCTAATCATATTAACATGAAAAGGACAGTATGATGAATATAAAAGAACATCCCCAACATAAGAACTTGGGGATTAAAATAAATGACATAAACGAGAGTACTTGAAAAGAAAGAGAGAGGTAGGATCCCTTACCTTAAAATGTAACTCATAAAACTCAAAGGTTGGGACCTTAAGGGCTTGGGGGCACCTTGGGAGGACTCTTTGGGAGTTAATGAGACCATAGATTCGTTGGGTAAGATTTGGGAGTGAAAACTAAAGGAGGAAAGGGTGGGTATTTATAGGGAAAGTGAGGGGACAAGGCATTAATGGCCAAGGGACACCTCATTGGTGGTTTTGGAAAAACCATGGGCTTGCCCATGGTATTTGCCCATGGTTTTAGCCACATGGGACCCCTCATACAATAATTCATCCCCTTTAGTCGGTCATCCCTTAAAATATCTCATCACATCATCATGATGCAGTTATCATGTCATTAAACACTCATAACTTAAAAACCGTATTTTCACTATTCATCGAAAATTCAACTTTCTCAGAAAAATCCCAAAATTTCACCTTAACCAAATATCGATACTCTGATTTCAAAAATGAACTCCATTTTATAAAAATAATTTTATAAATATTTTTAATTTAATTTTTAAATAAAAACACTATTCACCGAAAATTCATTTTTTTAGAAAAATCCCCAAAAATTACCTTAACATAATATCGATGCTCTGAGTACAAAAATAAATTCCATTTTATAAAAATATTTTTATAAATATCTTTAATTTAATTTTTAATTAAAAAACACTATTCACCCGAAAAAACTAATACTTGACTAATAATTTATGAAACCATTATTTAACCATTTTATTGAATCACATCACTTAATCAAGGTGCCTAAATTATATTAATACTTTATTTAAGTGAGAATACTAATCCATTTGGTCACATTACTAATCCTAAGCATAAAATCACTATTCATAATTTATTATTCATCAAAAATTAAGTTGATCTTATTAGACTCTAAATTTTGTACTGAACATAATTGTAGAAGTCCATTTTTTTAAAATCATTACACATAATTAATTATCTAAGGTTTACATAAATATTTTCAAATATCCTTTTTCTAGGATTCATCAAAAATATGCATACTATATTTATTCGAACATTTGAAAATTCACAAACTTCATCATAAGAAGAAATCACAATTTTGATTTAAAACAAAGGATTACACAAGGCAGTTACGGTCTAGTTACATAGCCCCTTATAACAACAGCATAGGACCTAAGAGTAAGGTGTTCTAGGGTGATAGAATCTTGGGGAGGCTCGGCCAACATTGCACGAGTAGTAATTTCTATCAGTTTGAACTTCTCGCGAAGGCGATTCCGTTCTATCTTCAAGCGATGAAGTTTGGATTGGGTTTGGTCCAGAACAAAGCCCAGTGGTGCTACCTTCTTCCCAAGCTCCGTTAGATGGGCTTCGATTGGTCCGAGACTACTGGATGAGGCCATTGAATCTTCTTTCTATAATAATTAACCAAGACAACTTGTATTTAGAGAAAATAATCAAAATGTTTAGTTTCCAGCGATCATATTGACCAACGGTCATATAACAGTCGAAACTCAATGGTTTCATTTTAATTATACTCATGTTATCAAATGAATTAGTTTTGTTGAGTATAAAATAAAATAACACACAAAATTAGGAAACAAGATTTATTCAAAATTTCGGGTCGTTACATTCTTCCCCCCTTAAGAAATTGCATCCTCGCAATTTTTAAAATTGGGCATGGAAATTTCATTGAATGTCCCACATTGGAAAAGGAGTCAGTAAAACTATTACTTTAAAAGAATGAAAGGTAAGTACAAAGGTCACTTGAGTTAACCCACACTAGGATTCCATGTAGGAAAATATGGACATGGAAGAGAAAACAAAGGGTCAAGTTCTGAGGGAGAGTGATAGAAAACATCATTAGGAGAAAGTTAACCACAAGAAAATCACAAACTTATGATGTGTGTAAATGGTCTTTGATTACCCAGTAGGAAACTTAAACCAACAACGTTTTTGTTTTACGGTCCTTTTAGGAATTCATTTACTACATAGAATAAGAACACAAGGAAATATACTTACCTTAAAGTAGAGTTTCATCCTTTAATAAGTTTCTATCAAGACTAATATTTTCTCCAAACGATGAGTATTCAAAACTACTTAGTCTCATCAAAGCACAAGAATCATCTTCTATAGAATCACATAATCCACAAAAGATTAACTATTTATTTCTTTTATCTTTAAACATTATCCCAAAAACAAAAAGGGTAAGATAAAACAACTATTCAAAAATAAAGAACCCCATAGGAAGGGAAACTACTTTTAAATCTTCAAAATTCCACAGTACTACCCAAAGTTCATCATAGACCACTCCATAAACAACTGTCCTTAAAATTTCTCAAAATAAACCAAACTAAGATTGAAACCCAAATACAATAAGGATTTGATAACATAGTCTTCCAAGATAAACTTTATCATTCATCTTCAAACAACATCAACCTCTCCTAACATCTTATAACAAAAGTAACTAACCTAAACACATTTTCCCCAAGATAGGTTAATCATTTCCATAAGTAACCTAAATTACTATAAGTTCACCTTAAATTCATCGATTCTTCAAAATATAAGTCAACCTTTACTCCTCAAATAAAATACCGTAGTAATCTATTTACCTCTATCATATAGGGTTCCCAAAATAGTGAACGTACTCCAAAATAATAATCATCTTTTAATCCTCTAATCACCCTTGAAGAACAGCTTCACTACATCAACATGTGGTACATAACAATAGATTTTTTCCTTAATGATATAAAACCATCTTAGGTAGTGACTCGATGTTCTTAGAAAACATTAAAGATATGCTCATAGGGCACGAACTAGAATACAACATGACATAGACAATTATTGCGAAGAAGTTGCATGTACCTTAGTCATCATGATCCATCTCAGCATAGGACTTGCATTGTTCCCTTGTCCTTGAAGATTTTTGATGCTCATCATGCTTCTCATACCTTCCAAGAGAGAATTTCCTTGAATAATGTCCAACTTTTCCACATTTACGACATTGAAAAGTATAAGGTACATTAGATCGAACCTTATCTCTATTCATCACATTATCCATTTTTTTGAAGCAATTGGATACTTTATGCCCTATCACCCCACACTTAAAACATCTCCTGGTTCCGTTGTTACATTCTCCTTGGTGACCTTTTCCACACTTTTTTCACAAAGGAAATTGGGTCTTCTTTCCCTTATCAACTTTATCAGATGAACATCCTTGAGACTTCATCTTCTTCTTCCTTGATTAATTTGGGCATTCAACTAGGTACCAATTATTAATTGTGATTTTTGATAGCTGGTTTGGCATAATCACAATATGTCCAACTTGATCTCTTGTCATCTCTATCATATTAATAGGTAAATCATCATATTTCCTATCACATTGGTTGTTGGGACATGTTCTTTTATTTCCCACCATTAACTAAGAAAATATAGTATAATTAGGGGCTTAAATACTTAGCCAATAATCATGAAAAGGAAACTTTAAGCATAGAAGGATAAACTTGTAGACGAAAAATATATCCTAACTTGTGATCCCCTAGGTTCCAAACTAGGTTATCCATGATCATATATTCTTATGTGAATCCTTATTTTATTTTGTCTTTGTTCCTTTAATAATGGTTCATACTAAGCTTATGAATTTACCAAATCATATCCCCTGGGAGTGTCATAACCAAGAGTGAAGTAAGGCCCGTTGTCGTGTAACAGTTCCCATTCAAGTCTAACTCAAAGCGGTGTTTTCAGGTTTTACCCCTATGTACATCTATGTCAGAGCCACCTCTACCTGCTTGTATCTAGACAGGGATGTATTTTCTTGGCAACCCCTTACTCAATATTCACCAAAATACCAGGAATATTTCCTATATTTAAACTTTTCTATAGGGTTATTCATAGAGTTTTCATATCCTAATTTCCACAAATAACTAAACCATCCTTTGATACCAATTATAACATCCCGCCTTTTATAACATAACTTTTCATTATATTTTACAAAACTGAGGATCTTTAAGGTTTAGTGTCTTGGAAACCAAGAACTTAAAACATGAAAACATAAATCATTATTCTTAAATACTTGAAATGCTTCTCCTTATGTTCATCCTAGGTTCATTACTACATCTCATAACCTGGGTACATACATCAAAAGAAAGGGTGAGCATAAGTCCCAATAAGGGAAACAAGGGGAAACATTTAACATGTGAACTTGAGATCCATCAATAAAGTCATGAAAAAGAACTTTAAGGCATGATAAAGAAATCATGAGGCATATCATAATAAAAATAACGTGTTTCATAACTTGAAGATGTGGCTACAACATTTAACTTAGAAAATCATTTCCGTTTCACCAAGGTCCATCCCCAAGGTGTCATTAAAAATTACCAAGGTTATTCACCAAGATATCGTTAAAAATGGTCATCTCTAGAGATTAAGTCTTTACCCAATGCATTGGAGCGCTATCAGGGCGCACCCTTAAATTTGAATTTATTATCATGTGAGACACATATATCATCATAAATCTTTTCATAAACAACCCATATAGCATAAAAGAAATGGGTTTCATTTCATAGTCATCACATTTTAAAAACTGATTTAAAGATGTGATCTTTATGTCACTTTAAACCCACGAAAAGGGAAAGAGGGTTTCATGTATGTAAATCCCAGAATTTAAAATAGAAAATTTTTATATATATGTGAATAACCTATACAAAAAAGTGATTTGAGTATTCACTTAATAAAATAATAGAATTTGAGATAAATAGAAAGACATTTTGAGACGAAAATTCTGCAGCATAACGGCTATGTTTCGGGGTTTTATAAAACATTGAAAAGAGAGGGGACATGGGTCACCCACTCTTAAATGATACATAAAATAGTAGAGGGACAGAATATAATGAATATAAGAACATGGTAATGAAATTTGAAATACATACCATATGAAATGAAAAACATTGAAGGAAAAAAATAAGATTTCTCTTATGAAAATTCGGCTTCCTAACGACGTCACTTAAAACTTCAAAAAATGAATTGATGAGATAAAATAGGGTCTCTCATACTATGAACATAAAAGATAAGTATTATATATATATAGATCATACCTCAACATAATAAAAAGGAACTTGAAAGACTTGACAAGAAAATAGATCTTGAAAACGAGAAGGGTGAAAGAATCCCTTAAAAATTCGGCAGCCTAACGGCGCCACTTAAACATTCTTAAAATGAATTGATGAGAGAAAGAGGGGGACTCTCATAATATGAAAATGAAAAGGATAGTAGGATGAATATAAAATAACATCCCCAACATAAGAACTTGGGGCTTAAAAGAAATGACATAAACGAGAGTACTTGAAAAGAAAGAGAGATGTAGGATCCCTTACCTTAAAACGTAACTCTTAAAACTAAAAGGTTGGGACCTTAAGGGATTGGGGGAACCTTGGGAGGACTCTTTGGGAGGTAATGAGACCAGATCTTTGTTGGTGAAGAGTTGGGAGTGAAAACTAAAAGAGGAAAGGGTGGGTATTTATAGGGAAAGTGAGGGGACAAGGCATTAATGGCCAAGGGACACCTCATTGGTGGTTTTGGAAAAACCATGGGCTTTCCCATGGTATTTGCCCATGGTTTTAGCCACATGGGACCCCTCATACAATAATTCATCCCCTTTAGTCGTTCATCCCTTAAAATATCTCATCACATCATCATGATGCAGTTATGATGTCATTAAACACCCGTAACTTAAAAACCGTATTTTCACTATTCATTGAAAATTCAACTTTCTCAGAAAAATCCCAAATTTTCACCTTAACCAAATATCGATGCTCTGATTTCAAAAATTAACTCTATTTTATAAAAATATTTTTCTAAATATTTTTAATTTAATTTTTAAATAAAAAAACTATTCACCGAAAATTCATTTTTTCAGAAAAATCCCCAAAAATTACCTTAACATAATATCGATGCTCTGAGTTCAAAAATAAAGTCCATTTTATAAAAAAAAATCTAAATATTTTTAATTTAATTTTTAATTAAAAAACACTATTCACCCGAAAAAACTAATACTTGACTAATAATTTATGAAACTGTTATTTAACCATTTTATTGAATCACATTACTTAATCAAGGTGCCTGAATTATATTAATACTTTCTTTAAGTGAGATTACTAATCCATTTGGTCACATTACTAATCCTAAGCGTAAAATCACTATTCATAATTTATTATTCATCAAAAATTAAGTTGATCTTATTAGACTCTAAATTTCGTACTGAACATAATTGTAGAAGACCATTTTTTGAAAATCATTACACATAATTAATTATCTAAGATTTACATAAATATTTTCAAATATCCTTTTTCTAGAATTCATCAAAAATATGCATACTATATTTATCCGAACATTTAAAAATTCACAAACTTCATCATAAGAATAAATCACAATTTTTATTTAAAGCAAAGGATTACACAAGGCAGTTATGGTCTAGTTACATAGCCCCTTATAACACCAGCATAGGACCTAAGAGTAAGGTGTGCTAGGGTGATAGAATCTTGGGGTTGCTCGGCCAACATTGCACGAGTAGTAATTTCAATCAGTTTGAACTTCTCGCAAAGGCGATTCCGTTCTAGCTTCACACGATGAAGTTCGGATTGGGTTTGGTTCAGAGAAAAGCCCAGTGGTGTTACCTCCTTCCCAAGTTCCATTAGATGGGATTCGATTGGAACGAGACTACTGGATGAGGCCATTGAATCTTCTTTCTATAATAATTAACCAAGACAACTTGTATTTAGAGAAAATAATCGAAACGTTTAGCTTCCAGTGGTTATATTGACCAACGGTCATATAACAGTTGAAACCCAATGGTCTCATTTTAATTATACTCATGTTATCAAATGAAACAGTTTTGTTGGGTATAAAATAAAATAACACACAAAATTAGGAAACAAGATTTATTCAAAATTTCAGGTCGTTACAATCTATATCTCGTAACGTTTTTCTTTTGAGTATATTTCCCATGTGAGATGTGCCTTATTGCCTATGAGTTTGTGAGACCTATTTCTTCATGGGAGTACCTAGTAGGATCCCTCATTTGTGTATCGTTTCAAGTATCCCTATCATGATATGCCTTTTATGTTTACCGTTTGAAGATCTCTTGTGGGATTCCTCTGCTTACATTCTTTAGAAGGGGGATTTAGTAGAATGAACTACTTATGTTTTCATGTTTTGTATGGTTAAAAAACTATTATTGGGTTCCCTCTTGAGGAGCTAGGTTGGTTTAATAAGTTCCTTGTAGGTTTTCTTGGTTGTTAAGAAGGATCTTAATTGTTAACTCATCATTCGTGATGGAATGTTAGAGTTGTTAAATGTTTTAAAGGAAATTTGGTGGGATGTGCCTATTTTACTTTGAGATGTTGAGCTAAAGTATTCTCCCAAGGGATTTTTAGCCTAGTGAATCTATTTTTCATAACCTGGTAGAGGAATTTGATGCTTATGCTTCGTAAGATTCTATCTCGTGGTAGGTAACATTCTTAGAGCTGGTTGTCTTGTTTTCCACTGAGAGCTTTTGACGTTGGTGTGGTCCAGGTGTCATTATCCCTGGTAGGACTTTTGGTTTTAAATGACATCCTTGTTCGATGGGGTGGTCATTGTGCCTTGAATTTTGATGTGGGAATAAGCTTGAGGATCTCTTGGTTTTCCAGGTTAAACATTCCTTGAGCATGGTCAGTGTAAGAACCCGGGTTTTTAGAACGGGTCAAAATCCCGACCCTGTTTAAATTTTTGACTTGCTTCCAAGGAAACTGGATAAAATGGGTAGTTTCTGGAAATTTCTAGACTACATGACATGTACTTTAAGTACACGTCGTGTATATGTTAAGAGAGTGACCGGTCGTGTGCTCGCCGAGTACATGTCGTGTGATGACCGTGTAGAAATTTCTTACTACACAACGTGTAGTTTTAAACATGATGTGTACCCTTGACCGTGTGGAGGCTATACATGGAATGTAGGCCTGTTGGCTGGGTAGAGTCATTTAAACTAAGTACACACCATGTTCCCCTTGGAAACGCCATGTAGTCTGGCCGTGTATGAGGGATATACATGGTGTGTGGGTAAGTTGGGGAGGAAGAGAAGAGAAACCAAGTACACGCCGTGTACCCCTAGTTACGCACCGTGTACTCATGTCGGTGGGTTCTGGAAAGTAAGTCGGCAGAATTCCAGCCGTCATATGAACAGTTAAATGATATACAGGGCGTGTAGTCCTAAAGTACACGTCGTGTAGTTTTTTTTCATTAAAATGGGCAGTATCCTCATATTAAGGTGAAACCTCATATGTGTCGCCCGGTTTCGCAAACCAAGTCGGCCAGACCTTAATTCTCTCCCTGGATCTTTGTTCGAAGTCTGATTCAATCGCCGATAGATGCGTTGGAACCCCCTCGGTAAGGCCTCGATTCCTCTTGATCTGTTTTGTTAGATTTCTGTTCTAGAATGAGTTATAGGGGTTTGAGAGGTTTTGATTATTTTGTAGATTTACCGTGTTTTATACCAAATTGGATGTTGTTACCGGAGTAGTACCATCGTTCGAGTCTCAGGTAGGTGGTCCATACCTCCTTTTGTGTTTTAGTGGTCTTTTGGGTGATTCAGCCTTCGGCGCATTTTCGGGTATTTTCAGCGGGACCTGTTTTATCTGGTGTTTCATATTGAATTGGTTGTTAGACCTATGGGATGCCTTTGGGTATGCCATGTTACCAGTTTTTCTTGAGCGGGGTCATGTGAGGGGTCGTTGCTCATCGGGGAATTTTGGTCGAGGGATGCCAAAATGGTTTAAATTTCAATATTAATGTTTTAAACTATTGAGTTTAATTTATTAAGCCTGATGTAAATTATTAGAGGCATTCAAGACCTCAGTTCTGATGATTGTTAACTATTGGGTTAGGTAAATTCTATTGTTTGAATGTTTTTCCTATTTATGTGTCCTGTTTAAATTTTTTATATATTCAATTGTGGAATTGCACATGTGGGACCCTTTAGGTTGTGTTAGGCATGGCTTGGATATTCTTGAGTGATGCTGATCACAGGTTGGGCTTGGCCCGGGTTACGTTGGGTGGTTCTGACCCTGGGATTGGGCGTCATGGACGTCGGTTTGAGGCATGATAACTGTCAAGTTGGGCATGGTTCGGGTTACTGGGATGGCGATGCCATCATACTTGAGCGACATGGTCGCAGGGGCACGAGGTGTCATAGGTGTTGTGGCTTGGGTTCTATTTTGGTGATTACCTATCACCCGAAAACTTTGAGTAGTGTGCACACAGAGATACTCCATGATGAGATGGTTTTGACCACTCATGTGGGTAGAGGACCCAATTAGTTGTGGTTTAGGTACATTTGGTTGGGGGTTCTTGACTTAGGAATCCACGTGGAAGGTGAGGAGCCTTTGGGGGATAACATCAAGACTATTGGGTTGGGGGCGGAGGCTCACCGTGATTTGAGGGTATACATCGTTGTCCCTCTGGTTACATTATTTGAGGGAATATATCGTTGTCCCTCTGGTTTCTTATTAAGGATAGGTATCGTTGTTCCTCTGGGTTACTTCTTGGGCGTGTCTTCGGGATGTTGGTACTTGAGACACGCGGTGTTAGGGGGCACATGGTGCCAGGTTACATGACTGAGATTCTGGCGTTGGCCGAAGCAGGTGACACTCCATGGTGGCTACTGAGCACCGGTGGAGTTAGTGTTTATTTGTGCATTGTATTGTTTACTGGTTTCCTTAAAAATGCATGACTGCTTAAACACTCATATTAGGTACGCACCATTGGGTGGTATCCTACTGAGATTTATCTCACACCCTGCACAGTCCCTTAGGGACGCGTGCAGACTTTATGGATTTACGTGTAGTAAAGAGGCCAGCTTCAGGAGTCGGGCTGCATTAGTTGTTTCATGAAGATGGTATGGACCTTGAGGTCTTACCTATTTGGGTTTCTCTATTTTTTTCTTTAATTGTATCGACATGCTTACTTGTTTGTAGCTATTGTTGGTTAGCCATTGGCGCCCCTTTTGTTTAGTGACTTGATATGGATGTATGTTTGGTTTGTTTATTAGTTACTAGTGATTAGCATGCTATTGTGTTTACTTTATGCTACTTTTTTTTATATTTATTGCTTCCTCTGTTTATTGATATTGAATGTGCTTCCGCTCTGCGAGTCTAGTTTGATTCTGTTGAGTCTTTTATTCGTCTGCATCTCTACTATTTTACTTGGACCAGTACCATTTTTATTATCCTCCGAGAGAGTATAGCCTCCCCACTATACCTATCAGACCCTCGCTACTATTCGGAAGGCTTTGGCATTTTGGGAGGTGTGCCTAAGGTAGTAGCACCCAACCTGTTTAGCACTGTTTGGGTGGTTTTTCTGGTCCGGGTCGTTACAAAGTGGTATCATAGGAGTGCTTGATAGGGGTTTAGTAGCAGCGTTTTACTGGATACTAGTGAGATTGAGACTTCTCTTTTATTTCTGCTGGTTTTACTATTTAGGATATGGTCGACTGGAGATATAGGTTGTTACTAGAACTGGGTTTCTAGCTTGTGCTTGGGTGCCTGTAGCCCCAGGTACGAGGGATGGACCAAGTTGCCATGGGTGGGAATTGTTGTTTTCTTTTTGATCAGATTACAGTTTATATATTATTTCCACCTCAATGTCTCACTTGGTGTGTGATGTTATTGATTGTGATATGTGACCCTTGACCCGGTGTGGTAAGGGAGAAATGGACCTTGGCCCGGTATGGCAAGGCTTGTTTGTTTGGCTTTTGATAGGCACATTTTTAAGTTATTTCAATTTCATAACTGCATGTATGCTTTGTGAAGTGATAATACCATGTGAATAAAAATCAATTGTCATGCTTTAAATTATTTGAAATGTGAATAGGTGAAATTCCTGATAGAATTTCTTGTTGTTTCAATGTGTATGCCATGCTTTATATTTGTAGAATATCATGTGGTAGGATATTTGGGTCTGGCTCTTGTACGAGCAGGCATGTACTTTAGTTGAGGTGCTTTTGATCACTAGGATTGGGTAACTCGGTCGTCGGTTTGAGGAAACGTCAGTTGTCAGGACAGGCATGGCCCTAGGTACTTTTGATACTTGGCTCCGTTCGGGGCGGGTAAGGAGTCCATGAGGCCGTAATGCCATGGGGCATGGGTTGCAGTGGGGGAGAGTAAGGGTAGTAGTTATGCACTTCCTTTTACTGCTTTCTTATCTGCGTTGAATATATATTGATATATATATGGGTTGTCTGACCATTTATGGTATTCAGTGGGTTCCTTTTTGGGTGACTCGGATGGAGCGTCAGACGGGAGATGGTACAGTGGTGTAGGTGGAGGATTAGGTTCAGGATCCGGTTCAGGAAGAGTAGGAGTCACGAGCATAGGCTTAGGGACAGGATCAGGTTCAGGATCTAGTGCAGGCAGGGCAGCAGCCGGGTTTGGCATCGTTCGGGCCATGGCTTGATGAGCAACTCTAAGCTAGCCTGGTGTGTGTCTTGCAGGGGATCGACAGACGTGCTCAGGGTACAGAGCCATCTATGGCATATCTGACGCGGGAGTTCCAGTCGCATCACCCACCACTTTTTCAGGGTGAGGGTGGTCCGCAGGTGGCTTAGAAATGGATAGAGAGTATGCAGATGATCTTCGAGTAGCTCGAGATGCCTCCAGGGTAGAGGGTCAAGCTGGAAACATACATGCTGAGAGGACCAGTGAAGCGTTGGTGGGATGTACAGGTTCAGGCTCATAGACACGAGGGACTGGCATGGAAGGACTTCGAGGACATGTTCTTTGAGCACTTCTACCCAGAGACACTGAGAGCAGATAGAGATCGGGAGTTCTTGAGTCTTCAGTAGGGGGACATGTCCATCATGGACTATGCAGCTACTTTCACTGAGTTGTCTCTCTTTGCACTGGGTATGGTAAGCGATGACGTGGCTAGGGTGAGGTGCTTCAAGGATGGATTACGAAACACCATTCTGGTCCAGGTGAATATTTTCAGGTTGGGTTGTTTTTCAGAGGCGGTGAATCAGGCACTTATAGCAGAGGTCAACCAGAGGGATAGGCCTCAGGTTGGCCGGGCGACAGCTTTAGGTGATGGTTCGGATAACATGAAGTGAGGACGAGAGGAGTTCCAGTAGGTCAGTCAGGCCAAGGAATTAGCTATACCACCTCATATTAGTTCTGCAGTGGTTTTCTTCCAGTGTGGACAACCAGGGCACTTTTGGACTTAGTGTGATAGGCCTCCAAAGGATTTTCGGGCATGTAGACAGGTCGGGCATCTTGAGAGGTTTTGCAGGCAGCCTTCTCATACATCTAGCAGGTAGGGACCAGGACAGACAATGGCATCTGGAGTTGGTTCAAGTTCAATACCAGGAGAGGGTAGCCGAGGTTCAGCTGCACGTGGAGGACGTGATAGAGATAGTGGGACCCAGCTGAGGGGTCAGTGGCTGGTGACTAGATCAGTACCGCAGGGAGTTCAAGCATCAGGAATTCATACTTTGGGCTAGGTGCACACCGTGGAGCTGTCAGGGTCTGAGCAGGCTGATGAGCCGATGACGGTTAGAGGTACACCGCGAGTGTGGTTGTGATTTCTCATTTTCTTTTTGGCATGAACTGCTGAGGCATGTCCGTTTTGAGTGCACGTGATGCACATGATTTATGTGGACTTAATAGATGTTATTCAGTGGGATTGACACCATATCTGGTGCATGATATATATATATATATGTGTGTGTGTGTGTGTGTGTGTGAGTGTGTGTGTGTGTGTGAGAGAGATAGAGAGAGAGAGAGAGATGCGTAGCATCGGGGCATCGAGGATGCGGGTTACTTGAGGTTCTAGGCACCAGGACCTCGTGGAGGCAGACACCGATGCGGTGCGGGATACATTGGGTGTCAAAAATGACACAGGAGCACCAATGAGGTGCAGGAGTGATGATGCGTCATGGAAGGACTATGCATCTAGGAAACAGGTCAGTAAACCTTGTTTTCTTTGAGTTTTATTGGGTAGAGACCGAGTTAGGTGATTCCTAAGGTGGGGATCCCCCTTGAGGAATTTATTTAGGACCTTTGAGACCAGGGAAGTTCGGGTTACTTTGATCAGGGTGGTATGTTTAGTGCCATCTCCATGTTTCATTTGATAGCTCGGGGACGAGCTATGTTAAGGTGGGGAGATTGTAAGAGCCCGAGTTTTTAGAACGGGTCAAAATCCTGACCCTGTTTAAATTTTTGACTTGTTTCTGAGGAAACTAGATAAAATGGGCAGTTTCTATAAATTTTCAGACTACACGTCGTGTATATGTTAAGAGAGTGACTGGTCGTGTGCTCGCTGAGTGCATGTCATGTGATGACCGTGTAGAAATTTCTTACTACATGGCATGTAGTTTTAAACACGTCATGTACCCTTGACCATGTGGAGGATATACATGGAATGTAGGCTTGTTGGTCGGGTAGAGTTGTTTAAACCAAGTACACATCGTGTTCCCCTTGGACACGCCGTGTAGTCTGGCCATGTATGAGGGATATACATGGCGTGTGGGTAAGTCGGCGAGGAAGAGAAGAGAAACCAAGCACACGCCGTGTACCCCTAGTTACACGCCGTGTACTCATGTTGGCAGGTTCTGGAAAGTAAGTCGACGGAATTCCAGCCATCATATGAATAGTTAAATGATATACACGGCGTGTAGTCCTAAAGTACACGCCATGTAGTTTTTTTCCGTTAAAATGGGTAGTAGCCTCGTATTGAGGTGAAACCTCATATATGTCACCCGGTTTCACGACCCAAGCCGCCTGACCTTAATTCTCTCCTCGAATCTTCATCTGAAGTCCGATTCAATTGCTGATAGATGCATTGGAACCCCCTCGGTAAGGCCTCAATTCCACTTGAGCCATTTTGTTTTATTTCTATTCTAGAACGAGTTATAGGGGTTTGAGTGGTTTTGATTCTTTTGTATATTTACCGTGTTTTAGGCCAAATTGGAGGCTATTACTGGAGGAGTACCATCGTGCGAGTCTCAGGTAGGTGGTTCATACCTCTTTTTGTGTTTTCGTGGTCTTTTGGGTGACGCGGCCTTCGGCGCATTTTCGGGTATTTTGAGTGGGGCCCGTTTTATCTGCTATTTCATATTGAATTGATTGTTGGACCTATGGGATTCCTTTGGGTATGCCCTGTTACCAGTTTTTCTTGAGAGGGGCTGGGTGAGGGGTCGTTGCTCATCAGGGCGTTTTGGTCAGGGGATGCCAAAATGGTTTAAATTTCAATATTAAAGTTTTAAACTATTGAGTTTAATTTATTAAGCCTGATGTAAATTGTTAGAGGCATTCAAGACCTCAATGCTGATGATTGTTAACTGTTGGGTTAGGGCAATTCTATTGTTTAAATGTTTTTCCTATTTATGTGTCCTATTTAAATTTTTTATATATACAATTGCGTAATTGCACACACGGGACCCTTTGGGTTGTGTTGGGCATGGCCCGGATATTCTTGAGTGATGCTGATCACAGGTTGAGCTTGGACCAGGTTACGTTGGGTGGTTATGACCATGGGATTGGGCATCATGGACGTCGGTTTGAGGCAGGATGACTGTCAGGTTGGGCATGGCCCAAGTTACTGGGATGGTGATGCCATCAGACTTGAGCGACATGGTCGCAGGGGCATGAGGTGTCAGATGTGTTGTGGCTTGGGTACTATTTTGGTGATTACCTCTCACCTGGAAACATTGAGTAGTGTTCACATAGAGATACTCCATGATGAGGTGGTTTTTACCACCCATGTGGGTAGAGGCCCCCGTTAGTTGCGTTTTAGGTACATTTGGTTGGGGGTGCTTGTCATAGGAATCCACGTGGAAGGTGAGGAGCCTTCGGGGGATAGCATCGAGACTATAGGGTTGGGGGCTGAGGCTCACTGTGATTTGAGGGAAGACATTGTTGTCCCTCCCGTTACATTATTTGAGGGTAGATATCGTTGTCCCTCTAGTTTATTATTCAGTATAGGTATCGTTGTTCCTCCGGTTTACTTCTTGGGTGTGCCTTCGGGACGTCGGTACTTGAGACACACGGTGTTAGGGGGAACATGGTGTTGGGTTACATGATAGAGATTCCAGCGTTAGCCAAAGCAGGTGACACTCCATGGTGGCTTCTGACCACCAGTGGAGTTAGTGTTTATTTATTCATTGTATTGTTTACTGCTTTCCTTACAAATTCATGACTACTTAAACACTCGTATTAGGTACACACCGTTGGGTAGTATCCTACTGAGATTTGTTTCACACCCTGCACGGGCCCTTCGGGATGCGTGCAGACTTTATGGATTTACGTGCAGGAAAGAGGCCAGCTTCAAGAGCTGGATTGCATTAGTTTTTGCATGGAGATGGTATGAACCTTGAGGTCTTACCTAGCTGGTTTACTCTGTTTGTTTTCTTTACTTGTATCAGCATGCTTACTTGTTTGTAGCTACTATTGGTTAGTCATTGGAACCCCTTTTGTTTAGTGACTTTCTATGGATGCATGTTTGGTTTGTTTAGTAGTTACCAGTGATTAGAATGTTGTTGTGTTTACTTTCATCTATTGTTGTTTATATTTATTGCTTCCGCTGTTTATTGATATTGAATGTGCTTCCGCTCTGCGGGTCTGTTTCAAGTCTGCTGAGTCTTTTATTCCTCTAAATATCTACTATTTTACTTGGACCAGTACCATTTTTATTATCCTATGAAAGGTTATATCATCCCCACTATACCTATCAGACCCTCGCTGCTAGTCGACAGCCTTTGGAATTCGGGGAGGTGCGCCTAAGGTAGTATCACCCGACCCATTTAGCACTGTTCGGGTGGTTGTTCGGGTCCGGGTCGTTACAGTCAGCTGTTAGGAGGTCATGTAAACCTCCCTTTTCTTTAGTGATGGATGACTTGGTATGTCATCACCTGAGTTAATGGTTGTGTAAATGATGTGCTTTTGATTCAGTTCTTGTGTGATCCATCTGGTACTATGATGCATAGGGTGGATAGCCTATGCATAGTACCCCAGAATGTGTCATTGATCTTATAAACTCAGGGTAGTGTATATCGACATACATGATACTCGTCAAGTGTTGAATGTTTAAATGAGCCTTTGATTTTGGTTTCATAATTGATCTCTAAGTTTTGGTGTATCTTCTTGGGTTATCTCTAGTGTAGAGTGACCTAAGTGTTATGGAACCTTTTTCATCCCACTACTCAGGAGGACTTTCTAGAACATAGGTGTTTTGACACACTGGTTAGTTTATCTTTTCGACTTCATGCCAAGTGATGTGATGTGGTGATCATGGTTCATGTAATGACACATATGAATTTAAGTTGATTCTTAAGTAGTTTGTTTGAGAGCGGCTAGTCCTTCTCAACATATAAGACACTCCAAGGTAGGGAGCATCACGTCAGTTCTATTTCAAATGTGTTATTCTAGATAAAAGGATCATGATAAAGGACAGTTTGGAATGGGTTGTTTCTACTTGAATTATTTTGAGGCTTGTGAGTCTTGTTTCATATTAGTTCTTTCTAGGTAGCACAACATTGTAGTGATTGATTAAATGACGATGTGCCAGAAATTAAAGTCAAGTTTCCTTTAGAAGGTCGACCATTAGTGGTTTAGCTATCCTTTTCTGGTAATATTTTAAGTCATCTTAGTGTGATCTTCCTTGAGAGGCGAGAATTTACTCTATCTTGACATCGTCCTGGGTGCACTAAGAGAGTTTCGGTTATATGTCGTGATACAGTTGGAAGTCGTTGGACTGGTTCATGATCTCTTTCTATATCGTACACTAGATTTGTGGTTTCAGTAGAGGATTGGTTAATATTGAGTGTTACTTGAGTTCCCATGTAAGAACACATTGGACAGACTCTTGATGCCTAATTTTTCCTTGACGTGACTGCCAAGAAGATGTCGTTCTAGGTTTAGTTGGTTTTCTTATGTGTACTTTTAGGCTTCACACCAAATTCTTGCTTATACGGGGAGTATGGACCACCTAGGTGAGTTCCTTAGACTCCGAGTTGATTAATATGAGGTTATCTCATACTTTTAGTTGGGATTAGATGTAATTCTTAAAGAGGTAATAATTACAGTGGGATATATCTGGAATTATGTTTTTGTTCATGAAGTGGCATGACCTTTTAGTGATCAAGGTATGGTGTAACATAGGAGTGTCATTGAGAGAAGGATGTAGGCTTTGGTGAATAGGTTCATTGTGAGCATGTGGTTCCTTGGGAAAAGGTGTTCTATTTCTATTGTAATGTGTAAACATTCTAAACTGGTCGTTTCTAAGATAATTCATCTGGTGATGGTTTGACTCGTTATCTTTCATGTTCTGTGAGTATGGTTTGAGTGGTCCATTTTGAACACCCCTCCAGTTAAGGATGGGTGTGCTATGAAAATATATAATGTCTTTTGAGGAAAGATTGTGTGACCAATTTTGTTGATGTCGTTTTGGGTTTGACCTTTTCTTATTGTGAGTCTGCAGTTATGACCTCGGTTGTGTTCAGGTTCACCCAGTTAAAGAAAAAAATGATGATAGTGTCGTTAGGATGCTTAGGGGAATGCTTTGTATAGTTTTTTAAATGTTGAAGGTATCGTGGTAACGATACCTGTCACAACCCGCCTTCACCAAGATGAGGGAGGGGGCAACAAACTGTCAGATCCTTCCTTCTTCAAGTTGAAGGATATATAATGACCCCTGAGTCCCGCCTTTGATAGGCCCCAGATTAGAGAATAGCACCAATGGTATATAATCTCATGTAATATTGAAGGCATTACCCTTTTTGTAGGACAAGATCATGAGATAAGATGGTAAATCCCAAACAACCCCAAAAACTGAAAGTAAAAGTAAATCCAAAAACCATTTTTCCACTTAAGTGTTCAAGATAAAGTGTTACAAAGTACAATAAAACTCCGAAGTAAAGTACCAAAAGAAAGAAAAATAGCAAAGACAATTTTCCCAAAGTCTAAGCTAGTACAGTCTGGAATGGTCCTCAAAGTCCTCTTGAAAACCTGAAAGTAGTTTTATATACGTAGGGTGAGTATATAGGTATACTCAATAGGGAAAACCCAAAGCTCTCATGCACAAGTGAGGATACATTCTAATGCCCCGTGAGAAATAGAGATAACCAAAACACCTAGCAAGGAAACTATCCACCCAGCCTCACCAAGGCACACTCCCCAAATAACGCAAGTCAGATAAGGTAATGGTAATAGAACATCGATATTTAGGTACCCTGCACCACTTTCCCACTAGTTATTTAGGACATCCTACGTGTCAGACCTCCCCCACAAAACCCCATTACTGCCCCCAACAAAAACCATATGGGCCATCTCAACCGCACATCCCACCCACAGACACCTGGGCCACCACAAACACATGTAACCATGCTCGCAGACACCTGGTCCATAATAACCACTACCACGTCCAAAGACATCTGGGCTAGAATAACTACTACCATGCCTAAAGACACCTCATCCTCATCCCAAGACACTTGGGAAACAAACTTGCATGCACACACCTGGGCCAACCAACCACAACACACCCTACTTGAAGGGTCTTGGACCATAATGAACCTTAGGACATTATAGCCTACCCAAAGAATCTTGGGATACCTAGGAGAGGGAGCATAAAAGAGCTAATAACCATCCACTCATAAGAATATTGGTAAAAACACCCTTCCCCATGAAATGGGGTTGTTTGGCACGAAGTGATCAACATGGGTGGGGTTCATATAAGAAACACAAGAACTAAATGGTATATATATATAGGTAAACAATCACTCATCCCAACCTAAGGATTTATAAACAAACAACTAACCTGTATACAACCACTCTTACTTCTATCCTTACATGCATAATTACACAATAGCCCCAACCATAGCACACCCCATTCCTGTAAAAAAATTCCACATCGTACCTTTTATCGTTATCATGTTCAATTAATTTCATGTAAAACATTCCTCCACTACTGGGAAACTAATAGGCATAACCACAAGCTAAAATAATAACTGAAGGAAAATGGCCAAGTAGGATTTTAAGCATTCACACCCAGTTCTCTTTTAAAGTCACAACATCAAAAGGGATCTGTGAGATCCCTTGAAGTACCGGTATAATAACCCATACTTTACATACACTGGTATTACTCCAGAATTTAATTATATTTATTAAAACATATAACAAAACCATAACAGGACCGTATAGGTATAGTGTCTTTAAAAACTAGAAAACATAAACAACTGGTTCATAAAACATCTATATTGTCTCTCATTTATTTAATCGTGACTAGAATCCTTTATGGAATATCATACTTAATACCCTTCTTCCTGACCTGGGGAAAATAAACATACAAAAGGGTGAGTTCAAATGCTCAGTAAGGGTAAACAAAGGAGATATCAATCATATATAACATTTGAAAATCTTATCCTGCATATAAGAGATCATAATATCATGTCATGGGATAAATCATAGATGTGAAATATAATCCAAATAATCATAAAATAAGACATGAAATTTTTTTTCATACACACATAATCATAGAAAATCATTTCATATTAGTTAAGGCTATTTTCTAAGACCATCATAGTGGACAAAGTCTATTACTGAACTGAGTTCTCTCCTCTTTCCAACCCTGTATCACTGAACCAGATTAACATGTAATCTCAGCCCTGTCTATCTCATGTGATATAAATCTTTACCCAATGTATTGTAGGGATATATAGGTACCATAAATCTCATAATTAAACCATTCTTATGTGTGATACAAAAACATAAATCATACATCATAGCATAACCCATGTAATAAAATAGGATTCCTAAACATCATGACATCATAACATAATCCATATAAGATAAATGGAATTCATAAAAATCATTCCATAATAACCTAATCAAATAAAAGTAATAATAGTGACAGAAACATAACCCTCTTTTATCTTAGATGAAAAATAATTTCGATAAAACAATTGAACTTAGTTATTGAGGAAAATATCTTTTCTTCTCCAAAAATATTTTCTTTTCTCAAAATGTTATGAAAATTTAAAAGAAAATAAGATAATTGAAAATAAACTTGAAAATTTTTAAAGGAATATTCATGTAAATAATTATTTATGAAAGCATAAAAATTTGTTCAAGCCGTATAAGTTAAAAAACATTATCCTCATACTTTTACTAGAAAATTCAAAAAGTACCTCATGTGGTAAACAAAAGAAAGATTCCTTCCATACCATGTAGTAAAAGTCAAAAATGGGTAAAAATGAATTTAAAAATGAATAGAATAATAGAAAAAATTGTATGAAAACATTCTTATAAATCATGGACATGGATGATAAATATATACTCAGTAGATACTTACGAATAAACAATCTCAAATAAAATGAGATTGGAAAAGTTATCCCTTACCTTAAGTCGGATATTCTTCGTATGTATCCAAACCTCCTTTATAATGATTTAAATAGTTTTAATGATTTATTTTAGAATCATAATCTTTTTTATGATAAAATTTATGATCATATTTTCATCCATTTATTAGTAACACTTCATTGTTACTTGTTATTCGGGTATTAACTGCTTTATGTTTTATGTATGTTTTGTCGGATAAGTCATTATTACTCTTTTTAGGATATAGTTATATCATTTAAATCATGGTATTAGTATAATATATATCATATATATTCATTCAATTCATTTATATAATCATGGTTTAATTAATATTATGTAGAACGAATCACATCGCACTGTGGATGCGGTAAGTCGTACGTACGCACGAGCGACGATATCATTCCTATAATTGTTGAATGGTATTGAATTGGATGGTGTATAGAATATCATAATTAGTATCATGTTATTATAATAATATATATTTATTATTTACACTATTATACCCATCCAAGTAAGGTGGTGGTGAAAAATAGATTACACCACGGTGTGGAGACGGTAAGTCGTACGTACGCACACGTGGTGATTTCGTTTTTCGTAGGATGGATAGAAGGTGAAATAGGGTTGTTTAATATTTAAAATAAAATATAATTATATTAGTTATACTTATGTTATTACTTTATAATTAAATAACTGAAGAAGAGTAAGTAGAAGAAAAAATAAATTTGAAATAATCGGTAGAATAGATTACCTCTTCCTCGACGTGCCTCCTTTAAATTTCCTCTTTAGGAACTAGAGTTGGTATTTTGAGAAGAACAGAACCTATAGAATGTACCTATGGAAGTTTAGAAGATAAATTGGTAGGGTTTGGATCATCTTGAAGGCTCAAAATGGAGTGAAGAGGAGAGGGAGGAGGTTATCTTTTATAAGAGAGGAGTGGGGCACTTTAGGAAACTCTCAAAAATATAAATTTATAATAAATTCAATTTTGACTAAAAAATGTCCAAAACTTATTTAATTCAAATATAAGATTATTTTGTTTCAAATACCCATCATAAAATAATATTTAGACAATTTTAGAATATATTTTTTATCCTTATCTTTTTTGTTTAACCCTTATTTTACCCTTTTTAATCTTACCGTGATATCATGTTATTTATACATTGTGGGTTAAAGTAATTACCATATCTTGTAAAATGACCCAAAAAAAGTTATTTATGACATTTTTGGACTTATATCAACCATTTGGACGAATATTATATTTTTAGTAATTTAATATCATTTAATAAACTATTTTATGTTTTAAGTTATAAATTGTATCAATTTTGAACACTATTCATACTTGACTTTTTTAAAAATTCATAAAAAAATTATTCCTTTGAAAATAAGGTATTAAATTAAATATATTATATCAATGTAATCCATAAAATTCTTTTATTACATAAAAATAATCAAATTAAAATTGTTTAATATTTATAAATTCATTTATTTAAATCTTTCATTAATGAGGTAATCACTACATCATATTTGTGTCATAAATAATACTATTTATATAATCTCTAAAAATTATAAATAAAATACCATGATGTAGAAAAAATCTTCTTAGAATTATAATTACTATTTATAAGAAAATATATCAGTTATATAACCCTATATTAAAATTGATTTTGTAAAAGTTATATGTTTAGGTTATAAATATCTTTACTTTAAATTAATTTTTATATAGTGTCATTTTCACATCCATATGAATCCATGGGGTCCCAAAATAGATCCAAGTATGCCCATGGTCGTAAATATTTCATCCAATAGGATTAGGACACGTTTTAGGGTAGTATTATATTATTAAATTATTATTTTTTACCCTTATTTGCCAGATTTACCCTTTAATCATGGTAAATAAAATAATTACTGAAGTTAATATTCATAATGTCCAAAAATAAAAGGAACCTATTCACACAATTTGAACCTTATTATTCCAAATATGGAATCCATTTTTTCAAATTCAAAACACAGAATTTTCAGTAATTGATTTAAAATTAATCACTTTGTTAAAATATGAAAATGGGTTTTAAAAGTTAAAACATTACAAAATATTGAAATGTTTTTATCTATGAATTAAATTTAAAATTAATGATAATGACTTAAATTATATTAAATGGTAAAAATATATTCTATTTATACTTTAAAACTATTTAATATTATAATTTAACCATATAAATTATCTCGATGAAATAGTTGTTTTTAATTAAAATTGTGCGTATTTTTACTATTCATAAAAACATGAAAGTTATCAGAAAAATATCAGAAATTTTTCCAAAGTAAATTTTTATATCCCAATTCAAAATAAAATGTTTATTTTTTCATATATAAATTATTAATGTTCCAAAATATTAATTTAAAATGGGTTCTCCAATCAAAGTTATAAAATTGACCCTTTTTAAAAAAATAGGTTCTTATACATAAATAAGGTTTTATTCATACCCTATGACTAAAATATCAATTGGATGAATATAAAAAAATATTTTATTAATTATATAACACAAATATATATCATTAATCTCATTACCAAATGTAATTAACACAAAAAAAAAATACAAATATATAATTGATTTATATTTTTCAAAAATAATTAATAGGAAAAGAATTCATAATGCATTTTCATAAGTTAGTTGTAATTATTCCCGCTAACCTAACAGCTAGGATATAATGGTAATTTTATATTAAGGGTATATCACGATTTTTTTAAACTCATGATTGCGTGCAAAGCAAGCTACTAAAGGATAAAAAAATATTTTAAGAAAATATTTCATAAAAACATCCAGGTGTTACATTCTACCCCCCTTAAACTGAATTTCGCCCTCGAAATTCATCACTTGGAAATAAAAAGATGAGGATACCTCTCCCTAATCATATCCTCAAGTTATCATATAGCTTCTTATAATTGGTGGTTCTTCCATAAAACTTTAACCAAGTGAGTGGTCTTGTTTCGTAGAACATTTTCGCTACGATCTAGAATCTCTATCGATTGTTCTTCATAAGAAAGATCTTGCTCCAGCGGTACGATTTCTGAGCTTAATACATGTGAAGGATCAGGTATGTACTTTCTCAAGAGGGATACATGGAACACATCATGAACTTGAGAGAGATTCAGTGGAAGCACCAATTGGTAAGCTACCTTCCCAATACGATCTAGTATTTCAAAAGGACCGATATACCTAAGGCTCGGCTTTCCCTTCTTTCCAAATCTCATTACTCTCTTCCAGGGAGATATTCGTAAGAACACCTTATCACCCACTTCAAACTATAGGTCTTTTCTTTAGTTGTCAGCATAAATTTTTTGTCGACTCTGAGATGCTCTTATGCGTTGTTGAATAGATCTGAACTTTTCTGCCATTTTATCAATAAGATCAGGTACTAATAGCTTTCTTTCCCCAAATTCATCCAAAAAAGTTGGATTTCTACACTTCTTTCCATAAAGGGATTCATAAGGATTCATCTTAATAATGTAGTGAAAGCTATTATTGTAAGAAAATTTCACCAATGGTAGGTGTTGATCCTAACCATCTTTTAAATCTATAGAGAAATCTCTCATCATGTCTTTCAGAGTTTGAATTATCCTCTCAGAATAACTGTCTATATGAGGATGATAAGCAGTGCTGAAACTTAACTCTATATCTAGAACATGCTGAAGAATTCTCCAGAACTTTTAGGTAAACCTCATATCCCGATAATATATAATGGAAAGTGATACTCCATGAAATCTTACCACTTCCTTTACATATATCCGGTCGAACTGATCAAGAGAGAAATCCTATCTAATATCAATGAAGTGTGCCAACTTCGTAAGGAAATCAACTATAACCCAGATAGCATTATTTCCTTTGGATTTTTTGGGATGTCCGATGAAAAAGTCCATAGTGATGTTTTCCCATTTCCATTCTGGTATGGGTAATGGTTGTAACATTCCCTTAGGCCTCTATCTCTCAGCCTTATCATACTGACAAACCAATAATTGAGAGACATATTCGGCAACAACTCTTTTCATTCCATCCCACCAGAAGTACTCTTTCATATCCCTGTACATATTTGTGCTTCCAGGTTGAATAGAGAATGAAGAACTATGAGCCTCATCCAATAGCTCTTTCTTTAATTCTAGTATGGGAGGAACAAAAACCCGATTCCTAAACCTTATTATTTCATCACAATCAAGGTTGAATTTAGGAACGTTTCTCACCTTCTTTTGTAACTCTACATCTTCCTTTTGTGCCCCTTTAATCTTCACTTCTATAGATGGTTGAATATTCATTTGATAAAGATAAGATTTCTCCCCTTCAGTTAAAATTTCAAGATCCATCCTTTGAAAATCCATAAATATTGGATCTTTCGTGATCCTCATCATGGATAAGCTAGAATGATCTTATTGACTTAATGCATTTACCACCTTGTTTTCTTTCCCAGGGTGGTAATGTATTGAGCCGTCATAATCTTTAATCAACTCCAACCATCTTCTTTGGCACATATTCAGTTCATTTTGTGTGAAAATGTACTTTAAACTTTTATGAATAGTATAAATATCACACCTTACACCATAAAGATAATTCTTCCATATCTTTAATGAAAATATTACCACAACTAACTCTAAATAATGAGTTGGGTAATTTTTCTCATGGATTTTAAAATATCATAAGGCATAAGCTATCACCATGTCATTTTTCATGAGAACGCACCCCAACCCCTTCTTGGATGCATCATTGTATATCATAAACCTTTCTCCACTATAGAGTAGTGTGAGCATAGGTGCACTGTATAACCTTCTTTATATCTCTTTGAGATTCTCTTCGCATTCCTCCATCCAAACGAACTTAACTCCTTTCAGAGTCAACTTGGTGAGTGGATTAGATAATCATGAAAAATCTTTCACAAAACGTCGATAATATCTATCCAAACCAAGAAAACTTTGGGTCTCATTTACTACTGTTAGTCTCGACCATATTTCAATAACCTCTATTTTTGTTGGATCCATAGATATCCCCTCTCTTGAGATTATGTGACCCAAAAATAAAACTTTTTGAATCCAAAATTTACACTTGGTAAATTTGGCATAAAGATTCTCCTTTATCAGGGTCTTCAGTACAATTTTCAAGTGATCTTCATGTTATCCCTTTCTCTTTTAATAGACAAGAATGTCATCTATAAATACTACCATAAACTGATCAAGGTAGTCTCTAAAGACTCTATTCATTAGATCCATGAAGATAGTAGGGGCATTAGTAAGACCAAAAGGCATCACTATAAATTCATAGTGTCCATACCTTATAAGGAATGTCGTCTTTGGTATATCCTATTTTTTTACCCTTAATTGATGATACCCTAAATGAAGATCAATCTTGGAAAAGTATTAAGCTCTGCTTAGTTGTTCAAATAAGTCATCAATGCGTGGAAGATGATATTTGTTCTTGATAGTGATCTTGTTAAGTTATCGATAATAAATGTAGAGCCTCATTGATCCATATTTCTTCTTTACAAATAGAACAAGTGATCCCCAAGGTGATGCACTAGGGAATATTAATCCCTTATCAATATTCTCTTGGAGTTGCTTCTTAAATTCCTACAATTCAATTAGGGCCATTCTATAAGGTGTATTTGAAATAGGCATTGCACCCGGTATGAGTTCTATTGAAAACTCAACTTCACAATTTGGTGGAAGACCTGGAAATTCCTTTGGAAAGATATAATAAAATTCTCGTACAATGGGAATAATCTTAATCGTGAGTTTTTTTCCAACCATTTAAGATAGATAACCTTCATTTATTGGAATTAAGACCCATAATATGGAAGAAATTTACACTGTAAGGTTATATTCATCCTTGCACCGATAGATGATCATAGATTGATCTGGAATATAAAATGTGACTTTACTTATTTGGAAATTTATATTAGATCCATATAAATAAATCCAATCCATTCCAGGAATCACATAAAATTCCACTATATGAAGGATCACAAGATTTTTTGGATGCACTTTCCCACAAACTTCAATTGGAGAAGAATTGTAAACTTTTGATGCAGTCGTTGTGCCATAAGGAGTTGTCACAACTAACTCTACATCTAATTGCTGAGGTAATTTGGTGATACCCTTAGAAAATTATTTAGAAATAAAAGAGTGGGTGGATCTATAATCAAATAAAACATTTTCTACTTTAGAGTGAATGGTAAGTGTACCTTTCACCACTTCATTATCGTACTCCATGTCACCGATAGTAATTGCATGCGACTTTCCTTTTTCTTTGTCCTTAAGATTTTTTTGACATTGATCATCATCAATAACCCTTGGATTAGGAAATTTATTCTCATAATGCCCCATTTCCTTGTACTTGTAACATTAAAGTGTAGGAGGTTCATTTTGTGTAGCATTTTCTTTGTTCGCATCATTAGACATCTTTTTCCCATGACTTCAGCATTCAATTGCCCGATGACCTTATTTTCCACACTTAAAAAATTTACTAGTTATTTTAATATAAATCCCTCCATGTTTCTTTCCACGCTTTGAGCATAAGGAAAAACTCATCTTATTTTTAGCGTGGTCTTTATATTTTCCGTTGAATTCCATTTTCCTCTTCTTATCAAACCCATATGACTGATGGGTTACTCTAATCTTCATCTCAACCTTTAGAGCACATCAAAAAATTTCCTCGTAGATATTGAAGTCCCTTATGGATAATTCCCTTAGTAGACTTGGTTTTAACCTACTAAAGAATCGATCAATCTTACTCTTAGGTTGGATAATAATCCCAGAAGCGTACCTTGAAAGTCTTGTAAAATTTTCTTCGTAGTACCAATAGATTCATCATCCTTTTTCTTAAGTTCAAGGAACTCCTTATCCATATTTGTTCAAATAATATGAGGAAAGTATTTATTGAAAAATAAGTTCTTGAACTCGTCCCGTTCCATGGACTCAATTTCATCCATTTTCCTTGTATTCTTGATAAGATTCCACCATTGATCAGCTTCACCTTCCAAAAAATATACTACTAAGATGAATTTATCATGTTCAAAACATTGTAGAACTAAAAATATCTTTTTAGGGGTACTAATTCATTGTTCAGCCACTAATAGATCAAAAGACCCACTGAATAAAGGTGGATGTTGCCTCATGAAGGATTCAACATAATGTTGGTCCTTACTTTGCTCGTTTGGAAGTCCTGCATGATTCATAGCTTGAGAAAGTTGTGTGAGCATGGATACAAGATTTTTTATTCCATCTCCCATAACATTTGGTTGATCATGGGTACAATCATTGCATTTCCCATTGCATTCAGCGTTAACATGGTTCCTTAGGGTTTTAGCCATTGACTAAAACCAAGAAGCATAGTGTGAGCAACACTAATCATAACAGTAAAACCACATAATCAAGAATAAAACTTCAATTTAGCACACTTTAGGTTTTATCATAGGTTATTAATCATCATTTATAAAACACTATGATTGTATCCTATACTTAGACATATCCTTATGGTTCTTAATAAGGCTTTCTCATCCTAGTTTTCAAAGGTTAACTACACCATTCCTCTAATACCAAATATAATGACCCATACTTTACATACACTGATATTACTTTAGAATTGAATTATATTTATTACAACATATAAAAAAACCATGACATGACCTTATAAGTATAGTGTCATTAGAAACTGGGAAACATAAACAAATGGTTCATAAAACATCTATATTATCTCCCATTTATTTCATCATGACTAGACTCCTTTTTGGAATATCATACTTAATACCCTTCTTCCTAACCTGGGGAAAAGAAACATACGAAAGGGTGATCTCAAATGATGAGTAGGGGTAAACAAAAAAGATATCAATCGTATATAACATTTGAAAATATTATCCTACATATAAGAGATCATAATATCATGTCATGGGATAAATCATAGAAGTGCAATATAATCCCAATAATCATAACATAAGACATGAAATTTTGTGTCATATACACATAATCAAAGAAAATAATTTCATATTAGTCAAGGCTCTTTATCAATACCATCATAGTGGATAAAGTCCATTACTGAATCGAGTTCTCTCCTCGTTCCAGCCATGTATCATTGGACCAAATTAACATGTCGCTCTAGCCCTATCTATATCTTGAGATATAAATATTTACCCAATGCATTGGAGGGAGATATAGGTCCCACCCATATCATAATGAAACCATTCTTATGTGTTCCACAAAAACATAAATCATACATCATATCATAACCCATGTAATAAAATGGGATTCCTAAACCTCATCCCATCATAACATAATCCATATAAGATAAATGGACTCTATAAAAATAATTCCATCATAACGTAATCAAATAAAAGTAATAATAGGTATAGAAACATAACCCTATGTAATCTTAGATGTAAATAAATTTGATAAAACACTTGAACTTAGTGCTTGAGAAAAATATCCTTTCTTCTTCAAAAACATTTTCTTTTCCCAAAATGTTGTGAAATTTAAAAAGAAAAGAAGTTAATTGAAAATAAACTTTCAATATTGTAAAGGAAGATTCATGGAAATAATTCTTTATGAAAGAATAAATTTTTTTTCATGATTTGTAAGTTAAAAAAAACATTTTCCTCCTACTTTTACTGGAAAATTCAAAAAGTAACTCATGTGGTAAACAAAATAAAGATTCTTTCCATACCATGTAGTAAAAGTAAAAAATGGGTAAAAATGATTTTAAACATGCATAGAATAATAGTAAAAAAATTATGAAAACATTATTATAAATCATGGACATGGATGATAAATATATACCCAGTAGATACTTACGAATAAACAATCTCGGATAAAACGAGATTGGAAAAGTTATCCCTTACCTTAAGTATGATATGTTTTGTATGTATCCAAACCTCCTGTATAATAATTTAAATAATTTTAATGATTTATTTTAGAATAATAATCATTTTTATGATAATATTTATAATCATGTTTTCATCAGTTTGTTATTAACACTTCATTGTTACTCGTTATTCAGGTATTAACTGCTTTATGTTCTTATGTATGTTTTGTTGGATAAGTCATTATTACACTTTTTTAGGTTATAGTTATATAATTTATAGCATGGTATCATTATAATTTATATCATATATAGTCATTCAATTCATTTATATAATCATGGTTTAATGAATATTATGTAGAACGAATCATATCGCACTGTGGAGACGGTAAGCTGTACGTACGCACGGGTGATGATATCATTACCATAATTGTTGAATGGTATTGAATTGGATGGTGTATAGTATCTCATAATTAGTATTATGTTATAATAATCATATATATTAATTATTTCAACCATTATACTAATCCAAGTAATGTGGTGGTGGAAAACATATTACACCACGGCATGGAGATGGTAAGTCATGTGTACACACGCGTGGTGATTTCTTTTTTCATAGGATGAATATAAGGTGAAATAGGGTTGTTTTGTATTTATAATAAAATATAAGAATATTAGTGATACTTATCTTATTACTTTATAATGAAACAAATAAATAAGAGGAAGTAGAAGAAGAAATAAATTTGAAAGAATCAGAAGAAGATATTACCTCTTCCTTGGCGTCCCTCTTTTAAATTTCCTCTTTAGGAACTAGACTTAGTCTTTTGAGAAGACCAGAACATGTAAAATTTAACTAGAGAAGTTTATAAGAGAAATTGGCAGGTTTTGGCTAATCTTGAAGGCTCAAAATAAAGTGAAGAGGAGAGGGAAGAGGTGCCCTTTTATAAGAGAGGAGAGGAGCACTTTAGGAAACTCTCAAAAATATTAATTTATAATAAATTAAATTTGGACTAAAAATGGTCCAAAACTTATTTAATTCAAATATAAGATGATTTTTATTAGAATTACTATAATCCAATAATATTTATACAAGTTTAGAAAAAAAAATTATCCTTATCTTTTTGGTTTAACCCTTATTTTACCCGTTTTAATCTTACCGTGATATCATGTTATTTGCACATTGTGGGTTAATGTAATTACCATATCATGCCAAAAGACCCAAAAAAAGTTATTTATGAAATTTTGGGACTTATATCAACCATTTAGACGAATCTTATATTTTTAGAAATTTAATATCATTTAATAAACTATTTTATGTTTTAAGTTATAAATTGTGTCAATTTTGGACATTATTCATACTTGACTTTTTTTAAAATTCATAAAAATTGTATTCCTTCAAAAATAAGGCATTATCTAAAATATAATATGTCAATTTCATCCAAAAAATTCTTTGATGACATAAAAATATCCAAATTATTTTTTTTTTAATATTTATAAATTCATTTATTTAAATCTTTCATTAATGAAGTAATCAGTACATTATATTTGTGTCATAAATAATATTATTTATATAATCTCTAAAAATTATTAAAAAACCATGATGTAGGAAATATTTTTATATTTATAATGAATATTTATAAACAAATAGATCAATTTTATAACCCTATATTAAAATTATTTGGTAAAAGTTATATGTTTTGGTTATAAATATATTTACTTTAAATTAATTTTTATAAAATGTCATTTTCACATCCATATGAATCCATGGGGTCCCAAAATTGACACAAGGATACCAATGGTCAGAAATATTTCATCCAATAGTATTAGGACACGTTTTAGGGTAGTATTGTATTATTAAATTATTATTTTTTTACCATTATTTACCAGATTTACCCTTTAGCCATGGTAAATAAAATAATTACTGAAGCTACTATTCATAATATCCAAAAATAAAAGGTACATATTCACAAAATTTGTACCTTATGATTCCAAATATGAAATCTATTTTTCCAAATTCAAAACATAGAAGTTGCAGTAATTGATTTAAAATTAATCTTGTTGTTGAAATGAGAAAACAGGTTTTAAAAGTTAAAACATTGCAAAAGATTAAAATGTTTTTACCTGTGAATTCAATATAAAATTAATAATAATGACTTAAATTATATTAAATGGTAAAAATATAATCTATTTATACTTTCAAACCATTCAATATTGTAATTTAACATTATAAATTATCTTGATGAAAAAATTTGTTTTTAATTAAAATTTAGCGTATTTTTACTATTCATCAAAACATGAAAGTTATCAGAAAAATATTAGAAATTTTTCCAAAGTAAATTTTTATATCCCGCTTAAAAATAACATGTTTATGTTTTCATATAAAAATTATTAATGTTCCAAAATATTAATTTAAAATGGGTTCTCCATTCAAAGTTATAAAATAGACCCTTTTTTAAAAAAATAGGGTCTTATATATAAATAGGGTTTTATTCATACCCTATGACTAAAATATCAATTGGATGAATATAAAAAAAATATTTTATTAAGTATATAACACATATATCTCATTAATATAATTACCAAATTAAATTAACTCAAAAAAATACAAATATCTAATTATATTTTTCATAAATAATAAATAGCCAAAGAATTCATGTTGCATTTTTATAAGTTAGTTATAATTATTCCTGCTAACCTAACAACTAGGATATAATGGTAATTTTATATTAAGGGCATCTCGTGGTTCTTTTAAACTCGCTATTGTGTGCAAATAAAGCTACTGAAGGATAAAAGTTATTTAAAGAAAATATTTCATAAAAACATCTGGGTGTTACATTCTACCCCCCTTGAACTGAATTTCTCCCTCGAAATTTGTCACTTGTAAATAAAAACATGAAGATACCCATCCCTTGTCATATCCTCAAGTTCCCATGTAGCTTCTTCTAATTGGTGGTTCCTCCATAAAACTTTAACCAAGCTAGTGGTCTTGTTTCGTAGAACTTTTTCGCTATGATCCAGAATCTCTATCGATTTTTCTTCATAAGAAATATCTTGCTTCAGCGGTACAACTTCTGAGATTAGTACATGTGAAGGATCAGGTATGCACTTTTTCAAGAGGGATATGTGGAACACATCATGAACTTGAGAGAGATTTGATGTAAGCGCCAATCGGTAAGCTACCTTCCCAACATGATCTAGTATTTCAAAAGGACCGGTATACTTAGGGCTCACCTTGCCCTTCTTTACAAATCTCATTACTTTCTTCTAGGGAGATATTAGCAAGAACACCTTATCACCCACTTCAAACTCTAGGTCTTTTCTTCAGTTGTCAACATAACTTTTTTGTCGACTCTAAGCTTCTCTTATGTGTTGTTGAATAGATCTGACCCTTTCTACCATTTCATCAACAAGATCAGGTCCTAATAGATTTCTTTCCACAACTTCAACCCAGAAAGTTGGAGTTCTGTGCTTTTTCCCATAAAGGGATTCATAAGGAGTCATCTGAATACTAGAGTGAAAGCTATTATTGTAAGAAAATTTCACCAATGGTAGGTGTTTCTCCTAACCACCTTTTAAATCTATAGAGAAATCTCTCTACATGTCTTCTAGAGTTTGAATTTTCCTCTTAGACTGACCATCTATCTAAAGATGATAAGCAGTGTTGAAACTTAACTCTGTATCTAGAGCATGATGAATAATTTGCTAGAACTTTAAGGTAAACCTCAGATCTCGGTCAGATATAATGGAAATTTATACTCCATGAAATCTTACCACTTCCTTTACATATATCCCGGCAAGATGATGAATAGATAAATCCTCTCTAATAGCAATGAAGTGTGCTAAATTCGTAAGGAGATCAACTATAACCCAGATAGCATTATTGACTTTGGATGTTTTGGGAAGTCTGATGACAAAGTCTATAGTGATGTTTTCCCGTTTCCATTTTGGTATGGGTAATGGCTGTAACATCCCCTTAGACTTTTGTCTCTCAGCCTTAACTTGGTGACAAACCAAGCATCAAGATACATATTCGGTGACATCTCTTTCCATTCCATCCCACCAGAAGTACTCTTTCTGGTATCTGTACATCTTTGTGCTTCTAGGGTTAATAGAGAATGAAGAACTATGAGCCTCATCCAATAGCTCCTTTATTAATTCTGGTATGGGAGGAACACAAACCTGATTCCTGAACCTTATTATTTCATCACAATCAAGATTGAATTTAGGAATGTTTCTCACCTTCTTTTGTAACTCTACATCTTCCTTCTATGCCTCTTTAATCTTCACTCGTATAGATGGTTGAACATTCATTTGAGAAAGATAATATTTCTCCCCTTCCGTTATAATTTCAAGATCCATCCTTCTCAAATCCATAAATATTGGATCTTTTGTGATCTTCATCATGGATAAGCTAGCATGGTCATGTTGACTTAATGCATCTACCAACTTGTTTAATTTCCCAGGGTGGTAATGTATTGACCAGTCATAATCTTTAATCAACTCCAACCATCTTCTTTGGCACATATTCAGCTCCTTTTGTGTGAAAATATAATTTAAACTTTTATAATCAGTATAAGTATCTCACCTTTCACCATAAAGATAATGCCTCCATATCTTTAATGAAAAGATTGCCGCAGATAACTCTAAATCACGAGTTGGGTAATTTTGCTCATGGATTTTCAAATATCGTGAGGCATAATCTATCACCATATCATTTTTCATGATAACACACCACAACACCTTCTTAGATGCATCATTATAGATCACAAACCTTTCTCCACTACCAGGCAGTGTGAGTACAGGTGCACTGGCTAACCTTCTTTTTAGATCTTTGAAATAATATTCATATCCCTCCTACCAAATGAACTTGACTCCTTTTCAATTCAACTTGGTGAGTGAATTAGATAATCGTGAAAAATATTTCACAAAACAACAATAATATCCAGCCAAAGCAAGAAAACTTCGAATCTCAGTTACTGTTGTTGGTCTCGACCATCTTTCAATAACCTCTGTTTTTTCTGGATCTACATATATCCCCTATCTTGAGATTATGTTACCTAAAAATGAAACTTTTTAATCCAAAATTGACACTTGGTAAATTTGGCATAAATCTTCTCCTTTTGCAGGGTCTTCAGTACAATTCTAAAGTTATCTTTATGTTCATCCTTTCTCTTTTAATAGACAAGAATATCATTTATAAATACTACCACAAACTGATCAAGGTATTCTCTAAAGACTTTATTCATTAGATCCATGAAGATAGTAGTGGAATTAGTAAGACCAAAAGGCATCAATATAAATTCATAGTGTCCATAACTTGTACGGAATTTCGTCTTTGGTATATCCTCATTTTTGACCCTTAATTGATGATACCCTGAAAGAAGATCAATATTGGAAAATTATTGAGCTTTGTGTAGTTGGTCAAATAAGTCATCAATGCGGGGAAGATGACATCTTTTCTTTATAGTGATCTTGTTAAGTTCTCAATAATCAATGCAGAGTCTCATTAATCAATATTTCTTCTTTACAAATAGAATAGGTGCTCCCCAAGGTGATGCACTAGGTATTATGAATACCTTAATAAGATTCTCTTGGAGTTGCTTCTTCAATTCCTATAGCTCAATTGGAGCTATTCTATAAGGTATCTTTAAAATAGGCATAACACTCAGTATGAGTTCTATTGAAAACTCAACTTCATAGTTTAGTGGAAAACCTGGAAATTCCTCCGGAAATACATCATAAAATTCCAATACAATGGGTGTATTATTAATTGTTAGTTTTTTCCCAACCATTTGAGATAAATAACCTTCATTTATTAGAATCAAGAACCAAAAGATGGAAGAAATTTCCACTGGAAGGTTATATTCATCCTTGCACCGATAGATGATTATAGATTGATCTGGAATATGAAATGTGACTTCCCTTCATTGGAAATTGATATGATCTACATATAAAGAAAGCCAATCTATGACAAGAATCACATAAAATTCCATTATATGAAGGATCACAAGATTTTCAGGAAGCACTTTCCCACAAACTTCAATTGGAGAAGAATTGTAAACTTTTGATGCGACAGTTGTGCCATTAGGAGTTGTCACAGCTAACTCAACATATAATTGTTGAGTTTATTTAGAGATACCCTTAGAAAATTATTTAGAAATAAAAGAGTGGGTGGATCCAGAATCAAATAAAACATTTTCTACTTTAGAGTGGATGATAGGTGTACCTTTCACCACTTCATTATCGTACTCCATGTCGCCGATAGTAATTGCATGTGACTTTCCATCGTCTTTGGCCTTAAGAGTTTTTTGACATTGATTATCATAAATAACCCTTGGATTAGGACATTGATTTTCATAATGCCTCATTTCCTCACGCTTATAACATTGAAGTGTAGGATGTGCATTCTGTGTAGCCTTTTCTTTGTTCGCATCATTAGATATCATTTTCCCATCAATTCGGCATTCAATTGCTCGATGGCCTTCTTTTACACACTTAAAACATTTACTAGTTCCTTTAAGATAATTCCCTCTATGTTTCTTTCCACACTTTGAGCATAAGGGAAAACTCATCTTCTTTTCAGTGTGGTATTTATATTTTCCTTTGAATTTCATTTTCCTCTTCTTATCAAACCCATATGACTGATGGGTTACTCCAATCTCCATCTCAACCTTGAGATCACATCAAAAAATTTCCTCATAGCTATTAAAGTCTCTTATGGCTAATACCCTTTGGAGACTTGGTTTTAAGCCACTAAAGAATCGATCAATCTTACTCTCAGGTTGGATAATAATCCTGGAAGCATACCTTGCAAGTCTTTCAAAATTTTCTTCATAGGTACCAATGGATTCATCATCTGTTTTCTTAATTTAAAGTAACTCCTTCTCCATATTTTTTCAAAGAATACGTGGAAAGTACTTATTGAAAAATCAGTTCTTGAACTCATCCCATTCCATGGACTCAATTTCATCTCTTTGCCTCATATTCTGGATAAGATTCCACCATTGATCAACTTCACCTTCCAAAAAATATACTGCTAAGATGACTTTATCATGTTCAAAACATTGTAGAAATGAAATTATCTTTTCAGTGGTACTGATCCATTGTTTAGCCACTAATGGATCAGAAGACCCGCTGAATGAAGGTGGACGCTGCCTCATGAAGGATTCAACAGAATGTTGCTTCTTCCTTTGTTCGTTTGGAAGTCCTGCATGATTCATATCTTGAGAAAGTTGTGTGATCATGGCTATGAGATTTTTTATTCCATCCCCCATAACATTTGGTTGCTCAAGGGGACAATCATTGCATTGTCTGTTGCATTCATCATTAACGCGGTTCCTTCAGGATCCAGCCATTGACTAAAACTAAGAAGCATAGTGTGAGAAACACTAATCATAATGGGAAAACCACATAATCAAGAATAAAATTTCAATTTAGCACACTTTAGGTTTTATCATAAGTTATTCATGATTGTTTCTAAAACACTAGGATTGTATCTTATACTTAGACATATCCTTATGGTTCTTACTAAGGCTTTATCATCCTAGTTTACAAAGGTTAACTATACCTTTCCTTTGATACCAACTATAATGGCCCATACTTTACATACACTGATATTACTTCAGAATTGAATTATATTTATTACAACATATAACAAAACCATAACAGGACCATATAGGTATAGTGTGTTTAGAAACTGAGAAACATAAACAAATTTTTCATAAAATATCTCTATTGTCTCCCATTTATTTCATCCTGACTAGACTCCTTTTTGGCATATCATACTTAATACCCTTCTTCCTAACCTGTGGAAAATAAACATATGAAAGGGTGAGATCAAATTCTCATTAAGGGTAAACAAAAGAGATATCAATCATATATAACATTTGAAAATCTTATCCTGCATATAAGAGATCATAATATCATGTCATAGGATAAATCATAGAAGTGAAATGTAATCCCAATAATCATAGAAGTGAAATGTAATTCCAATAATCATAAAATAAGACATGAAATCTTGTGTCATACTCACATAATCATATAAAATCATTTCATATTAGTCAAGGCTCTTTTCCAAGAACATCATAGTGGACAAAGTCCATTACTGAATCGAGTTCTCTCCTCGTTTCATCCCTGTATCACTGAACCGGATTAACATACTGTTCCAGCCCTATTTATCTCATGAGATATAAATCTTTAACCATTGAATTGAAGGGATATATAGGTCCCAACCATCTCATAATGAAACCATTCTTATGTGTGCCACAAAAACATAAATCATACATCATAGCATAACCCATGTAATAAAATGGGATTCCTAAACATCATGCCATCATAAAATAATCCATATAAGATAAATGGACTTCATAAAAATAATTCCATCATAACATAATCAAATAAAAGTAATAATAGGGATAGAAACATAACCCTCTATCATATTAGATGGAAAATAATTTTTATAAAACACTTGAACTTAGTTCTTGAGGAAAATATCCTTTCTTCTTCAAAAACATTTTCTTTTCTCAAAATATCATGAAATTTTAAAAGAAAAAAAGTTAATTGAAAATAAACTTGAAAAATTATAAATAAAGATTCATGGAAATAATTCTTTATGAAAGCATAAAAATATATTCATTCTTTATAAGTTAAAAAACATTCTCCTTGTACGTTTACTGAAAAAGTCAAAAAGTACCTCGTGTGGTAAACAAAAGAAATATCTTTTCCATACCATGTAGTAAAGATCAAAAATGGGTAAAAATAACTTTAAACATGCATAGAATAATATTAAACATTTTATGAAAACATTATTATAAATAATGGACATGGATGATAAATATATACCCAATAGATACTTACGAATAAACAATCTCGGATAAAATGAGTTTGGAAAATTTATCCATTACCTTAAGTCTGATATGCTTCGTATGTATCCAAACCTCCAGTATAATGATTTAAATAGTGTTACTGATTTATTTCAGAATAATAATCATTTTTATGATAACATTTATGATCATCTTTTCATTAGTTTGTTAGTAACACTTCATTGTTACTCATTATTCGGGTATTAACTGCTTTATGTTCTTATGTATGTTTTGTCAGATAAGTTTGTATTCCTCTTTTTAGGTTATAGTTATATCATTTACAGCATGGTATTAGTATAATATATATCATATATATTAATTAAATTAATTTATATAATCATGGTTTAAGGAATATTATGTAGAACGAATCACATCGCACCATGGAGACGGTAAGTCGTACGTACGCACGAGCGACGATAACATTCCCATAATTATTGAATGGTATTGAATTAGATGGTGTATATTATATAATAATTAGTATTATATTATAATAATCATATATAGTAATTATTTCCACTCATTCAAGTAAGGTGGTGGTGAAAAACATATTACACCACGGCGTGGAGACGGTAAGTTGTGCGTACGCACGCACGGTGATTTCATTTTTTGTAGGATGGATAGAAGGTGAAATAGGGTTGTTTCATATTTATAATAACATATCAGTATATTATTGATAGTTATTTTATTACTTTATAATGAAAAAACTAAATAGGAGGAAGTATAAGAAGAAATAAATTTGAAATAATCGGTAGAAGAGATTATCTCTTCCTCGATGTACCTCCTTTAAATTTCCTCTTTAGGAACTAGAGTTGGTATTTTTAGAAGACTAGAACCTCTAAAATTTAACTAAGTAAGTTTATAAGAGATATGGGTAGGGGTAGGATGGGCTTGAAGGCTCAAAATGGAGTGAAGAGGAGAGGGATGAGGTGCCCTTTTATAAGAGAGGAGAGGGGCACTTTAGGAAACTCTCAAAAATATTAATTTATAATAAATTCAATTTTGACTAAAAATATTCCAAAACTTATTTAATCCAAAAATAAGATGATTTTTGTTCTAATACACATCATTCAATAATATTTAGACAAGTTTATAATATTTTTTTATCCTTATCTTTTTAGTTTAACCCTTATTTTACCCTTTTTAATCTTATCGTGATATCATATTATTTACACATTGTGGGTTAATGTAATTACCATATCATGTCAAATGACCAAAAAAATTATTTATGACACGTTTGGACTTATATAAACCTTTTTTTGAATATTAGATTTTTAGGAATTTAATATCATTTAATAAACTATTTTATGTTTTAAGTTATAAATTGTGTCAATTTTGGACACTATTCAGACTTGAATTTTTTAAAAAATCATAAAAACTTTATTCCTTATAAAATAAGGTATTAACTCAAAGATAATATGTCAATTTCATCTAGAAAATTCGTTGATGACATTAAAATAACTAAATTACATTTGTTTTAATATTTATAAATTCATTTATTTAAATATTTCATTAATGAGGTAATCACTACATCATATTTGTGTAATAAATAACACTATTTATATAATCTTTAAAAATTATAAATAAAATACCATGATATAGGAAATATTATTAGATTTATAATAAATATTTATAAGTAAATATATCAGTTATATAACCCTATATTAAAATCGATTTAGTAAAAGTTATATGTTTAGGTTATAAATATCTTTACTTTAAATTAATTTTTATAAAATGTCATTTTCACATCCATGTGAATCCATGGGATCCCAAAATTAACCCAAGGATTACCATGGTCAGAAATATTTTATCCAATAGGATTAAGACACATTTTAGGTTACTATTATATTATTAAATTATTATTTTTTTACCCTTATTTACTAGATTTACCCTTTAACCATGATAAATAAAATAATTACTGAAGTTACTATTCATAATGTCCAAAAATAAAAGGTACTATTCACACAATTTGTAACTTATGATTCCAAATATGGAATCAATTTTTCCAAATTCAAAACACATAATTTGGAGTGATTGATTTAAAATTAATCTCGTTGTTGAAATGAGAAAATGGGTTTTAAAAGTTAAAACATTGCAAAAGATTGAAATGTTTTTATCTATGAATTCAATGTAAAATTAATGATAATTACTTATGTTGTATTAAATGGTAAAAATTTATTATATTTATAATTTTAAACCATTAAATATTATAATTTAACCATATAAATTATCTCGATGAAAAAAGTTGATTTTAATTAAAATTTAGCGTATTTTTACTATTCATCAAAACATTAAAGTTATCAGAAAAATATCAGAAATTTTTCCAAAGTAATTTTTTATATTCCACTTCAAAATAAAATGTTTATGTTGTCATATAGAAATTACTAATGTTCCAAAATATTAATTTAAAACGGGTTCACCATTCAAAGTTATAAAATTGACCATTTTTTAAAAAAAATAGGTTCTTATACATAAATAGGGTTTTATTCATACCCTATGACTAAGAGAATAGTTGGATGAATATAAAAAAATATTTTATTAAGTGTATAACACATATTTATTATTAATATCATTACCAAATGTAATAAACTCAAAAAAAATACAAACATCTAATTGATTTATATTTTTCATAAATAATTAATAGTTAAGGAATTCATAATGCATTTTCATAAGTTAGTTATAATTATTCCTGCTAACCTAACAGCTAGGATATAATGGTAATTTTATATTAAGGGTATCTCATGGTTCGTTTAAACTTGTGATTGTGTGAAAAGAAAGCTATTAAAGGATAAAAATTATTTAAGGAAAATATTTCATAAAAACATCCAGGTGTTACAATTGTAACCAAACCAAGCCCCAACTTACAGGGTCCAGAACATTTACCATCGTCCCCACATAACCTCAGCTTCAAAAACCAATAACCTCTCAACCAGATATTCCATCCCCATCCTCATCACCCCATAAAGAATCAAATAGGTCAATCATGCACATTACTAGAATAGAGAAAAGAAGTTTTTAGATTTATCCAACACCATTTATTAAGTTCCTTCCTTTTGTTTGGTTAACTAGGGTGATCACACAAGGGTTCTTATCATCGGGCATCCATTTAATCATCCAAGTTTACGTGATTAATCAGTTTCCATGTTCATCCATTCACACACCATATTTTCCAGAGAAACAGAGCTTTATTAGTGTGCAAGAAAGGACCACCAATAGCCACAATTTTCATTGGAAAAGAGCCCATACAATTCAAAACATAAAAACAAAGGTATAACACAGAAACATCATCATCTTTCCCAACCCTTCATTCTTTAAAAATTTGTTTATTATTTTTGTTAAAGTTGGTTTCATCTATGTTTCAAGATAAATTCATCATACCCACCCCGCATGATGCACAGTAAAGAGAGATGAAGGAAAAACCCTACTTTGATGATCAAGGATCGATGTTTCCTCCTCGCCCCAAGAACTGTGGTCACATGAGCAGTAGTAAAAACTCCACAAAGGCTGAGCGGGAAGGTATCCAACACAGTTTCATGAATCATCTTCTGAGTAAGTACTTCAAGTGCATCTAGAGGGAACAAAATAGAGTGATGAAGAAGATCTTGGTGATAAAGGCCCAATCCAAGAGTTACAGGATATTCCATTTCAAAGCACTTGAAAAACAGGTCTTGGCTTGACCACGCGGGTGGGTGGTTTCACATGTTTCATTTATTAAATCACTCCTGGTAGTTAGGAATTTGAAGGAATGACTGGTGGGCTTTGAAATGGCTTAAAATTTCTCAAAAATGGCTTTTAATAAGTTTTACGGTCAAAGGAGGAGTTACGGGAGGGAAACTGGAAAGAAACATGATACTCCACAGTGGTCGATTGGTGGAACCAATCGGTGAGACTATTCAGTGGAGAGGATAGGTGGATCTAATTGGTGGAGTTGATCAGATCAGTGAAGCTAGTTAGTGAAGCTAATCAGTGTATTTGATCAGTGAAGTTGATCGGTGTAGCTGATCGGTGCAGTTGATATGTGAAGCTGATTGGTGGAGCTGATCAGTGAAGTCGATTAGTGAAGTAGGTCGGTGGAGTGGATTAGTGAAGAAGATCAGTGAAGGTGATCAGTGAAGCTGATCGGTTGATCTGATCAATGAAGTTGATTGGTGAAGCAGATCAGTGAGACACTGATTGGTGAGACCGATCGGTGGCATCGATAGGTGACACCATGGTGACACGTTTCCACTGACACTGACGCCCTGGAACACAAAAATTTGACAAAGTAATGGACCAAGAATGTCTGGTCCATTACATCATATACCTCTCAGACTATTCTTTTCCTCAATAATTAAGATTAAACCTGAAGAAAATACAGGGGTCTGAACAACCACCTCGTAAGATACCTCTCAAGGGCAAACCACACCGATTTGTTCCAAGGATGGAACAAAACCTCGACATCTAGGAACACCTCCCTGTATCTACCACCCCAAATAGATATATGAACCCCAACAATCACATTTTCTTGACACACGGATTAGGGAGTTCATTCCTCCATGTCAAGATAATATCTGCTTTGGGCAGCACTAACTCGCCCGCACGGGTATAATCACATCTGTGTTGATGCATCTTGATTAGGAGTTAGGTTCTCCCTTCCTCACACATCAAGACTTTTCATGAACATTCACAAAGTAAAGGAAACAACTCATCACATAACCAAACAAGGTCACCATTACATCACAGCAAGTCACAAAAACAATAACATCAAGGAAGGCTCAGAACAACAACTCAAAACATCTCTAGGTACTAGGAGCACATCTGAGCTTATCACTCCCAAGTACTCTCCTTGAGGCCACCATGCCTCCACAACACATGAACCAAAGGAATGGTCCATCCATGAAGTACCTTCTCTTTTCGATCCTCGATCATTAATAGTCGATCCATGAATGTAGCATCGTCCCCTATATCCAACTCTCCCCAGTCAATGACATGGGAGTCATCGTGTAGATATCGACGAAGTTGGGATGCGTGGAAAATGTCGTGGATCCTTTCCAACTGAGGTGGAAACACCAAATGATATTCCACCTCACTGAATCACCCTAACACTTCTAAAGGCCTTATGAACATAGGAGAGATCTTGCTCCCCTTACCGAACCTTCGCTTCCCACTTCGAGGGGAAACCTTTAAGAACATGTGGTCTCCACCTCGAACTCCAAGGGCCTCCTCCTACGATCGGCATATGACTTCTGCCAGTCATGGGATGCCTTCATCCTCTGAAGCACAAGATGAACCTTCTCTATTGCACTCTGAAATACCTCTGGGCCAAAAACACCTACCTCCTCAACCTCGATCTAGCACATCGGTGAATGACACGGCCTCCCATACAAGGCTTCAAACAGTGTCATTCCAATAGTAGAGTGATAGATATTATTGTAAGAAAAATCTACTAAGGTAAAATGTCATACCCATGATCCCCCAAAGTCCAAAACACATGCCCGTAGCATATCCTCCAACATATGGATGGTTTGCTCTGTCTTCCCATCTGTCTGGGGGTGGAAAGCAGTGCTAAGGCATAGATGGGTGCCAAAATTATGCTGTAATCCCCTCCAGAATCGTGAGGTAAACTGTGAATCCCAATCTAAGACTATGGACCTTAGAAATCCATGAAACTACACCACCTAATTCATGTATATCCATGTTAAGGCATCCACCACACTAAACTTCTTGATCGCTAGGAAGTGAGCTGATTTCATCAGCCAGTCTACCACTACCCAGATAGCATCACAACCTCCTTGTACCCTGGGTAGTCCTATAATGAAATCCATCAATATTTCATACCACTTTCATTCAGGGACATCTAAAGGCTACAATAAACCTCCTGGGATGTGGCGTTTAGCCTTAACTTGTAGACACACTAGGAACCTTTCCACAAACTCCGCCACTACCCATTTCACCCTGAGCCACCAAAACTATTCCCTTGGGCCTTAGTACATGTTAGAAACTCTTGGGTGTACCACTAGGGGTGAGTTATGGAACTCACAGAGAACTCCCTAACACATCTTCTCAGGGACAAACAACTTCCCATGGAAAAGCATCTGATTCTGACCATCCTCTGACCACCCTTCCGGAGCATTTCCCTGGTCAACCTGTTCATGCGTCACTTCACTCTATGAGTCTCCCCATTTAAACTCCTACACATTCCACGACAGAGAGGACTGTACTATCATATGAAACAGAAAACCTCTACCACTATTCACCCTTGCATCCAGGTGTAATGCATCCAACTCCTGTATCGCATTCCAAGCATCCACAGATTCCCAAATAGCTTCCCTCTGTGAATTCCTGCTGAAGGCATCAGCCACAACATTCCCCTTACCTTCAATGTAAAATATATCTATCCACCCACCTTCTCTATTGCAATTTTAGGTCATTTTGGCTAAAGATATGCCTCAAACTCTTGTGATCTGTGAAGACCACAAAGTACTCCCCAATGAGGTAATTCCCCCACAAATTCAATGAAAACACTATTACTGCAGACTCTAGGTCATGGTTGGCATAGTTACATTCATGAGGACATAACTTCCTAGACCCATAAGATATCACTCACAACTATTGCATCAGCACACACTCCAAGACATGACCATATGCATCACAAAACACCTCAAACAACACCCCTTCCTCTAGAAACCTAAGCACCAAATCACTGACCAACCTTTCCTTCAATAGATGAAAGCTACCCGACACTACTCACTCCACATGAAGGCCTGGTTCTTTCTATTCAAAGATATCAAAGGAGATAAAATCGAGAGAATTTGGGTATGAACCTCTGATAATAGCCTACCAGACCCAAGAAACTGTGAACCTTCGTCACGTTCTTGGGTACTGCCCAAGAAACAATCGCTTCAACCTTTGACAGATCCACCACTACCCCTTTCTGAGACACCACATGTCCAATAAAGTTCACTTCTTGTGTCAAGAAATTTCACTTGGATAACTTCCCATAGAGCTGGTGGTGTCGAAGGATCTCCAAGACCATCCTGAGTTGCTCAGTATGCTTCTCCTCTAATATTGAGTAGATCAGGATTTTTTTGATGAACACAATGATGAACCGGCCCATTAACTCGCAGAAAACAGAGTTCATGAGCCCCATGAACACAACAGGTGAGTTTGTAACACCGAACAACATGACTATGAACTCGAAGTGCCTATAAATACACCTAAAAGTAGTCTTTGGGAAGTCACCATCCTTCACCCTAAACTGGTGATACCCAGACCATAGGTCGATCTTAGATAACCAACATTCTCCCTTCAATTGGTCAAAAAGGTCGTCGATCCTCAGGAGGGGGTAACAGTTCTTGACCGTCATCTGATTCAGTCTTCGGTAGTCTATGCACAGCCTGAGACCACCATCTTCTTTCTTTGAGAACAAGACTGGAGCACCCCACGGTGACACACTTGGTTAGATAAAACCCCTCTTCATCAGGTCATCAACCTGAATCCACAACTCCCACAACTTAGAAGGTGTCATCTGATAAGGATCCATCGAAATTAGATGGGCACCGGGTTGTAAGTTTATCCAGAACTCAACATCACGTCGAGGGGGTAGAGTCACAAACTCCTTGGGAAAAACATCCAGGAACTCTATAACAACTCTCAGAACTTCCATAATATCATCATCCACTGATTCTATTGACAACTCATCCAACTTAGAAAGAAGAGGCTCCACATGCCGGCTCCCCACCAGAAAACTTTGTTCACTGACAAAAGCCACACATCAGACACTATATCTTTGAACATGACCCTTCTACAGAAGTAGTCGATACCATCATGTATGTAAAATAGCCAGTCGATGCCTAGGATGACATTGTATGGCTGTATTCGTATCATAAGAAGATCTCCACTGGACTGATGCAACCCCAACATCAGTCTGCATCCCTGACAAACATCAAACAGGATAGTCTGACCTCTAACTAGTGTACTCAACACCAAGGGAATGGAATTCATCTCTATGTCTATACCCAAGGCATGGTATATACTGGGTGAAATAAATGAGTGTAAATCTCTTGAATCAAACAAGGCACATGCAAGAGTACTAAACAAGATGATTGTACCTTGAACGACCTCTGGCCCTGTTGGAACTGCTACCTCTGCGGCATACAACTGACCACACCCATATCCTCTGCCCCTCATCTATCGGCCGCATCCCTAACAATGCCCCGGTCGAGGTCCCTGAGGAGCACCCTGAGGTTGGCCTCCTCCTGCAACATCCTCCCCCAGTAGAGTGGGAGCTTTCTTCCCCTACTATTGCTACTGAAAAGGTCTAGCTGAAAACTGCTGCTGATGAGGTGGGTACTAAACCTGCCCACCCCCACCGCACTGCACTCAAATTGGGAACCTACTCTGGATGTTCCCAAAACCTCCACAATAAAATCACCTTGGTCCTAGTCCCATGGAGAAAGGGTGAGGACCGGGAGATCGGAACTGGAACTGCTGGGGTCTGCTCCCCACTAGCCAAAACCTGGAAGGCCCTAATGCTGGAGGCTTGCTACTGAGGGCCTTCCCCTTTGCGAACCTAGTTGTATCCCCTCTCACAGCACAGCTCCCAATGTGTGCATCCTCTCCACCATCTCATCCTTCTTCTGAACCTCCAAGTATTTCAGTAGAGTGAAAGGAGTTACAACATACTGAAGAGAAGGTTGCAATGCCTCCTCTAAGCGTCTTTCCCGCAACTCCTCGTCCAGGAAGAGGTCTGGAGTGAAATGAAGAAGATCCTTAAACTTGATCCCCAAATCCCTTATCGATATACTTTCTTGCTATAGATATATCATCTCTTGCCTCTTTTCAACCTTCATCATAGAAGAAAGGAATTTCTCCCGTAACTCCTTCTCAAAGTCAGTCCACAAAACCTCAGTCTCCATCCTCTCTCTGAGGTAGAGCATCCACCACTGACATGTTTCTCCCCTCATTTGACTAACTGCCAATGGAACCTAGTATTCTCTTAGATCATGGATCAAGGTAAAGGTGATTTCCATCTCCTCAAGCCATCCCTCTGTCTCTAAGTCTGAAAATTTTCCCTTATACTTCTCGAGGATCTGCCGCTGGAAAGAACATAGAGTCTTCTGCCACATTTCATCCTCTTACCCTCTTTAAATCCTTTGCTGATCAACTATAACATCCTCTTGGGCCTCGATATACCATACTACTCGTGGACATTGTTCGAGTGTCATAGCTACAAGGTAAAAAAGGAATGCCTAAGCCCGTGTAGTGTAGAAGATTCCTTTTAAATTTTGCTTAATTTTTTTTTAAAATTCCCCAAAACACCTAAGACACACATGAACACAAGTCATTATGATGCATTTACCTTTCCTAGGGTCTCTACCATGCAATCAGTGTAGACTAACATGGTCGTTCGGAAGGTCCAGATTCCTTGCATCGGATCACAGGGGGGCCTAAAATCCCATGTCCTAGCCAGTCTTTCCTGGCCTATTTCACGCACCAAGATCGCCTAACACCATTTTCCTACCATCCCATGAAATCCTCATTATGCCTAACCCCTAACTTCATCCTATCTCTTAGCCATCAGCCTCTGATACCATTCTGTCACAACCCACCTTCACCAAGATGAGGGAAGGGATAGCAAACTGCAAGACCCTTCATTCTTCAAGTTAAAGGAGAGATAATGACCCCTAAGTCCCTCCTTCGATAGGCCCTAGAGTGGAAACTACCACCAAGGGTATATAATCTCACGTAATATGGAAGGCATTACCATTTTTGTAGAACAAGATCAGGAGATAAGATGGTAAATCTCAAACAACTCCAAAAATTGAGAGTAAAAGTAAAGCTAAAAACTCTTTTTCTGCATGAATGTTCAAAATAAAGTGTTACCAAGTATAAGAAAACTCTGAAGGAAAGTACCAAAAGAAAGAAAAACAGAAATGACAATTGTCCTGACATCCGAGCTAGTACAGTCTGGCATGGTCTTCAAAGTCCTCCTAAAAACCTGAAAGTTGTTTTATATATGTAGGGTGAGTATACAGGTATACTCAGTAGGAAAAACCAAAATCTCTTGTGCACAAGTGGGGAGACAATCTAATGTCTTGTGAGAAATAGAGATAACAAAAACACCTAGGAAGGAAACTATCCACCCAGCCTCAAGAAGGCACACTCCCCAAATAACACAAGTCAGATAAGGTAATAGTAATAACACATCAATATTTGGGTACCCCGCACAGCTTTTCCACTGGTTATTTAGGACAACCTACGCATCATACCTCCCCCACAAAACCCCACTTTAGTCCCACTGCCACCCCCAACAACAACCATATGGTCCATCTCAACTACACATCCCACTCGTAGACACCTGGGCCACCATAACCACACATAACCATGCCCACATACACTTGGGACACAACAACTACTGCCACACCTAAAGACACATGGGCCAGAATAACCACTTCCACACTCGAAGACACCTAGGCCTCATCCCGAAGACACTTGGTAAACTAATATTCTTGCACACATCTAGGCCAACTGACCACAACACACCCTACCTGAAGGTTCTTGGGCAATAATGAACCTCGGGTCATCATAGCCTACCTGAAGAATCTTGGGCTACCTGGGAGAGGGAGAAGAAAGGAACCAATAACCATCCACTCATAAGAATGTTGGAAAAAAACACCCTCCCCATGAAATGGGGGTGTTCAGCATGAAGTTCTCAACATGGGTGGGGTGCGTATAAGAAACACAAGAACTAAATGGTATATATATAGGTAAACAAGCACTCATCCCAACCTAAGGGTTTCAAAATAGACAACCAACTCATACACAACCACTCTTGATATTATCCTTACATTAAGGGTGTAATTTCGGCCTGGTTCATCCCGGGCTGAGCATTTTCAGGTTGGGTCAGGATTTTTCAAGTCGGGCCATGGTGGGATTTTATTAATTTCAAAATAATTGTTTGTTTTAAAACATTTTTTTAAACATTTATTTAACATTTATTTAAAATATTTTTTTACATTTATTTTTAAATGCATGTTTTTTAGATGTATTTTTTAAAATGTTTAATATTTTTTTTGTAAAAACGTTAATTTTATTTTTTATTAACATTTTACGACGGATGGATAAGTTATTTTTTTGTCTAAATAGATTTATATATTTGAATCTATATATATTATGTGCAAATTGTAAAAATAATAATGAGGGGTTGGGGATGCGCAATAGTGGGTCAGTTTAAAACATTTTTATTTAAACATTTTTTTAACTTATTTATAATTTTTTTAAGCGTTTGTTAATTTTTTTTATTTAAACATTTTTATTTAAACTATTTTTTAACATCTGTTTAAAACATTTTTTTACATTTATCTTTAAATGATTAATTTACAATGTTTTTTAATTTTGTTTAAACACGTGATTTTTACAAGTATTTTTTTAAAACATTTAACTTTTTAAAAAATTTAATATAATTTTTTTAATTGTTTATTTAAAAAAATAATTTAAATGTTTGTTTTAAAAAAAACATTTTTATTTAAACCATTTTTTAAAATTTGTTTAAAACAATTTTTACATTTATTATTAGACATTTAATTTAAAATGTTTTTTAACGCATGTTTGTTACATGTATTTTGTTTAAACATGTTTTATGTAAACATATTTTTTATTAACATTTTATAGTGGATGGATATGTTATTTTTTTCAAAATAGATTTATATGTGTGTGTAAATTTATATATATTATGTGCAAATTGAAAAAAAATAATGAGGAATTGGGGGATGTGCAGTAGTGGGTGGGTTTAAAGTGCTGCTATTTAAATGTTTTTTTATCATTAATTTAAAAAAAAATTACATTTATTCTTTTTAACATGTTTATAAAAAGTATTTTTAAGCTTTTTTTTAATTTAAAACATTTTTTAAAACATTTTTTAATTTTTTTTAAACGCATAATTTTTACGTGTATTTTTATTAAGCGTTCAACATTTTTTTTTGCAAAAACGTTTATTTTCTATTTTATTAACATTTTATAGTGGGAGGATATGTTATTTTTCTTCTAAACAAATTTATATATGTGAATATATATATTATGTAAAAATAAACAATGCGAGGTTAGGGGGGGTGTAGTAGTGGGTGAGTTAATTTTTTTTCTAAATAGATTTATATATGTGTATATAGTATATATAATATATGCAAGTTTCAACATATTTAAAAAAATAATGATGTTGGGGGGTGTGCGAACATCATTGGGTGAGTAGTTATTTTTTTGTTAATATATATATATATATATATATATATATATAATGAGAAAATTGTAAAAAAAATAATTAGGGGTTGGGAGGTGCGTCGTCGTGGGTGGGTTAATTTTTTTTCTAAATAGATTTATATATAATATATGCAAGTTGCAACACACTTAAAAAAATTAATGAGGTGAGGGGCATGCACCAACATCATTAGGTGAGTATATTTTTTTTTATTAATATACAATAAGTTATTATATATACAATATTAAATCATTGATATATATATATATATATATATTATTAATAGTTTTGTTTATATATATATTATATTAAATCATATATATATATATAATATATATTATTAATGGATTTTTAAAAGACACACTTAATTGATATATATATATATATATATATTATTAATGGATTTATTTATATATATATATATTGTATCATATCATTGATATATATTATTAATAGATTTGTTTATATATATATACACATATATATATACATATATTTAATATGCAAGTTTCATCATATTTAAAAAAATATTAATGAGGTTGGGGGGTGTGCGAACATCATTGGGTGAGTGTGTTATATTTAAAAAGTTGATATATTGTTGAAATATATATATATATATACAGTCTGGTGATAATATAACACGCGCAGCGCCTGAGCCAGTTGGTTTAGGCACAGCCTTGGAAACCTGAGGTAGGTGTAACATCCTGACCCGACTCACCTCTAATACGGTAGTCAGACCGGTGGGTTACATGACCTCAAGCGTATCTCCCCGAACGCCAGAGGATGCCGACTAGCAACGAGGGCCTTTTTGTATCCAAGGGGGAGACTATGCCCTCATAGGTAATAGATATTATCACAACGAAAGTAAACAACAATTAATAATAAATAGCGGAAGCATATAAATGAATAAACTGTAGGAGAAGAAATATAAATAATCCAACTGAATAAATCTCAAGTACGGAAGCTCACAAAATAATGTCATGCCATGATGTTTGTCTAAACTGAAAGCATAAAAAATAGAATCCCAAACATACTATCAACTAAAAAGAAAAGACACAAAGTGAGACAACTGCATCACTAGCATGGCTCGGTCCTCTACCCTAGTCTCCATCCCAAGCAGCAACAAACAATCAAGAATCGGAAGCAGCACACTTCCCTTTGTCAATACCTGCATGCATATAATCTACTCGGGTGTCAACGACGCCTGAGTAGGGTGTGAGATAAAATCCCAGTAGGCTAACACCCACAGTGTCTAAACCTTTCCATTTCGTGCAATAATAAAATGCAGTGTGCCAATATATAACAATTTCAGATAATTAATTATGTGCAATGAAATAAATAACTCGGCCTGGGTTCCCAACAGCACCCGTCCCTAATCACCTACTTCGGCCTAAGCTGGAAGACTGAAAGGAGTACCTGTAAGAATATTACACATATGCATATATATAAATCCTGAAAAAGCAAGGTAAAACAAGGAAGATTCATACCCTCAATCATGTGCTTTAACTTGGGGTCTAAGTTATGTGTCAACCAGGTGTGCATCAATATACCAGAAGAATATTGAAAATCTCAAGAGGCTCAAGCGACATTAATAGAATCCTTTAGTGCATCATTTTTAAGGTTCAAGTTGAGAGTTAGAGTCTGATATCGTCCCGACGGTATCACTATGGAGCATCCGTCAAATTATCCAATACCACTGAGCCCGTCCAAGGCAATATTTCAAAAGATCAAGTATCGCTCGAGGCATGGCTTTACCCTGAGTTCGTCCCGATCTCGCAAAAAGGGGTCGAGCACCATCTGAGGCTAGCTTAGACACGTTGCCAACAGATCTGTCCCAATGGTCCCTTTTGAAACCGGTATCACCCATAAGTATTAGAAATCGGGGGGAAGTCTCGGTCTGGTAAGGCCAATGACACCACCCCCGACACATAGAGGTAACCAGTCAGGAATGGAGGGTCTAAGCGTGCCCCTTAATACGGGACCCACCTTCTTTCCCCACCAGAATTTAATTAATGTTTTCACAACATCATATATGACATCAACATATGTAATTACATCTTGAAACTAAACAGGCACACTCGTGCATCACAGAGTGCAAATTAACTATTTCAGCATAGAAATCTTAACAAGGCGAAGTACCACATCAACAGAAGTAGATAAAATGCACTTTTAAATAAATGAATAAATTATCACAACCAACTACCAATGATCCAACAATTTCAAAGTTCATAATTAATCTAAATTAATTATTTAAAATAAACATCATATAGTGCAAAATTAACTATTTCAACATAACAGTCTTAACAAGGCAAAGTACCACATCAACATAAGCACATAAATGCACTTTTAAATAAATAAATAAATTATCACAACCAACTAAAAAATATCCAACAATTTTAAAGTTCATAATTATTCTAAATTAATTATTTAAATTAAACATCACATAAATAGGATACACAACACATGCGGTTAATTAAATTGAAATCCCGGCTAACAGAAAGTATATTGACCACATCGGCATGCCCGAGGGGTGTCCGACCACATTGAAATAATTCAAACAAATTAATTCATGATCAATATGGCTGTAACAACTAGGCAAAACAAATAAATTAAATAATTTAGGTTAATTTTCACAAAGCCGGTAGACACCGACTAACGACACAACGGTGCGTTTTTATAAATCGCAACGAAATGGAGGGAAAGAGAATAGAATCCCTACATTATGGTCATAGATAATCCTATGATCTGCGGTAGGCTTTGATTTGACTTAAAACAGAAGAAAACGGATGATTTTAGAAAAACTCCAAAATAGAGTAAATTTTTTCCGCGGTGAACTGCACAAAGCATAGAGAATGAGATCGCACGATTCTTGGTGTGTGGGATAAGTCTTACCAAGAGGTTTATAGGGAACCTGACGATGAATAAAATGGATGACGAATAGAGGGTCGATGATCTTTCGAAGAGGGAGCAAGGTGTTGCGCACCACATAGGGAGAGGGGGTGCACCACGCACAGGAGAGGGAGGAGAGGAAGTCATGAGAAAATAAATAAAAATGAAAGGAAAGAAAAGAAAAATGAAAATAAATAAGTAAAAAGAATATAAAGAAAATAATAAAAATAAAATGATGGAATAAATGAAATAAATAATTAAAATGAGTTCATCTCATTTTAATTAATTTTAATTTCTCTCCAACCATATCTATTTTATTATTTATTTTTATCCCTCTTTTAATTATATTAATTTCCTTTAAACTTTTTTTATTCTCTTTCAACTCTTTTAAATTATTTTTAGCCCGAACGCAGCACTAGGGCGTGATGAAAAAATTTTACATAAGGCCCGAGCAATTATTTAATTCATTTAATAGTTGCTTGGAACCCACAATAGGGTACCCAAGCGCGCGCCCTGAGTCATTTTAAGAATTTAGAAAATAAAAACTTAAATGGTCTGCACCTTGATTTAAGTCGAGACGTTAAAATAATTAAAATTATTATTATTTAATATAACTCATTAATGATACCATTAATAATTTAAAAACAACAACTATTTAAAAACTGATAGCACCTATTAAATTAATATTGATTGCACATTTGTATTTAATTAGAACAATTAATATTATCACATTTATTACATTGCTTAGTTATTATTTATAGCGCGATGCAATTTATTAATTGTGAAAACACATTTTTATTTTCTATCATCAATGCAAATAATAATATTAATAATAAAATTATTATTATTATTTCAGCTAACAAAAAAATATTTATAACCCAAATAAATTATCTTCAGGTGCGATACAACCAAATGTCTGACACTCGCAAAGGTTATACCCTGCCTAGGTTAAATATCACATCCCGGAACTATTGGTGGTCTCAGATTTCTCATTTGATACATCGTTTAAGAGAAAAATTAATTATTTATTATTAAAAAATCGGAATAATAAATTAATTAAAATTAAAGGGGGTATTATAATGTGCGAGGGTGCCAAACACTCGATGTGAATCAAGGTTATACCCTACCTAGGTTAAACGCAGTGTTCTAGACCTAACGGTGGTCTCATATTTCTCGTATGATGCACCGTTTGAGATTTATTTTATTTTTTTGAAAAAAAAACATGCACGCGTATAAATAAAATAAATTCAATATTTTTATTCTATCAACATCGAGAGTCTACGGGTCTCAAAACCCTGTGCTGAATCATTTTTTAACTCTGAAAATATTTCATAGAATATTCCAAAGTTTTATTAAGAATTTTACCCTTCATTTAATTTAATTCCATTTTAATTTTAATCTAATTAATTTAATAAAATTTATTTAAAAGACACATCACAGTGTCAACTATCAGAATTAAAAGTTCTGATGCTCATTTTTAAAATCGACCTACCCAGTTAACGGAAAAAAAATTTATTTCCTGCCCTTTTTCAACTAGTTCAAAACATGGAATGTTACAACCTTCCCACCCTAGAACTTCTCATCCCTGATAAGCCATTGGGAACAACGTAATTCTCACCCGATCTACAGGGTTCATGAAGTCTCACACAAAAGGTTGTGTTGTGTCTCTAAATGCCCAGCGAATATTCAAACATTGGTTAGAAAAGTGGAACCTAAGCTATTAAGATCTGTGTCAATGCTAATTTTCCAACTGAAGCACCGAGATGGTACCTATCCAAACACGTTCAACTAGAGACACAACAATATCATTGTCTCAACAACTTATGGCCAAAGTTACTTCCCACCTCATGTTTTAAAGTTAGAAAGAGGAAAATTTAAAGTCATAGCACCTTCCCGTATCATAATTTCCTAAAAGACATGCCCTTAAGCATTCTAGCGATGCTTCTCATGATTTATGAAATGGATAAAATGGTTGATTCCTCATCACTCTTAAATCCCAAGTCAATCCAGATTTTTGTGAAAAGCCTTGGTCAACCCAAACCGCACTTGTCTCACCTAATGACGTGCCAGAAAAAGTTCCTTCACTAACCATTTTATTGAGAAAGAGAGAGAACTAGTCAAGACACTCTGGTTGACCATTTAAGAAGATGCTCGACTTAGATGGTGGGTGTTTTACAAATTGAACTGTGATGTATTCTTCAAAGGTATCTCACATTTACTGCGAACACATCCACATAAATTCATACCTGACTTCTGGTGACATACCTTGATTTAGGCATCATCAATCTCGATAATAAGTCCAGGGTAATCTCAGATCGGCACGACATAAGTATAAGTAACTAACCTTAGGTAGTCAATACACCATGTTTATGAGTGGCATGTTGGCGCAAGGAGAAGATGCCTATATCAAAACATTGACTGATCCCATAGCAACATTGGCCTCGAGGTCAAGTTAGATGAAATGGCTGGTGTACAAGAGTTTGTTAGGAATTCCTTCACAGAAATCCAAGGGTCACTCAAGACTAACCAAAGCCTCGATAAGAACGACGCATCAGCGTGCAACACTAAGAAAACCACCCTAAACAATCCCAACAACTTTTAAAGATTTATCATGGCATAAAACTGATTCTCTCTTAGTGCATCAAGGATGAAGGAAAGATAGGGGACAAGCTTGTCACTTAAGGAAGAGTACACTAAGAGGATTTGAAGATTACCAGAAAAAAAATGTTTACACAAAAGGCATGAAATCCCAACCAAACTGACCAGTGTCTCAAAACACCTGATTCTCTAGAAGTCATCTCAAGCATTGAGACAAACTTGATTCCTTTAACACAGAAGTCATTGTACTATAGAGATGACCTGAAACATATTTAACAGTGTAAGACTTGATAATTACAATGAGCTCAACCAGTTCATCACAACATTAATAACTCAACGACACCACATACATGAATGCATACTACCTCGAGGTGATATAGAAGTAAGATGGATGACGATGTACCAAGTCATCCATCGCTATGAAGAAGAGAGGGTTGAATGACCTATGAAGCAACTGGACATTCCCAAGGCATGCCTAACCAGATGGAAATGAGAATTACTCGGTGCTCAATCCCAAAACAAAAGTCAAGGAAAACATGATCACCCGTCCGAACAAGGGTGTCATTTTAAGAAAGGGGGTCCGACTAGGGACAATGACACATGAATGGTTCTATTCTAAATAAACTCAAGGAGGAACTCAAACTACCATTATACCAGGGTCTTAAACAGAGGAAATTACTACAGGTTCCATATCCAAGACCTTTATATTTAATCACATTTAATCTTTAATCATCAAAAGATTTAATCAAAAAATTAAGTACTATTTTTCAAAACAAAATGCAAGTTACTTGATCTTAACCAACGCCTCAAGGGAAAAATAGGCAAGCTTTATAAAACTCCATTTTAAAACATTTACATTAATTGACATCTCGTCCTTAATTAGGAAATCTATCATGTAAAATCCTTTTAAGTAGATAAGGCGACCTATAAGGGTCCCACTAAGCTGACCTGAGTTCATTTGAATGCAACAAAAAAAAGTTGTTTAATTATTAATAGTCGCAACACCCATACCGGGTTATCTCATAAGGAACATACACCAACCAACCTACTGGGTCATAGTTGTGCCTTTAGGTAGTTAACTAATTCATTTGAAATTATAACATTCTCAAACACATATAAACCTAGATATATGGGTGGCTATCAACCTATAAAGTGACTATATACTTTATAGTTTTTGGCATTTGGCCCCCATTCAAGGGAAACCAATAAATTTTAGCAAAGCAACCAATTACATAAAAAAACAAGCTAACATGTCACTACAAGAAGATAATAGAGAGATACATGTTGTAATCATAGAAGCATAAAATTTTTATTCACAGAGATATGCTAATAGGAATAGAAGTAGGATATAAGGCAAACATGGTATTAAAAAGGCAGCATGGAAACAAGCTAACAAGCTAAATATATCACTAAAACATGGTATCTAAAAATGCATGCTAAATAATTACAAGACAAGGCATACATTCAAGGCACACAATTTGAATCAACAAGAAGCCTAAAATGCAACTACATAGCATGGCACTATTCATGGAATGTGAATTCCTATGTGCCTATTATGATGAATGCAATGCTTAATCCTTACCTTAACAGACCAAGGGTAAAATATCATAAATTCAATAAATTTATAAGAATTGGAAATTACACCAATCACTCGAGGTAAAATCATATCAATTGTAACATCAAAAAGCATGAACCACAATCCCAACCCTGGACACTTGGTCATTTCTTATACGTGGGGTGATTAGTCCCATGCACGGCTATTAACCAAGCACCGACACATTCCTAGTCTCCTGTATACTAACCCAAAATAGTAAGACAAAAGAAAATACCACCTATGATACTACTTTGTAACATCCTGACCCGACTCACCTCTAAGACGGTGGCCAGACCGGTGGGTTACATGACCTCAAGCGCATCTCCCCGAAAGCTAGAGTTTTCCGACTACCAATGAGGGCCTTTTGTGTCCAAGGGGGGGACTATGCCCTCATAGGTAATAGATAGTATCCCAGCGGAAGTAAAAAAAATTAATAATAAATAGCAGAATCATGTAAAAAAATAAACTGCAGCAGAAGAAATATAAATAATCCAACTGAATAAATCTCAAGTGTGGAAGCTCACAAAATAATGTCATTTCATGATGTCTGTCTAAACTGAAAGTATGAAAAATAGAATCCCAAACATACTATCAACTAAAAATAAAAGACACAAAGTGCGACAACTGCATCACAAGCATGGATCAGTCCTCTGCCCCAGTCTCCATCCTAAGCAACAACAAACAATCGAGCATCAGAAGCAGCACACTTCCCTTTGTCAATACCTGAAAGCATATAATCTACTCGGGTGTCAACGACGCCCGAGTAGGGTGTGAGATAAAATCCCAGTAGGCCAACACCCACAATGTATAAACCTATCCATTTCGTACAATAATAAAATGCAGTGTGCTAATATATAACAATTTCATATAATTAATTATGTGTGATGAAATAAATAACTCGGCCCGGGTCCCCAATGACACCCGTCCCTAATCACCTACTTCGGCCTAATCCAGAAGTCTGAAAAGATTACCTGTAAGCATATTACACATATGCATATATATAAATCCTAGAAAAGCAAGGTAAAACAAGGAAGAGGCATACCCCCAATCATGTGCTTTAACTTCGGGGTCTAAGTCATGTGTCAACCAAGTGTGCTTCAACATACCAGAAGAATATTGAAAATCTCAAGAGGATCAAGCAGCATTAATAGAATCCTTTAGTGCATCATTTTTAAGGTTCAAGTTGAGAGTTGGAGTCTGATCTCATCCTGAAGGTATCACTACGGAACATCTGTCAAATTATCCAATACCACTAAGTCTATCCAAGGTAATATTTCGAAAGACCAAGTAATGCTTGAGGCATAGCTTTACCCTGAGTCTATCCCGATCTCACAAAAAGGGGTCAAGCACCATCCTAGGATTGCTTAGCCACATTGCCAACGGATCCGTCTCAATGATCCCTTTTGGAACCGGTATCACTCATAAGTATTAGAAATCCCAAGAAAGTCTCAGTATGGAAAAACCAATGACACCGCCCCCCGACACATAGAGGTAATCAGTCGGGAATGGAGGGTCTAAGCATGACCCTTAATACGGGACCCACCTTCTTTCCCCACCCTGAATTTAATTAAAGTTTTCACACCATCAGATATGACATCAACATATGTAATTGCAGCTTGAATCTAAACATGCACACTCATGCATCACATAGTGAAAATTAACTATTTCAGAATAGAAATCTTAACAAGGCGAAGTATCGCATCAACATAAGCAGATAAAATGAACTTTTAAATAAATGAATAAATTAGCACAACCAACTACCAAATATCCAACAATTTCAAAGTTCATAATTAATCTAAATTAATTATTTAAATTAAACATCACATAGTGAAAAATTAACTATTTTAGCAAAATAATCTTAACAAGGCAAAGTACCGCACCAACATAAGCAGATAAATGCACTTTTAAATAAATTAATTAATTAAAACAACCAAATACAAAATATCCAACAATTTAAAAGTTTATAATTAATCTAAATTAATTATTTAAATTAAACATCACATAAATAGGCTACACAACACATGCAGTTAATTAAATTGAAAACTTGGCTAAATAAAAGTATACCGACCACATCGTTATGCCCAAGGGGTGTCCGAACATGTTTAAAAAATTCAAACAAATTAATTCATGATCAATAGGGCTGCAAAAACTAGGCGAAATAAATAAATTAAAGAATTTAGGTGAATTTGAAAAAAGCAGGTAGGCACCGACTAATGACATAATGGTGCGTTTTTATAAATCACAAAAAAACAAAGGGAAAGAGAGTAGACGTCCTACCTTATGGTCGTAGATGATCCTATGATCCACAGTAGGCTTTGATTTGACCTAAAACGGAAGAAAATGGATGATTTTAGAAAACCCCCAAAATAGGGTAAATTCTTTTCGCAGCGAACTGCACAAAGGATAGAAAATGAGATTGCGCGATTCTTAGTGCATGAGATAAGCTTTACCGAGAGGTTTACAGTGCACCTAACGGCAAAGAAAACGAACGATGAACGGAGGTGCAATGATCTTTCGAAGAGGGAGCAAGGTGGTGTGCACCACATATGGAGAGGGGGTGCGCCATGCACAGGAAAGGAAGGAGAGGAGGCGATGAGAAAATAAATAAAAAGGAAATGAAAGAAAAGAAAAAGAAAAGTAAATAAATAAAAAGGAGATAAAGAAAATAATAAAAATAAAATGGTGGAAGAAATGAAATAAATAATTAAAATGAGTTTACCCTATTTTAATTAATTTTAATTTCTCTCCAACCGTATCTATTTTATTGTTTATTTTTATCCCTCTTTTAATTCCATTAATTTCCTTTAAACTATTTTTTATTATTTTTAAACTATTAAATTATTTTTAGCCCGAACACAGTGCTAGGATGCGATGCAAAAAATTTACATAAGGCCCGAGAAATTATTTAATTCATTTAATAGTTTCCCGGAACCCACAACAGGGGGCACAAGTGCGCACCCTGAGCCATTTTAAGAATTTAGACAACAAAACTTAAATGGTTCGCACCTTGATTTAAGTTGAGATGTTAAAATAATTAAAATTATTATTATTTAATATAACTCATTAATGACACCATTAATAATTTAAAAGTAATCATCATTTAAAAACTGATAGCACTTATTAAATTAATATTGATTGCACATTTTTATTTAATTATAACAATTAATATTATCACATTTATTACATTGCTCAGTTATTATTTACACCACAACACAATTTATTAATTGTGAAAGCGCATTTTTATTTTCTATCATCAACGCAAATAATAATATTAATAATAAAATTATTATTATTATTTCTAACATCCAACAAAAAAATATTTATAACCCAAATAAATTATCTTCAGGTGCGATATAACCAAACGTCTGATGCTCGCAAAGGTTATACCATGCCTAGGGTAAACCCCACATCCCAGAACTATTGGTGGTCTCGGATTTCTCATTCGACGCACCGTCTGAGATAAAAAATAATTATTTATTATTAAAAAAACTGGAATAATAAATTAATTAAAATTAAAGGGGACATTATCATGTGCGAGGGTGCCAAACACTCGATGGGAATCAAGGTTATTCCCTGGCTAGGGTAAACCCGTCGTTTCGGACCTAACGGTGGTCTCAGATTTCTTGTACGACACGCGGTTTGATAGTTATTTTATTTTATTTTTAAAAACATGCACGCGTATGAATAAAATAAATTCAATATTTTTATTCTATCAACATCGAGAGTCTACGGGTCTCAGAACCCCGTGCTGACTCATTGTTTAACTCTGAAAATATTTCACAGAATATTCCAAAGTTTTATTAAGAGTTTTACCCTTTATTTAATTTAATTCCATTTTAATTTTAATCTAACTAATTTAATAAAATTTATTTAAAAGACAGATCTCAGTGTCAACTATCAGAAATAAAAGTTCTGACACTCAATTTTAAAATTAACCTGCCCAATTAACTGAAAAAAATTTATTTCCTACGCTTTTCCAACTATTTCAAAACATGGAACTTTAAAACCTTCCCACCTTAGAACTTCTCATCCCCAAGAAGCCTTTGGGAACAACGTAACTCTCACCCGATCTAAAGTGGTCATGAAGTCTCACACAAAAGGTTGTGTTGCATCTCTAAATGAATAACGCACGTTCAAACATTGGTTAGACAAGTGGAACCTAAGATATTAAGTTCTGTGTCAATGCTAATTTTCCAACTGAAGCACCGAGACGGTACCTATCCAGACACGTTCAACTAGATACATGACCATATCATCGTCTCAACAACTTCTGGCCAAAGTTACTTCCCACCTTAGGTTTTAAAGTTAAAAAGAGACAACTTTCGAGTCATGGCACCTTCCCGCATCAGAATTTCCTACAAGACATGCCCTTAAGCGTTCTAGCGATGCTTCTCACGTGATTTCCGAAACTGATGAAACGGTCGATTCCCCATCACCCTTAAAGCCCAAGTCGAGCCAGATTTTTATGAAAAGCCTTGGTTAACCCAAACCGCACTTGTCTCACCTGATGACGTGTCATAAAAAGTTCCTTCACTAATCACTTCATTGAGCAAGAGAGAGAACTAGTCAAGACACTTTGGCCGACCATTTAAGAATATGCTCAGCTTAGATGGTGGGTGTTTTACTAACTGAACTGTGATGTCTTCTTCAAAGTTATCTCGCATTTACCTCAAACACATCCACATAAATTCATACCTGACTTCCGGTGACATACCTTGATTTAGGCATCATCGAGCCCGATAATAAGTCCAGGGTAACCTCGGATCGGCACAACATGAGTATAAGGAACTAACCTTAGGTAGTCCATACACCATGTTTACGAGTGGCACATTGTCACAAGGAGAAGATGACCATATCAAAACATTGACCGAGCCCAGAGCGGCATTGGCCTAGAGATCAAGTTAGATGAAACAGCTGGTGTGAAAGTGTTTGTTAGGAATTTCTTCATAGAAATCCAAGGGTAACTCAAGACTAACCAAAGCCTTAATAAGAACGATGCATCAGCGTGAAACACTGAGAAAACCACAAAAAACAATCCCAACAACTTTTAAAGCTTTAGCATGGTGGAAAATTGTTGCTCTCCTAGTGCATCAAGGATGAAGGCAAGAAAGGGGAAAAGCTTGTCACTTAAGGAAGAGTACACTAAGAGGATTTGGAGATTACCATAAGGAAAATGTTTACACCAAAGGCATGGAATCCCAATCAAACTGACCGGTGTGTCAAAACACCTGAGTCTCTAGAAGTCATTCCCAGCATTGGTACAAACTTGATTTCTTTAACACAGAAGTCATTGTACTATAGAGATGATCCGAAACATATTTAACAGAACAAGACTTGATGATTACAATGAGCTCAACTGGTTCATCGCAATATTAATAACTCAACGACACCGCATACATGAACGCATACTACCCCGAGGTGATACAAAAGTAAGATGACTTTTAACTCGGATGATGACGTACCAATTCATCCATTGTTATGGAGAAGAGAGGGTCGAATGACCTATGAAGAAACTGACCATTACCAAGACATGCCTAACCAGATAGAAATGAGAATTATTCGGTGCTCAAGCCCAAAACAAAATTCAAGGAAAACATGACCACCATCCGAACAATGGTGTCATTTTAAGAAAGGGGTCCAACTAGGGACAACGACACATGAATGAATCTGTTCCAAATAAACTCAAGGAGAAACTCAAACTACCCTTATACCAGGGTCTTAAACAGAGGACATTGCTACAGGTTCCATATCCAAGACCTTTATATTTAATCACATTTAATCTTTAATCATCAAAAGATTTAATCAAAACATTAAGTACTATTTTTCAAAACAAAACACAAGTTACTTGATCTTAACCAACGCCTCAAGGTAAAAACAGGAAAGATTTATAAAACTCCATTTTAAAACATTTACATTAATTGACATCTCATCTTTAATTAGGAAATATATCACCTAAATTCTTTTTAAGTAGATAAGGTGACCAACAAGGGTCCCACTAATCCAACCTGAGTTCATTTGAATGCAATAAAAAAAATAATTGTTTAATTATTAATAGTCGCAACAACCATACCGGGTTATCTCATAAGGAACATACACCAACAAGCCTACTGGGTCCTAGTTGTGCCTTTAGGTAGTTAACCAATTCATTTGAAATTATAACATGCTCAAACACATATCAAACTAGATATATGGGTGGATATCAACCTATAAAGCGACTATACACTTTATAGTTTTTGGCATTTGGCCCCCATTTGAGGGTAACCAATAAATTTTAGCAAAGAAACCAATTACATTAAAAAACAAGCTAATATGTCACTACAAGAAGATAACAGAGAGATACATGTTGTAATCATAGAAGCATACAAATTTTAATCACAGAGACATGATAATAGGCACAAAAGCAGGATACAAGGCAAACATGGTATTAAACAGGAAGCATGGACACAAGCTAACAAAATAAATATATCAATTAAACATGGTATCTAAAAAGGCATGCTAAATAATTTCAAGACAAGGAATACATTCCAGGCACACAATTTTAATCAATAGGATGCCTAAAATGCAACTACATAGCATGGAACTATGCATGGCATGTGAATTCCTATGTGCCTATTATGATGCATGCAATGTTTCATCCTTACCTTAATAGACCAAGGGTAAAATACCATAAATTCCATAAATTCATAAGTAGTGTAAATTAAACCAATCACTTGAGGTGAAATCAGATAAATTGTAACATTGAAAAACATGAACTACAATCCCAACCTTGACCACTTGGTCATTTCCTGTACGTGGGGTGATCAGTCCCAGGCACGACTATTAACCAAGCACTAACACATTTCTAGTCTCCTATATACCAACCCAAAATAGTAAAATAAAGTAAAATACCACCTCTGATACCACTTTGTAATGTCCCAACCTGATTCTCCTCTGAGACGGTGGTCGGACTGGTGGATTACATGACCTCAAGCGCATCTCCCCGAGCGCCAGAGGCTACCGACTAGAAGCGAGGACCTTTTTGTGTCCAAGGGGGAGACTATTCCCTCATAGGTAATAGGTATTATCAAAGCGGAAGTAAAAAAAATAATAATAAATAGAAGAATCATATAAACAAATAAACTGTTACAGTAGAAATATAAATAATCCAACTGAATAAATCTCAAGTACGGAATCTCACAAAATAATGTCATGCCATGATGTATGTCTAAACTGAAAGCACGAAAAATAGAATCCCAAACCTACTATCAACTAAAAAGAAAAGACACAAAGTGCGACAACTGCATCACGGTCATGGCTCGATCCTCTGCCCCAGTCTCTACCCTAAGAAGTAACAAAAAATCAAGCATCAGAAGCAGCACACTTCCCTTTGTCAATACCTGCAGGCATATAATCTACTCGGGTGTCAACAACGCCTGAGCAGGGTGTGAGAAAAAATCTCAGTAGGCCGACACCCACAGTGTATAAACCTTTCCATTTCGTGCAATAATAAAATGTAGTGTGCCAATATATAACAATTTCAGATAATTAATTATGTGCAATGAAATAAATAACTCGGCTCGGGTTCCCAATGACACTCATCCCTAATCACCTGCTTTAACCTAAGCCAGAAGTCTGAAAGGCGTACCTATAAGAAGATTACACATATTCATATATATAAAGCCTAGAAAATCAAGGTAAAACAAGGAAGAGGAATACCCCCAATCATGTTCTTTAACTTGGGGTCTAAGTCATGTGTCAACCATGTGTGCTTCAACATACCAGAAGAATATTGCAAATCTCAAGAGGCTCAAGTGACATTAATAGAATCCTTTAGTGCATCATTTTTATGGTTCAAGTTGAGAGTTGGAGTTTGAGCCCATCCCGAAGGTATCACTGCGGAACATTCGTCATATTATCCAATACCACCGAGCCCGTCCAAGGCAATCTTTCAAAAGACCAAGTATCGCTCGAGGCATGACTTTACCCTGAGTTCGTCCTGATCTCGCAAAAAGCGGTCAAGCACCATCCGAGGCTGGCTCATCCACATTGACAACGGATCTGTCCCAATGGGCCCTTTTGGAACCGGTATCACTCATAAGTATTAGAAAGCCCAGGGAAGTCTCGGTCTAGCAAAGCCAATGACACCGCCCCCGGCACATAGAGGTAATCAGTCAGGAATTGAGGGTTTAAGCATGACCCTTAATATGGGACCCACCTTCTTTCCCCACCCTGAATTTAATTAAAGTTTTCACAACATCAGATATGACATCAACATATGTAATTGCAGCTTGAAACTAAATAGGCACACTCGTCCATCACATAGTGCAAATTAACTATTTTAGAATAGAAATCTTAACAAGGCGAAGTACCGCATCAACATAAGCAGATAAAATGCACTTTAAAATAAATGAATAAATTAGCACAACCAACTACCAAATATCCAATAATTTCCAAGTTCATAATTAATCTAAATTAAATATTTAAATTAAACATCACATAGTGAAAAATTAACTATTTCAGCATAACAATCTTAACAAGGCAAAGTACCATATCAACATAAGTAGATAAATGCACTTTTAAATAAATAAATAAATTATCACAACCAACTACCAAAGATCCAACAATTTCAAAGTTCATAATTAATCTAAATTAATTATTTAAATTAAACATCACATAAATAGGCTACGCAACACATGCAATTAATTAAATTGAAAACTCGGCTAACGGAAAGTATACCGACCACATCGGCATGCCCAAGGGGTGTCCAAACACGTTTCAACAATTCAAACAAATCATTTCATGATCAATAGGGCTTCAACAACTAGGAGAAACAAATAAATTAAAGAATTTAGGTGAATTTTCACAAAACCGGTAGGCACCGACTAACGGCACAACGGTGCATTTTTATAAATCGCAACAAAATAGAGGTAAAGAGAGTAGACACCCTTCCTTATGGTCACAGATGATCTTATGATCTGTGGTAGACTTTTATATGACCTAAAACAGAAGAAAACTGGTGATTTTAGAAAAACCCCAAAATAGGGTAAATTTCTTCCGTGGTGAACTGCACAAAGTATAGAGAATAAGATCGCATGATTCTAGGTGTGAGGGATAAGCCTTACCGAGAGGTTTACAGCGTACCTGACAACGAAAAAAATGGACGACAAACGGAGGCACGATGATCTTTCAAAGAGGGATCAAGGTGGTGCGCACCACATATGGAGAGGGGGTGCGCCACTTAGAGGATAGGGAGGAGAGGAAGAGAGGAGAAAATAAATAAAAGTAAAATAAAAAAAAATAAGATAAATAAAATAATAAAAATAAAATGGTGGAAGAAATGAAATAAATAATTAAAATGAGTTTACCCCATTTTAATTAATTTTAATTTCTCTCCAACCGTATCTATTTTATTATTTATTTTAACCCCTATTTTAATTCTATTAATTTCCTTTAAACTTTTTTTTATTCTCTTTCAACTCTTTTAAATTATTTTTAGTCCGAACGCAGCTCTAGGGTGCGATGCAAAAATTTTACATAAGTCCCGAGCAATTATTTAATTCATTTAATAGTTTCTCGGAACCCACAACAGGGTGCGCAAGTGGGCGCCCTGAGTCGTTTTAAAAATTTATACAACAAAAAACTTAAATGATTCGTACCTTTATTTAAGTCGAGACGTTAAAATAATTAAAATTATTATTATTTAATATAACTCATTAATGACACCTTTAATAATTTAAAAACTACAATCATTTAAAAACTGATAGCACCTATTAAATTAATATTGATTGCACATTTGTATTTAATTAGAAAAATTAATATTATCACATTTATTACATTGCTCAGTTATTATTTACACCACGATGCAATTTATTAATTGTGAAAGCACATTTTTATTTTTTATCATTAATGCAAATAATAATATTAATAATAAAATTATTATTATTATTTCTAACTTCCAACAAAAAAATATTTATAACCCAAATAAATTATCTTCAGGTGCGATATAACCAAACATATAATGCTCGCAAAGGTTATACCCTACCTAGGGTAAACCCCACATCCTAGAACAATTGGTGGTCTCATATTTCTCATTCGACGCACCGTTTGAGAGAAAAATTAATTGTTTATTATTAAAAAATCGGAATAATAAATTAATTAAAATTAAAGTGGGTATTATCATGTGCGAGGGTGACAAAAACTCGATGCGAATCGAGGTTATACTCTACCTAGGGTAAACCTGGCGTTCTGGACCTAACAGTGGTCTCAGATTTCTCATATGATGCGCCTTTTGAGAGTTATTTCATTTTTTGATAAAAAACATCCACGTGTATGAATAAAATAAATTCAATATTTTTATTCTATCAACAACGAGAGTTTATAGGTCTTAGAACCCCGTGCTGACTCATTGTTTAACTCTGAAAATATTTTATAGAATATTTCAAAGTTTTATTAAGAATTTTACTCTTTATTTAATTTAATTCCATTTTAATTTTAATCTAATTAATTTAATAAAATTTATTTAAATGAAACATCGCAGTGTCAACTATCGGAAATAAAAGTTCTGACGCTCAATTTTAAAACCGACCTGCCTAGTTAATGGGAAAAAAATATTTCCTGCGCTTTTTCAACTAGTTCAAAACATGGAACATTACAATAGAGGAATCGAATTTCCCTACCTGTAGCTTCCTGTTATATTTTTTTACTACGGGTCGGGCTTTGTACGGGCCAACAGGGCGGGCTTTTTTGGGCCGACCCAGCCTGGCCCGCAGGCCTTCTTGGATAGGCCAAGGCCCGACCTGATGAACCTACGGCCCGAGCCTGACCCGACCCGATGCGGGCTTTTCTAGGTTAGGCCACTCGGGCTTTCGGACGGGGCCTCTCGGGCTTTCGGTCCACTAGGCCAAAATTACACCCCTTCCTTACATGCACAATTACATAATAGCCACAACCAAAGCACAACCCCTTCCTAGAAAAAAAATTCCCCATTGTACTCGTTATCATTATCATGTTCAGTTGATTCCATTTAAAAAATTCCTCCACTATTGGGCAACTAATAGGCATAACCACAATCCAAAACAAAAACCGAAAGAAAACGACAAAGCAAGATTTTAAGCATTCACATCTGGTTATCTTATAAATTCACAACATCAAAATGCATCTTTGAGATCCCTCGAAGTACTGGAATGAAACCAATCCCCAACTTACGGGGTCCAGGACATTTACCACCGGCCCCACATGACCTCAACTTCACAAACCAACAACCTCTCAATTAGAGATTCCATCCCCATCCTTGTCACCCCACAAAGCATCAAACAGGTCAATTGTGAACATTACTAGAACAAAGCAAGGAAGTTTTGAAATTTAACCAACACCATTTATTAAGTTCCTTCCTTCTGTTTGGTTAACCGGGGTGATCAGACAAGGGTTCTTATCATTGGGAATCCATTTAATCAACCAAGTTTACGTGATTAATCAGTTTCCATGTTCATCCATTCACACACCAGATTTTCCAGAGAACCAGAGCTTCATTAGTACACAATAAAGAACCACCAACGACCATGATTTTTAGTGTACAAGATCCCATACAATTCACAACATAAAAATGAAGGTATAACACATCATCATAATTATCTTTCCCACCCCTTTATTCTTTAAAAGTCTGTTTATTATCTTCGTTAAAGTTGGTTTTATCTACGTCCTGAGGGAACATCATGATACCAATCCCACATGATGTACAGTAAAGAGAGACGAAGGAAAAACACCTACTTGGATTATCAGGGATATTTCCTCCTCACGCCAAGAACTGTGGTCACACGAGTAGTAGGAAAAACTCCACGAAGGTCAAGCAGGAAGGGCTCCAGCATGGGTACACGACTCATCTTTTGAGGAAGGACTTCAAGAACATCCATAGGGAACAAAATAGACTGATGAAGAAGATCTTGGTGATAAAGTACTGATCCAAGAGTTACAGGATATGCCATTTCAAAGTGCTTGAAAAACAGGTCGTGGCTTGACCACACAGGTTGGTGGTTTCACACATTTCATTTATTAAACTACTCCTGATAGTTAGAAATTTGAAGGCGTGATTGGAATGCTTTGAAACGGCTTAAAACTGCTCGAAATGTGGATTTTAATAAGTTTTACGATCAAAGGAGGCATTACGGGAGGGAAACTAGAAACAAAACCAATACTCTATAGTGGCTGATCGATGGAACCGATTGATGGAGCTGACTAGTGTAGCTGATTGGTGGAGCTGATCCATGAAGCTGATCGATGAGACCAATTGGTGGAACCGATCAGTGAGACCGATGGGTGGAACCGATCGGTGAGACCAATTGGTGGCACCGATAGGTGACACCACAGTGACACATTTTCCCTGACACTAACGCCCTGGAACACCAGAATTTGACAAAGTAATAGACCAGGAAAGTATGATCCATTACACTAACATGTGAGTTAATCTCGACAGGCTCATGAAGGTTGCACTTTTCTTGTCGATTAAGGAAACCTTCAATGTTGATGAGCTTGTAAGGTTGTACATCTATGATATTTTACATTTTCATGGGTTTATTCACTCTATCGTTTCAGATAGGGATGACCGGTTTACATCTCGTGTCTGGAAGGGGCTATAGAGGGCTCTGCGTACACATGTACTTCTGAGTATAGCTTACCATCCATAGACAAATGGTCATTCTGAGCACACGATTCAGGTTTTGGAGGACATGATATGAGCATGTGTCCTTGAATTCAGGGGATCTTGGGAGAGACATATACCCCTAGTGGAGTTTTCATACAATAACAATTTTCAGGTGACGATTCAGATGGATATTTATGAATCTTTATACGGTAGTCCATATCGATCACCCCTATGTTGGCTAGAGGTAGGAGAGGCAACTATGTTGGGACCTCATCTTGTCTAGGAGACCATGGAGTAAGTGGAGTTGATTCGGAAGAGGATGACTCCTGCATAGTCTCAGCAGAAATCTTATGTTGATCGATGAAGATGACCTATGGAGTTTGAGGTCGGGGATCAGGTTTTCTTACGTGTCACAACGAGGTTGGGACACAGTAGGATTATGAGACATTGAAATCTTTCACCGAGATATGTCGGACCATTTGAGGTTTTGTAGAGAGTCGGCCCGGTTGCCTATTGGTTGCAGTTACCTCAAAGGTACCAAGCTATGCACGACGTCTTCCATGTTTCTCAGATACAACATTACTTTTTAGACTCGTCTCACATTTTTCCCAAAGAGGTTGAGTTGGAGGTGCATAAATCCTTTGAGGAGAACCCTATTCGGATTGTGGATCTCATCGCGAAGGTTCTCCATGGCCGGTCTGTTCCTTTGGTATGGGTGATATGGTAACACGGGTGAGTACATGATGAGACTTGGGATAGGGAGGCCGACTTACGATCACAATGGTCAGAGTTTTTGAAGTTTCTTCTTCACCACCCTTGTAAGGGAAATTCGGGGATGAATTTATTTAAGGGGTGAAGTTTGTAAGAACTCAGATCTTAATTTCAGGTATGGATCTTGATTTTGGGAGTTTTTGAGGAAAAAGGAAGAAATGATGTTTTTCTAAGTACATGTCGTGTACTCTTGAGTACACGCTGTGTGCTCAGTTGTCGTAGGTAGCTGTGTACTGGCTGTGTAATGGTCGAGTACATGGTTGTGTGGGTGACCTGAAAGACTGTCTAAATTGGAGGCTGATTGAGGCTATTACACAGTGTGTACATTAAATGAACACACCATGTACTTTTCTTTTTATTTGATTAATCAGACCAGGGTCGCATCTAATATCCAGAAGTGTCTTCTTCTTCCCATGTCTCGTATAAGAGAGCGACATACAACAGAAAATCTTCGAGCTCCTCTCATTCCTCCGTTCGAGCTCCGATTGAGACACCGCCAGGTGCGTTGGATTCCCACTGATGATTTCTCTCTTTCCCTAGAGCCTATCTTCCTGATTTCTCATCTCTCATGAGTTATTCAAGGTTGAACGATTTTGAAATTTTTATAGATCTACAACATTTTAGTCCGATTCAAGGGCCAATGTTCAAGAGTGTTACTCGTACAACATCGAGATAGGTGGTTTGTGCCTTTCTTTGGTTTTCTTTGGATTATATATGCTAAAAGTACCAAATACACTTGTTTAGGGTATTGCATGTTTTGGAATTTAACCATGTTAATGTCTGCTATGGTTTTTTTTTGTTTGAGAAAGGGTTATTGATTATGAATAAGGTTTATTACCTTGATTATGGATGTGTGACCTATGTTTGACTTGGTTATGGACGTTGGGTCTAGAAAGCATGTTAGGATACTTTTTTTCCATACCTATTGTTGTTAGGATGGAGTTGTTGTTTATATGATATGCATGTGTTTCACATTATGAATATATGACTAGGGTTAATTGACCCTGAGAGTTTTCCGAAGTAGTATCTTTTAAATTATGAATTGTTGTTATGATTGACTAGAGGTATTGACTGTGAGAGTTGTCGTGGGTCATTGAACAGAGGGGTTAGACTGTGAGATCTACCCAGAGGGTTGTTATTAAATAAATATTGGACCATATGGCATTGATTGTGAGAGATTCTAGGTGGTTATCATATTGAAAACCAAGGGGTTATTGACCATGAGAGCTACCTGGGTGGTCGTTTGTATTTGATTAGTGTTATGCGGGACCAGAGGGGTTAGACTGTGTGAGCTTTCCCAGAGGGTCATTATTATTATTGAATGGGTGATATGTGAAACCAAAAGGGATTAGACTGTGAGAACTTTCCCAAAAGGTTGGTTGTGAATGTTTGAATGATTGTGATGAGTCTTCTAAGACAAAGAACAATCTTGGAATCTATCTTACTTGAATTCTAGATGGTATTTTGAGACGTCTGTTGTTATTGTTAAACAAGGGGATACATAGATTAGGATAGATCCTGAGGTTAAATTATTCAATGGATTGAATAATTAATAAATGTAAATGAATGTAATTGGAAACTGTAGGATTGTTTACTTTTGAGTACTTCCTTGTTTATTACTTCATTTCCGCATATCACCTGCTATATATATTCACTGACAGTTAGACACAAATCTTTTGGTGGTTGCCTACTTAGATTCGTCTCACACCCTGTTTGGGTCATGCTTTTGGACCCAAACATATTATATAGTTGCAGGTATAGAAAAGGGAAAACACCCTTATTCATCAGGTACTTGATTGATGTTGGACCTGGAGAGCATGAGACCAAGTTGAGACTTATGATGCTATTAGAGTTTATTGTTTTTTGTACTTTGGTTTTAATATTGTATTTCTAGCATTGTGACTTGTTTGGATACTTTCCTAGTTACACGTGACATGCATCATTTGTTTATATATATACTGCAGTTGTTTATACTATCAGTCTTCCACTATTTCTTTCTGTTGTATGGTATTACTGCTTCCATTACTGTTTATTTTTTGTTTCCACTGTGTTATTTTCCAATGAGGTCATAGTTTTCCCACTATCACACCCAAGGCCCTCAGTTCTAGTTGGAAGCCTCTGGCATTTAGAGAAATTCTCTTTAGGCCATGTGACCAACTGGGTACGGGGCACCTTTGGGCGGCACTCAGAACTGGGACATTACAATCATGGTCATCATCTTCTCTCACAGGGCATTGTTGTTGTAGAAATATCGATGTATATATATATATATATATATATCATTTTTCATCATCCAATCATGTTCAATGGATTTTGAGTATATTTTTTGATGAAGGAGATCGAGAATAGTAGAGCATGACAAGCAAGGACGACAACATTTATAGAACCACGCATGCACTGTTATAACTTCCCAACTTATACAGTAAGTTGATTAGGACTCATTATCCATAATATCTATAGGATTGTAGGTTTATAAATAATTATATGGGTAGATCTAGATATCGATTTGGGATGAATATTAGTGTGAACTCAAGTGTTTCTATGTATGTCCATGCATGCGATTTCTTAATATTTAAAAATTTCAAAGATAAGTTTATATGGTGTAGTGTGAGGTGGTGAAGAATGTGATCATTAGTGGATAATTATATTTTCATGAATTTATTTTAGATAAGATCTTATCAGGATCCTAGTCTTTATTACTTGAAGTCAAACATGTCCACGCATGAGATACAGCGGGTCAGTATAGTGTGGTGGAGTATAGTATAATGATATGCATCATAAGAGTGGTGACAAGAATTATATTTTATATAAACATTATTATAAATGATATTTTATCAAGTCTCTAAAATTAATTGGATGAGGTTTTTGAAGGTTCTGAGCACAACGGAAGATTGGTTTGGATGACACCCAATTTTGATTTTTACCATGATTAATGATTATTCTGGAATCAATACGACGATGAATTCCAGTCTCCACAGAATATAATCAAAGATTTAGATAAAGAAAAAAAGAGGCCTGAAACCTTTAGATATGATCTTGCACATAATGTTTATAATTAATTTAATTAATTTCATAAAGAAAAATAATACCCTTGTCTTTGGTATTTTTCTTCATTGATGATGTTGATCGTCCGGATTATCTCATTGTAGTTGTAAGGAACCAAACTAGAATCCCTCTAGCGGTGATCCACACGTGCTCCAATGGCCTCCGATCGACACCGCTCGTTCTCCGGGTGATAGCGCGATGAAGCGAGTGTCTTGTGTCGGTCGTTCTTGATCACTTGTTCTTTGACCTTGAAGAACGTCTCTTGTTCTTGAGAGGGGATAGAAGAGGATTTGAGAGAGAAACTGTTTGGCTCAAAAATTATCAATTCACTAGGTGTGTGGTGTGGTGTATGCCACAATATGGGTACTTTCCTATTTATATACATGGAATTTTTGTTACAATATTTAATTGCATAGAAATAATTAAATACATTCATAAAATTATAGAAAACCCATGAATTTAATAATAATATTGTGTCATTATTTATAGTGCACCAACTTGCGCAAAACGGAATTATAAATAAAATTCTGCATCACAAAATAATAGCAGTGTTATTTTAATTTGTGTTAACTAGTTAAATAATTATTTACCATATTGAAAATAATTATTTTACTACCAGGCTGACCTTGGTTTGCTCGAACTCCACTTCCATTTATTAAGCACCTGAATAAATAAATAAATAATTTATTCTCTTAAATAAATATTTTATTTACAAACTAGTAAATAAATATTTATTAAATGTTCAAAAAATAAATAAATATATTTTATTTAATTTATGCGATCATATTAACTTGAATAAAATTATTCCACAGTCTTGATAATAATATTTATTTAATTAATTAAATTCAAATAGAATTTAACTGAGACCACCAAAAACACTTAGTGTGTGACCCTCTAGGATTATTTCTCATTGGCATTAGGAGGGATTACCTAAAGTTCAAGAGTACTGTCTAGAAATGGGTCAAGGCACCCAAGAGAAAGAACGTAAAGTTGTAACAACGACATCCACATACGAATGCTCACTGTGTAATATAATCTCTTTGTCTCAATATCTCATCAAGCAGGTTTCATGATTGTGTCATCAACTTTTATGCTTGATACGTCATTCTTTGACTACCTAAAATAACCTTGTCGTTACACCATGTCCATGGAATTTCACGTGATGGTTCTATTTAAATCAAAGGGTTGAGATATCAACTTCTATAAATGGAAGGGAAAATCCTTTCTCGACTTATCCATTAATAACATGTCACTCGTGATGCACCCAATGTACCCTACTTCCCACCAACTGTCTGTGTGGAAATTTTCATTAGTAAATCAAAGTGTGTAAGTCATGACACGTATTAATGATAATCTTAAAGTCTAAGGATCATTACACATGCTCGCAGATAGAAATATCCGATGACACCAAAATATGCAGAATTCCTACTAGTGGGTCTGTTATCATAAGCTCCTATCTTGGAGATTACCAAGTGTGAACTTCATGAAAGTAAGTCTCATATGCTTATGAGTACTCTCACCTGACGGTTTTCATGCTATGTGTCCCATCATAGCATGTCATCCAACCGCAGAACTATATTTAAGAATATTGTTATAGAATTTCAAGGTTCTCATCATAACGGGGAACTGTCATGACCTTATCAATGAAACAAATACTCGAGGACATTATTACATTATAGTCATGGAGAATAATGAAAAATATGTAATAATACATTAAATATCCATGTAATCAAAGTAAAATAACTTAGTTCTAGGACACCAACTCTTACAAACTACCACTTGGAATAGAGCCAAATGCCTACGACTTTCAGTCCTCTAGAACTCACATGATGATCATGTTTCTACTGATTCAAGGCTTTAGTTTGTCTTCTGTGGAAATATTTCTCACTACAACTTCACCTCTCTGAGAAAAATCCCTTAAGAGATGATACTTCTGAAGTATGTACTTCATCCGCTGATGTGACCTTGGCTCTTTTGTGAGAGTCACCGCTACAGTATTATCACAGTACAGTGTGATGGGATCTTTACTGCTAGGTATCACATCTAGCTCCTAGATGAATCTTCGCATCCAAACTTCTTCTTTAGCTACCTTAGAAGCTGTGATATACTCAGACTCTTCTGTAGAATCCATGACCACACTCTTCTTTGAGCTCTTACAGCTCACTACACCGCCATTCAAAGTGAATATGTTTCCCATTTGCGACTTCATGTCATCTTGATCAGTCTGGAAACTAGCATCTGCATATCCTCTGATGACTAGTTCCTAATATCCTCAATAAACCAGGATCATATCCTCAGTATGCCTCAGATACTTTAAGATAGTCTTGACTACCATCCAATGGTGGTCACCCGGGTTAGCTTGATATCTACCTACCACACTCAATGCGTAGGAAACATCCAGCCTAGTACATAGCATGACATACATGACTAACCCAATAGATGATGTGTATGGAGTCCTTGTCATTATCTTTCTTTCCTCATGTGTCTGAGGACACATTTTATTGGAAAGATGAATGTCATGTGATACTGGAAACAATCCCCTCTTGGATTGTTCCATACTGAATCTCTTCAGTATCTTATCAATGTATGTACTTTGACTTAGGCCCATCAATCTCTTGGATCTATCATGATGTATATTTATCCCAAGAATATATGCTGCCTCGCCCAAGTCTTTCATGGATAAGCATTGATTCAACCATGCCTTAACAGACTGCAAGACTGGTATCTCATTTCCAATGAGTAATATGTCATTAACATATACTATTAGGAAAATGACCACACTCCCACTAAACCGTTTGTAGACACAAGGCTCACATTAATTTTTGATAAAACCAAATTCTTTTATGGATTCATCAAAATGAATGTTACATGACCTAGATGCTTGCTTTAATCCATAAATGTATTTCTGCAACTTGCATACCTTATTGGTATCCTTTGGAGTCACAAAACCTTCAGGTTGTGTCATGTATACATATTCCTGAAGGTTCCCATTAAGGAATGTTGTTTTGACATCTATTTGGAAAATATGATAGTCATGGTAAGCCGTAATATCAAGTAGAATTATTATGGATTTTAGCATTTCAACTGGTGATAATGTTTCATCATAGTCAATTCCTTGATGTTGTTTAAAACCTTTTGCAACCATTCGTGCCTTACAGGTACTGAATTGTCCTTCCATGTCCAGTTTCTTCTTGAATACCCATTTGCAACCAATAGGCTTTACATCAACTGGAGGATCTTCCAAAATCTAGACTTGGTTTTGGTACATGGAATCCATTTTAGAATTCATGGCTTCTGGCCACTTGTCAACATTTGTGCCACTTACTACTTCCTTGTAGGTTAGAGGGTCGTTATTATCAAATAATAAGGAGTCGCAATCCTTAGTAACTAGAAAACCGTACCATTCCGGTTCTCTAACCTCTCTTGTACTTCTACGTAGTACTTGTGTCTCTGGAACATATTCTTCTTCCACTGGGCTTTGTGGAATTTGTTCATGTACCAACTCTTATGCACCTAGAGCCTCGACTTCATCAAAGTCTATCTCGCTCCCACTATCTCTTTTAGAGATGTTCTCCCTCTCAAGGAATATGGCATGTCTTAGCACTATAACCTTTTTGTCTAAGGGGTTGTATAGGTAATATCCCCTTGTTTCCTTAGGGTATCCTATAAAGGTATACTTTGTGCCTTGGGGTGCAAGTTTATTACCTAAAGAGGCCTTAACAAACGCTTCACTACCCCACACATGTAAATTTGATAACATGGATTTTATTCCACTCCAGAACTCGTATGGAATTCCATTTATCGATTTAGTTGGTACTTGGTTTAGTATGTGTGCTGCTGTTTGTAATGCATCTCCCCAAAAAGATAATGGAAGACTTGCATGACTCATCATTGATCTCACCATTTCTAACAAGGTGTGGTTCCTCCTTTCACTTACACCATTCCATTGAGGTGTGTAAGGAGGATTGAGTTGGGATAGGATCCCAAAATCTCTTAAGTAATCAATGAAGTCCTAATTAAGATATTCCCCACCTCAGTCTGAGCGGAGTTTCTTAATCTTCTTACCAAGCTGGTTTTCAACTTCATTCTTGTATTCCTTGAACTTATCAAAGGAATCTAACTTATACCTCATTAAGTAGATATATTCATATTGTAATGGCCTAGACCCACCTGGTCCATTACTTTTCCAAAACATGGCTCCACCGAAATAGTGGCACCAGTCAGGGGGGCACCAGTTACGGTAGCACCGTGACGGACGCACACCAGTCACAGTGGCACCGGTCACGATGGCACCATGATGGTGGCACCATGATGGTCTCACACTGGTCACGGTGGCACCATGACGGTGGCACCGGTGATGGTGGCACCGTAAGGGTGACATCGTGATGGTGGCACCATGTCCTCACCGAGCAGTATTTGTCCCTTTTTCCAGTTTCTGACTTTTTCCGCTCCCGCAACATATCTTTTAACGTAAAGATGATTTAATTCCCCTTTCAAAGCCATTTAAAGCCCATAAATAATATCTAAATCCCCCCAAATTTGGGTAAACCTTAAACTTACCAAAACATGTGGTTTTTCCTTGGTGTCACACCCTTTCCCCGTACCTACCAGTTCCGCCCCCGTTGCGCGTTTTCCTCCATTTAAAAGAAACAGTTTAACACACAGCCGTTATTCCACAACCCCGATGGGAATAATTAAATAATAATTAATCCCATCATGTGTAACCTACCAACCGCAAAGGAAACCACGATCCGACTTTAAAGTGATTCAAAATTCCTTATCCTGTAACAATAGAATCTCGTCTTTATATCACGCTAGAGTTTCTTCCTTCCCCTTCTTGGCTGGATTTCTTTCTTCTCCCTGGTTCGCTTGGAGTCCCTCATTCCTGAGGCTTGTGGTGTGCCTATGCTGGGGTTTTTCTACTCGTCCTTGGATTCCTCGGAGTTCCTCCCCTGCAAGTCGCGCATCCTCAGTTCTCGGCGCATGGAGAAAGACTTCATCATTGATCATTCAGGTAGGGTTTTCCTTCGTCTCTCTTTACTGTGTATCATGCGGGGTGGGTACGCTACTGTTTCTATGGTAATGGATGAAACCAAACCTTAATAAAGATAATAAACAGACTATTAAAGAATGATGGGGTGTGTTTGAAAATTCTGGTGTACTCTTTTAAAATTTATATATGTTGTGAACTGTATGGGCTATGCTCACTGAAAATCATAGACGTTGGTGTTATTTCCTTGCACACTAATGAACCCTTGTCTTCTGTGATAATTGAATGGATCCAACATGGGAATTTGGTTAATTACGTAAAATCGGCCAATTAAATGAATGTCCAGTGAACAACAAACCTTGTGCGATAACCTCGGTTAACCAAACAGAAAGAAGAAAACTTAGTGAATGATGTACTTGAGTCTGGAAACTTCCTTGTTCTGTCTTGGTGGCATGTATGTTTGTTCTGCTCGATGCTTATGGGGTGATATGGATGAGTATGGGATCCTCTATTGTGGCATGGTTGTTGGTTGGGAATCTGAAGCTGTGTGGGGATGTATCTTGAGGCTTGGTTTGGTTCCAGTACTTTAAGGGATCTCACTGATCCCTTTGTTGTTGTGACTTCACAAGAGAACCGGGTGTGAATGCTTAAATTGTTGTTTGGGTGTTTCTATTTCTCTGGCTTGTGGTTATGCCTATTAGTTTCCCAGTAGTGTATAATTCACCTAAATGGGATTACTTGAACATGGAACAAGAATGGGTTAAATGGGGAATTAGTTTTGGTAATGAGTTGTGACTTGGCCGTGAGTGTTGTGATTTTCTTTTATGAATGAATAAGTAACGAGGGTGTTTGTGCTTAGGTTGGATTTGGAAACCCTAGGTTGGGATGATTGCTTGTTACCTATACATATTATTGTAGTTTTATGTTTCTTATTTGTGCCCCACTCAAGTTGAGCACTTAGTGTCGAACACCCCCATTTCATGGGGGAGGGTGTTTTTCTCAACACTTCTATGACTGGATGGTTATTAGATCATTTTTTGCTCCATTTCTTGAATACCCCAAGACTCTTCGGGAAGGATATGATGGCCTGAGGTCCATTATAGCCCAAGATTCTTCAGGCAGGGTAGTTGTGGTGGTTGGCCCAGGTGTGTGCGGGTATGTTGTTTCCAAAGAGGGATGAGGCTCAGGTGTCTTCGGGCGTGGCAGTAGTTGTTCTGGCCTAGGTGTTTGTGGGCGTGGTTATATATGGTGATTGTGGACCATGTGTTTGTGAGAGGGATGGTGATTGTGGCCCAGGTGTTTGTGGGTGGGATGTGTGGTTGTAGCCCAGGTGTGTGCGGGAGGGGAGTGGTAGTGGGACTGTGGTGAGAATGGCGGGATTAGTTCGATGCGTAGGATGTCTTCAATAACCAGTGGAAAAGTGGCGCGGGGTACCCAAATATTGATGTGCTATTACTATACATTACTTGACTTGCGTTATTTGGGGAGTGTGCCTTGGTGAGGCTTGGGTGGATAGTTTCCCTTGCTAGGTTCTTTGGTTGTCTCTTTTCTCACAGGGCATTAGAATGCCTCCCTACTTGTGCACAAGAGTCTTTGGTTTTCCCTATTGAGTATACTTGTATTCTCACCCTACGTATATAAAACTACTTTCAGGTTTCTAGGAGGACTTCAGGGATCGTGCGGGGTTGTACTAGCTCGAACGTTGGGACAGTTGCAGTTGTTGTTTTTCTTTTCTTTGGTACTTTACCTTTGTAGTCTCTGTGTACCTTGTGGTATTTACTTTTGTAACATGCATATGGGGACAGTTTTCTTGGCTTTACTTTTACCCCCAGTTTTGGTGTTGTTGGGTTTTACTATCTTATCTCTCGGTCCTATTAAAGAAAAAGGGTAATGCCTTCCATATTGTGTGTGATTCTATACTCTTGGTGCTATTCGCCACTCTGGGACCTATTGAAGGTGGGTCTCATGGGTCATTATCTCTCCTTCAACTTGAAGAAGGAAGGGTCTGACAATCTGTTGTACCTTCTCTCATCTTGGTGAAGGCGGGTCATGACAGAATGGTATCAGAGGAGAGGGGAGAGGTTGAGAGATAGGATGGATTCTGGAGTTAAGCACAGTGAGAATTGCATGGGATGGTAGGGCAACAGTGTTGGATGATCTTGGTGCGTGAAATAGGCTAGGGAAGACTGACTAGGACATGGGATTTTAGGGCCCCCCGTGATCTGATGCAAGGATTCTAGGCCTACCGAATGACCAAGTAGGGCTACACTAATTGCAGGGTAGAGACCCTAGGGAAGTTACATGCATCATAATGACTTGTGTTCTTATGTTTTATGGGGATTTTGGAGATTTAAAATAAATAAGAAGTCTAAGGAAATTTAAGAACAAATATTCTACACTACTCAGGCTTAGGCATTCCTTGTTTACCTTGAAACTATGGCACCTGGGAGACGACCATGAGTAGTGTGGGTGATCGAGGCCCAGGAGGTTGACTTGGATGATCAGGAGAGGGTTGACCGAGAGGATAAGGACGATCAGTGGCAAAGGACGCTTCGTGCCTTTCAGCGGCAGAACCTCGGGAAGTATGAGGGTATCATCTTAGACATGAAGATAGAGAGATGGTTAGAGGATCTGTTGATAGCTTTCAGCTTGATCCGAGCTCCGACGGAGTACTGGGTTCCTCTATCTGTAATCCAGATGTGTGGAGCAGCGCATCAGTGGTGGACAATTTATCTTGGGGAGAAGAGGGAGGCTGAGGTTACGTGGGCTGACTTCGAGAAGGAGTTTCGGGCAGAATTCCTCTCTTCCACGATGAGGGATGAGAAGAGGCAGGAACTACTCTCCCTCCAGCAGGGGAGTATGTCAGTGATAGAGTTGGGGATCAATTTCAAGGATCTCCTTCGCTTTTCTCCCGACCTCTTTCTAGATGAGGAGTCTTGGGCGAGACGTTTGGAGGAGGCACTTCGACCTTCTCTCTAGTATGCTGTTACTCCTTTCACCCTACCGACGTACTTGGAGGTCCAGAAGAAGGTTGAAGTGGTGGAAAGGATGCACACACTAGGAGGTGTATCACGAGAGGGAATCCAGTTGGGCTCGTTAAAGGGGAAAGCCGTCAGCAGCAGGCCTCCAGCGTTAGGGCCCTCTAGGTTTCAACCAGCAAGAAGCAGGTGAGAGGAGCCCCTCCTTTCCTTATTAAATGAACTATCAATAGAGGATGTCGATGCAGAAATGGTGGAAGTCCCAGGGATCGTCAGTGAGTTTATAGACGTCTTCCTTAAGGAGGTGGTGACTCTACCCCCTCGACGTGATGTTGAGTTCGGGATAGACTTGTAACCTGGTGCCTATCCGATTTCGATGGCTCCCTACTGGATGGCACCTTCCGAGTTACGGGAGTTGCATATTCAGATTGATGATCTGATGAAGAAGGGTTTTGTTCAACTAAGTGCATCACCATGGGGTGCTCCAGTCTTATACAAAGAAGGAAGATGGTGGTCTCAGGCTGTGCATAGACTACCGGAAATACCTGGATCAGTTCGTAGTCATGTTTATTGACGAAATCCTGATCTAATCAAGATCAGAGGAGGATCACGTTGATCACCTGAGAACGGTTTTAGAGGTCCTCTTCCAACACCAAATCTATGGGAAGTTTTCCAAGTGCAAGTTCTGGATGCGAGAAGTGCACTTCCTTGGGAACGTGGTGTCCGTTCAGGGAATATCGGTGGACCCATCGAAGGTTGAGGCTGTTGTTTCTTGGGCAGTACCCAAGAACGTGGCAGTGGTTCATAGTTTCCTTGGACTGGTAGGTTACTATCGGAGGTTCGTGCCCAACTTTTCCTGAGTTTCAGCACCTTTGACAACTTTGACCAAGAAGGACCAGGCTTTCATGTGGAATGGGCGGTGCGAGCTAGCCTTCAGCTATCTGAAGGAGAAGTTGGTAAGTGCCCCAATAATGCGGTTTACAAAAGAAGGGGTGGCGTATGAGTTGTTATGTGATGCTTTAGTACAAGGCCTCGGGTGTATGCTGATGCAACGACAAGGGGTGATCTCTTATAGGTCTAGACATTTGCATCCCCATGAGCGTAATTATGCCACCCACGATCTGGAGCTTGTAGTGATCATCTACGCACTGAAGTTGTGGCGGCATTACCTCATCGGGGAGTGCTTTGTGGTCTTCAAGGATCACAAAATCTTAAAGTAAATCTTCTCCCAGCAGGACTTGAACTCACGACAACAAAGGTGGATGGAGTTCCTTCAGGACTATGACTTCGAGATTTCCTACACCTTAGGAAAGGGAAATGTGATGGCCGATGCCTTGAGTAGGAAGTCGCAGAAAGATGCAGTTCGAGAGACAGCAGATGCTTGGAATGCGATGGGGGAGTTAGCTGCCCTATACCTAGATGCGAGGATGGATAGTGGTAGAGGTTACCTGTATCAGATGACAGTGCAGTCTTCTCTACTGCGGTAGGTGGAGGAGTCTCAGTTGGGAGACATAGAGAGTTAAGTGATGCGTGACCGGGTTAACCAAGACGATGCTTCAGAAGGGTGGACGGAGGATGGTCAGAATTAGATTCTTTTCTGAGGGAAGTTGTTTGTTCTAGAGGCGATGCGTGAGAGGGTTCTTGGTGAGTTCCAAAACTCACCCCTAGCAGTGCACTTGGGAGTTTCCAAAATGTACCGGGGCTTGAGGGGTCAGTTTTGGTGGCCCGGGGTAAAGCGGGCGGTGGTAGAGTTCGTGTCCAGGTGCCTAGTGTGTCAGCAGGTGAATGTTAAACACTGTGTTCCTGGCGGATTGTTGCAGCCTTTAGACATCCCTGAGTGGAAGTGAGATGACATCTCGATGGATTTCATCATAGGGATACCCAAGGTTCAAGGAGGTTGTGACGCTATTTGGGTAGTGGTGGACTGGCTGACGAAATCGGCTCACTTTCTGGCGATCAAGGAGTCAGGAGCAGTGGATGCCTTAGCACGGAGGTACGTGGATGAGGTGGTGTAGTTACATGGAGTTCTGAGGTCCATATTCTTGGATAGGGATGCACGGTTTACCTCACGAATCTGGAGAGGATTACAACATGCTTTTGGCACCCAAATACATCTTAGCATTGTCTTCCATCCCCAGACAGATGGACAGACAGAGCTCACCATCCAGACGTTGGAGGATATGCTACGAGCATGTATTCTGAACTTTGGGGGATCGTGGGTGAGACACTTTCCTCTGGTAGAGTTTGACTACAATAATAGCTATCACTCTACCATTGGCATGGCTCCGTTCGAAGCTTTGTATGGAAGACCATGTCGCTCACCCGTGTGCTGGACCGAGGTTGGGGAAACATGTGTTCTTGGCCCGGAAGTGGCGCAGAGAACGACGGAGAAGGTTCAGCGAATACGGGAAAGGATGAAGGCGGCTCAGGACCGGCAGAAGTCATATGCCGATAATAGGAGGAGACCCTTGGAGTTAGAGGTCGGGGACCAAGTATTCTTGAAGGTCTCCCCTCAGCGTAGACAATGGAGGATCGGCAGGGGGCGTAAGCTTTCTCCAAGGTTCATCGGACCCTTCGAAGTGTTGCGGTGGGTCGGAGAAGTTGCTTATCAGATAGCGCTACCACCGCCGCTACTGAGAATACATGACGTCTTCCATGTGTCACAACTCCGACGGTATCTACACAATGATTCACACATCCTCGACTGGGGAAAGCTGGACATCGAGGCCGACATGACGTTTATGGAAATGCCTGTGAGAATCGAGGATTGTGAGGAGAAGGTGCTTCGTGGACGGACCATTCCTTTGGTTCATGTGTTGTGGAGGCATGGCGGGCTCGAGGAAAGTACCTGGGAATGGGAGACGCAAATGCACGCCCAGTACCCAGAGTTGTTTTGAGTTTGTTCTGTTTTTTTATACTTGTTTGTGATGGAACACTTTACTTGTTAACTATGGAACGTGCGGTTTTCCTTGTTCTGTGGATGTGTGTGAAGAGTCCTGACTATGGGGAGTGGAGGACCTGATCCCTAATCAAGACGCATTAAGGTGGATGCGATTAAACCCATGCGGTCGAGTCAGTGTCACCCAAAGCGGATAGTATCTTGACATGGAGGAAGAAACTCTCTAACCCATATGACTGGACAGTTTGACCTTCGAATGTTGCCTGGTTACTCGAGGGAGAGGTGTTCCTAGATTTCGATGAGGTTCACTCTTGAGAGGTATCTTTTGAGGTGGTAGTTCAGAAACCCTCTTTTCTTCGGGTCTAGTTTTGATTTTCGAGGGCGAGAATAGTTTGAGAGGTATCTGATGTAATGGACCAGACCCACCTGGTTCATTACTTTGCCAAAACACGGCTCCACCGAAATGGTGGCACCGGTCATGGGGGCACCAGTTACGGTGGAACCGTGACGGATGCACTCCAGTCACGGTGGCACCGGTCATAGGGGCACCATGAAGGTGGCACCGTGATGGTCACACACTGGTCACAGTGGCATCGTGACGGTGGCACTGTGTCCTCACCGAGCAGTCTTCGTCCCTTTTTCCAGTTTCTGACTTTTTCCGCTCCCGCAACATATCTTTTAACGTAAAGATGATTTAATGCCCCTTTCAAAGCCATTTAAAGCCCAAAAATAATATCTAAAATCCCCCAAAAGTTGGGCAAACCTTAAACTTACCAAAACGTGTGGTTTTTCCTCAGTGTCACACCCTTTCCCCGTATCTACCAGTTCCTCCCCCGTTGTGCATTTTTCCTCCGTTTAAAAGAAACGGTTTAACGCACAACCGTTATGCCACCACCCCGATGGGAATAATTAAATAAGAATTGATCCTATCATGTGTAACCTCCCAACCAGAAAGGAAACCACGATCCTACTTTAAAGAGGTTCAAAATTCCTTATCCCGAAATAATAGAATCTCGTCTTTATATCACGATAGAGTTTCTTCCTTCCCCTTCTTGGCTGGATTTATTTCTTCTCCCAGGTGCGCTTGGATTACCTCTTTCCTAAGGCTTGTGGTGCGCCTGTGCTGGAGTTTTTCTGCTCATCCTTGGAGTCCCCAGAGTTCCTCCCCTTCAAGTCGCTCATCCTCAGTTCTCGGCACGTGGAGAAAGACTTCATCATTGATCATCCAGGTAGGGTTTTCCTTCGTCTCTCCTTACTGTGTATCATACGGGGTGGGTACGCTACTGTTTTTATGGGAATGGATGAAACCAAACCTTAACAAAGATAATAAACATACTATTAAAGAATGATGGGGTGCGTTTGAAAATTCTGTTGTACTCTTTTATAATTTCTATACGTTGTGAACTGTATGGGATATGCTCACTGAAAATCATGGTTGTTGGTGGTATTTCCTTGCGCACTAATGAACCCTTGTCTTCTGTGATAATTGAATGGCTCAAACATGGGAATTTGGTTAATTACGTAAACTTGGCCAATTAAATGAATGTCCAGTGAACAACAAACCATGTGCGATCACCCCGGTTAACCAAACAGAAAGAAGAAAACTTAGTGAATGATTTACTTGAGTCTGGAAACTTCCTTGTTCTGTATTGGTGGCATGTTTGTTTGTTATGATCGATGAATATGGGGTGACGTGGATGAGGATGGGATCCTCTGTCGTGGCATGGTTGTTGTTTGGGAATCTGAAGTTGTGTGGGGCTGTATCTTGAGGCTTGGTTTGGTTCCAGTACTTTGAGGGATCTCACTGATCCCTTTGTTGTTGTGACTTCACAAGAGAACCAGGTGTGAATGCTTAAATTACTTTTTGGGTGTTTCTCTTTCTCTGGCTTGTGGTTATTCCTCTTAGTTTCCCATTAGTGTAGATTTCACCTAAATGGGATCACTTGAACATGAAAACAAGAATGGGTTAAATGGGAAATTGGTTTTGGGAATGAGTTGTGACTTGGTCGTGAGTGTTGTGATTTTCTTTTATGAATGAATAAGTAACGAGGGTGTTTGTACTTAGGTTGGATTTGGAAACCCTAGGTTGGGATGAGTGCTTATTACCTATACATATAATTGTATTTTTATGTTTCTTATTCACACCCCACCTAAATTGACCACTTAGTGCCGAACACCCCCATTTCATGGGGGAGGGTGTTTTTCTCAACACTTCTATGAGTGGATGGTTATTAGCTCCTTTTCTGATCCCTTTCCAGAATATCCCAAGACTCTTCGGGTAGGCTGTGATAGCCTGAGGTCCATTATAACCCAATATTATTCGGGCAGCGTAGTTGTGGTGGTTGGCCTAGGTGTGTGAGGGCAGGTTGTTTCCCAAGAATCTTCGGGATGAGGCATAGGTGTCTTCGGGCGTGGAAGTAGTTGTTCTGAACTAGGTGTTTGTGGGCGTGGTTATGTATGGTGATTGTGGCCCAGGTGTTTGCAGGCGGGATATTGATTGTGTCCCAGGTGTTTGCGGGCGGGATGTGTGGCTGTAGCCCAGGTGTGTACGAGCGGGGAGTGGCAGTGGGATTATGGTGAGAATAACGAGATTTGTTTGACGCGTAGGATGTCTTCAATAACCAGTGGTAAAGTGGCGTGGGGTACCCAAATATCGATGTGCTATTACTATATATTAATTGACTTGCGTTATTTGGGGAGTGTGCATTGGTGAGGCTTGGGTGGATAGTTTACCTTGCTAGGTGCTTTGGTTGTCTCTTTTCTCATAGGGAATTAGAATGTCTCCCCACGTGTGCACGAGAGTCTTTGGTTTTCCTTACTGATTATACTTGTATGCTCACCCTACGTATATAAAATTGCTTTCAGGTTTCCTGGAGGACTTCAGGGATCATGCGGGGCCGTACTAGCTCGGACGTTGGGACAGTTGTAGTTGCTTTTTTTTATTTTCTTTGGTACTTTACCTTTGTAGTCTCCTTGTACCTTGTGGTATTTACTTTTGTAACATGCATATGGGGACGGTTTTCTTGGCTTTACTTTTACCCCCAATTTTGGTGTTGTTGGGTTTTACTATCTTATCTCCCAATCCTATTAAAGAAAGAGGGTAATGCCTTCCATCTTGTGTGTGATTCTATACCCTTGGTGCTAGTCGCCACTCCGTGACCTATTGAAGGTGGGTCTCGGGGGTCATTATATCTCCTTCAACTTGAAGAAGGAAGGGTCTGGCAATCTTATGTCCCTTCTCTCATCTTGGTGAAGGCAGGTTGTGACACATATCTACTAAAATCATTAGTAAAAGTTATGAAGTATGAGTACCCACCCCTTGCTTCAACTGAAAATGGTCCACACACATTGGTATGAACCAATTCAATAATCTATTTAGCCCTTTCACCTTTCCCACCAAATGGGACTTTGGTCATTTTTCCTTGTAAACATGCATGACATACGCCAAGTGGTTTTAGTTCAAAAGAATCTAAATATCCATCTTGATGTAACTTTGTCAAGTGTTTCTCATTTACATGACTTAGCTGATGATTCCAAAGTTAGGTGTGGTATGAGTCATGTGAAGTATATTTTTTATCGATTGTCATTACTTGGTTTGTGTAATCCAACACATAAAGACCGTTGTATAAATGTGCCCTACCAAAAAAATGGTATCTTTATAAAAGAAGCAACATTCATTTCCAAACTTGAAAAAAAATCCATCTATATCTAGTCTGGATACAGAAATTATGTTTTTGGTTATAGAAGGCACATAAAAATAACCCTTTAACACCAAGATCATCCTGGTTGGCAACCTGAGGTGGTAGTCCCCGACAGCTACAGTAGAAATTTTGGCTTTGTTGGTTTCTCATAGATCTACCTCCTCTCGATCAATCTTCCTGAATCTAGTTGGTTCCTATATTTGGATACATATATGAGCACCAAAAGCTATATATAATACCCAATTTGTAGAAATAGATAGATTTCATTCAATAACAAATGCACCTGAAGCTTCCCCTTGCTTCTTAGGTAGGGTGCAATTCTTCTTCCAGTGGTCCTTCTTACTACATGAGATACAAACAGCCTCCTATTCCCTTTCCTCCCCTTTGATCTTCCTTTTCTTGGAAGGCCGTGAAGAAGCTTTGGGCTTAAAGCTCTTCGCCTTCCCTTTACTCTTATTCACCATAGGGACAAAAGGCTTTTTTCACTTCATATTTTTATCCACTTGGTGAATGAGGATAAGAAGATCAGATAGAGACTTCTCAATGTTGTTCATATTGAAATTTACAATAAAGTTAGAGAAGCTATGAGGGAGTGATGCGAGAATGAGATTAGTGCCTAGTTCTTCAGGGAGTTTAAACCCTAGAACCTTCAGGTGATCAATGTATCCAATGAGCTTGACTACATGAGTCCCAGCTAGGGCACCTTCTCCAAGATTACTCTGAAAGAGTGCCTTAGAGATCTCAAACCTTTCCTGTCTTGCTCTCTCCTGGTAAAGACCACGGAGGTGTTCGAGCATGCTATAAACATCCATGTTTTCATAAGACTTCATGAGCTCACTAGACATTGGTGATAACATCAAACATTGAATGTTGACCACGTCGTTTATATGTTTCTCATAGACTAGGAAATCCTCATCACTCACCTCCTTGGTGGGCAGATCAGGTAACGCTGACTCCAGCACGTAAGACTTCCGTTCATGGCGTAGGATAACCCTAAGTTGTCTAAACCATTCTTAGAAGTTACCGCCGGTGAGAATGTTGTCTTTATCCAAAATTGATCGTATAGACAGTGTGGTTGATGAGCTTGTAATTTTTATTCTACAATTAAAAGAGAAAATCATTATTACTTTCTTGATTACATTTTATGAGAAATAATAAATTTTATTAAGTCTCCCGCTATTTTATCAAGTCTCAATGGACCTCACCATTGAACTCAGAATGTCCAGTTTCCATGACATTCTAGTGTCAAGGATCCATATTCTCCTTCACATAACCCCAACAAGGGTTGTTCAAGCTATTAGAAGGTATTTAGGTAGATATGACTTTTCCAACTGCGGGTTTGCAGCTCCTTGATATGTTGAGTAGACTCCCCAATCCTGAAATCATGACTTTGGATTTCCTCAACTCTTGCCTCCAATATTACACCAAGTCTAGAAAGGGCTACTCCTCTTGATGTAATATGGTTAAGTCAACCTGAAACCTTTCATAAGGGCTTCCTGTATAAAAGTAAGTGTCCTAATAAGGGTTGGTCAAACACATAGTTTTATTGAGTTTTTCCATTTAATCAAGTAACGGAAGGCTTGTTCTGACTTAATATTTTATTTGAGGTATTTTTTATCTCTTATACGTGAATTGCTTATTATCATTATCACACGCTTGTTAATATTAAGTGGAACTTACTTAAGTGATTAACCACGTCTTGATAATATTTACGCATAAGTTTGGTTTATTTTAGTTCCATCTTGCATGCTTGTTTAATTCATTAATTATGTGATCATGACAACACATCCATAATGATAAACCATGCAACTAACAGAAATAAAATAAAGTAAATGGCATGATCAAGAGCTTTTCTAATGGTTAGTTTATCTAGCGGTTGATAAACAAACTCTCACCTAGGGTAGAAAAAACTTGAAACTTTTGGGTTCGTGTTTATAGCTTCCACCTATCCACCTATGTATCTCCTAGGATTAGTTTCATCTCGGCTTCAGCTTGAACCGCCTCCACTAGCTTGGGAGTTCCATCCATTACATATGTCTTTTTTAACTCAAATGTAGTTAAGGGGTAAAAATGGGTTTTACATAAAAGAAACATTGGGCACACAAGCCCTATATATTAATGATGAGAAGGCTCATAGGCCAAAAAAATTAATTTAAATAAATAAATTTAAATAAATCATCCACATACAAAGGTCTTAGTCTAGATCATGATCATACATACATGCAACGATGTTTACGCATAAATAAAACTAGCATTCAATTCTTTAATCATTCTCGTTTAAGACAAATCACGCTCGAATCAATTAATTATCATCTTTAATTAATCAATCCTTTTATCTTAAATCCTTTTCTGAATTTCCTTGAGATTATTATCCATAATAATTTTAAACAAACAAATTCATTTAAAATTATCTTTGTACATAACTTGTACCTTGGAGGAAACCCGGTGAATTCTTATTCATAACTACCCAAGGAGTAGAAATGAACATTACGCAGATGTTAAATTAAACACATATATATAAAACACCTATCACATGTTGTGTCTCAACTTTACACCAACACGATGGCACATGTCTCAAGGGTTTGTATAATATAATAATAAATTTTAATAAATCTGCGTAATTTGGATGAGTACACGACGTGTAGTTATAACTACACGGCGTGTACTATTTTTCAACGTCTATCCAAAGTACACGCCTGGGGAAATAGTGTGTGAGTGTACTTCAGAAATCTTCGGAGTACACGGTGTGTCTAGTGGGTCACATGTCGTATAGTTTCTCATTACACAGTCTCCATCCAGGTAAGCCTTGTATGGGGTACACGGTCCAACCTTAACCCGAAGGGACTACATGCTGTGTCCATTGGGCCACATGGCGTGTAATCCGGAAACCGCATGCCACCTGTTCCTAGTCAACACACGGAGTAATTTAAGGCTTAGAAAGACTCCAACACACAACTTGGTTTGGTGGACTTGTCTGATGCATTTAATCTTGACTAAACGGCGTGTACTGCCGAATACACACTATGTATTCTAGTGTTGTACGACCAAGAAGCTCTGGCACCTTCGGATGAGATCCTCTATTTTATTTTAATCAAAATTAAAAGAAAAGATCGTTTCTGTAAGGTGAACGAGAAATGAAAGAGGAGGAATAGATCTCGAGATTCAGATTTGCAGAAAGGGTTAACTTGAATTGAAACAACTAAACTATTAAATGCGCAATTCATTAACGAAATATTTAAATAATTATAAACTATGATGTAACCCCTCTGATACCACTTGAAGGTTTCGGGCGCAGTGAAAGCGTGGCTGGGACGACACCCAATTTTGATTTTTACCATGATCAATGATTATTCTAGGATCAATACAATGATGAATGCCAGTCTCCACAGAATATAATCAAATATTTAGATAAAGAAAAAAAAGAGGTCTGAAACCTTTAGAGAGGATCTTGCACATCATGTTTATAATTAATTTAATTAATTTCATAAAGAAAAATAATACATGTGTCTTTTGTATTTTTCTTCATTGATGATGTCGATTGTCTGGATTGACCCTTTCAGATTATCTCATTGCGGTTATAAGGATCCAAACTAGAATCCCTCTAGCGGTGATCCACACGTGCTCTGATGTCCTCCAATCGACACCACTCGTTCTTCGAGTGCTAGCGCAACGAAGCAAGTGTCTTGTGTCAGTCGTTCTTGATCGCTTGTTCTTCAGCCTTGAAGAACCTCTTTAATTCTTGAGAGGGGAGAGAAGAGGATTCGAGAGAGAAATTTTTTGGGTAAACAATTCTCAATTCACTAGGCGTGTGGTGTGGTGTATGGCACAATATGGGTACTTGCCTATTTATATACATGGAATTTCAGTTACAATATTTAATTACATGGCAAAAATTAAATACATTCATGAACTTAGAGAAAACTCATGCATTTAATAATAATACCGCGTCATTATTTATACTGTGCCAACTTGCGCAAAACAGAATTGTAAATAAAATTATGCGTCACAAAATAATAGCAGTGTTATTTTAATTTGTGCCAACTAGTTAAATAATTATTTACCATCTTGTAAATAATTATTTTACTACTGGACCGACCTTAGTCCGCTCGAACTCCACTTCCATTTATTGAACACCCGAATAAATAAATAAATAATTTATTCTCTTAAATAAATATTTTATTTACAAACTAGTAAATAAATATTTATTAAATGTTCAATAAAATAAATAAATATATTTTACTTAATTTATGCGATCATCTTAACTTGAATAAAATTATTCCACGGTCTTGAGAATAATATTTATTTCATTAATTAAATTCAAATAGAATTTAACCAAGACCACCAAAAACACTTAGTGTGTGACCCTCTAGGATTCTTTCTCATTGGCATTAAGCGGGATTACCTAAAGTCCAAGAGTACTGTCTAGCAATGGGTCAAGGCACCCAATAGAAAGAATGTAAAGTTGCAACAACGACATCCACATACGAATACTCATTGTATAATATAATCTATCTGTCGTAATATCTCATCAAACAGGTTTCATGATTATGTCATCAAATTTTATGCTTGATATGTCATTCTTTGACTACATAAAATAAACTCATCGTTACACCATGGCCATAGAATTTCGCGTGACAGTTCTATTTCAATCAAAGGGTCAAGATATAAACTTCTATAAATGGAAGGGACAAATCCTTCCTCGATTTATCCATTAATAACATTCCACTCGTGATGCACCCAACGTACCCTACTTCCTGCCAACTGTCTGCGTGACAATTTTTGTCAGTAAATCAAAGTGTGTAAGTCGTGACACGTATTAATGATAATATTAAAGTCTAAAGATCATTACACACGCTCGTAGATAGAAATATCTGATGACACCAAAACATGCAGAATTTCTACTAGTGGGTCTATTCTCATAATCTCCTATCTTGGAGATTACCAAGTGCGAACTTCATGAGAGGAAGTCTCATCTGCTTACGAGTAATCGCACCTGACAGTCTGCATGTTATGTGTCCCATCATAGCATGTCATCCAACCACATAACTATATTTAAGAATATTGTTATAGCATTTCAAGGTTCTCATCATAGCGGGGAACTTTCATGACCTTATTAATGCAATAAATACTCTAGGATATTATTACATTATAGTCATGCAGAACAATGAACAATATGTAATAATACATTAAATATCCATGTAATAAAAGTAAAACCACTTGGTTCTAGGACACCAACTCTTACAGTTTTGGTCTTTCATTCTTGTTATTGATCAAATATATACCTAATATTTAAATATTGATATACTGTTAAGGTTGGATATAAATGGATCACTTTCCCAGGGGATTGGAGGTCTTCAAATGCTACTTAGATCCTTGGAGATACCCTTATTATTTTAGTTATAGTTGTGAAAAAAGTAGTGAGTGAGATAGAGGGTATGTTCTTAGGAGTCTACCTTTGATAAAGGTGAACCACATCATATGAATTCAGGTAAAGGGTTGTTTCTTTTTAAAAACCACTACTCTTTCATTTTAAATTATGTAACTTCTTTCAAACTCATTCTTTCCTGCACATCATTTTAAATAAATCTATTTTTTGGGTTGAGTTATTTTCCTTCTAAATTATTGTTTTATAGTCACCCATCTTCTGCATTTTCATCGAAAAATCATGAATTTTTTAAAACAAGTTTCTTTTCAAGATTCTGGGTAGAGATTAATTTTGATATGGTTTTATGGGACTTAATGATGTTTGCACTCAAAACCATTATTTTATGTTTTAAATTATTTCTTTCTTGAAACATGCTTTCTGGAGTTTTCATCAATGAACCATGCTTTCATTGAAATGATCTCCTTTTATAGATTTTTTTGATATTTATGAACTAAAAAGGAGAAAATTTGAAGTGATTTTGATGATAATAAACACAAGAAACTAAGTATTTTGTTTTCAAATACGACACTTGGGCATTAAAGATGATGAATGAAAATTGGAAGTGGACCCAAACCCTTAAGGGAATTTTTCCACCATGTGATGGGTGGGTCCTTGATATCCCTCTAATGCATTGAGTAATGAAGGTGGAGTTAACCAAATATAAGTTACTCACATATAAAGTTATGATTATTTGGTTTGGTGATTACATTAAGATATGAGGTTGGAATTATCTTGTTAGGTAATTCCATTAATATATAATGTTGGAATTATCTGGATAAGTGATTCCATTATGAATGATGGTGATTATAATGTTTCAGGTTTCCTTATGGATTTTCTATGCTCTCAATAAGTTTCATTGAAAATATTTGATTTTTTTTAAAAGAGGTTGGTTTTTTTAGGAAAATGGAGTTTTGATCCTTCCTAGGATAAAGGTTTTCTGTTTTAAGGGAAATGTATGGTGTTATTAAAATTTAAAGGTTTATGGAAGAGGTTTTATTTTAAGAATTTCATGTCTCCTCAATGTAAGTTTTAAAACCATTCTTTTCCTTAATACTGGTTTACAAAACAAATATATAAAGCCCTTTGCGGGTGAAATATTGATTTTATGTTGAAAGGAATGTTTTATATAAACTCAAAGTTTTTAGTATTTAACAGAAACACTTGTTTAAAGGTTTTTTCTCAAGTTATTCAAAGGTTTAACAAATCTCTACCTTTTAAAACCCTTATTGAGTTTTTTATACTCACCCCTTGTTTTTAAATATTTTTCTCAGGGCTAGGGACAAGTAGGATCAATTGTGATGGTTGTAGGGTCTAGTTCGAAGTGGTGCAAGAGTAACATCTTGAGAGTTTTCTTGGTGAGAATATGCTTGTTTGAAAGGGAAACATGGGTTTTGATTTGTGAAATTTCTCCTAATTCTCCAAAGCTCTAAATCTAAAAAGGTCTTGGGTGTACATTGACTCAGTATTGATCCATGATATTGTAAATGTAATGGTTAAGTTTGGGTCACTTCTAGTTGATATCAAAGCTAGCATCTAAAGTTTTTTTTTGTATCAGACCTGATAGTGCAGGTCTGGGATGTCAAAACACGAGATTCAAACACTCCATGTTGAGAACAAATGTTTGTAAAAGTATAATCTCTAGTGTTTTTTGGAACTTTAATATGAGATGTCACACTGAGCATGTTGTGCCTGACTCTAGAGTTAATAGTGTTCATCGATGACAAACATATAACATAGATGATTCATCCATTGAAAGTGTTATACATGACATGTTCATCCATTAAATGTCTCCAACATATCATCCCTTAATTGAACAAGTCATGTCGAATATGTTGTGTTTGTTATTTACACATCATATTGCCTTAAGAAGATTTAACCTTAGAGGTTATGCCTAAGGAACACAAGGTCATGTTATGACGTCATGCCCTCTAAAGGATGATCTCTCATACTTTTTTGAGCATATCTATATGAAGTGTTTGATATTAACGTGATGTGTCAAGGTTCATGGCTAAACAAAGATTCATAAGAAACCAGAGATTAAATGGTGTGTCGCTTTCAAATACATCAATCAAAACTAAAATGATAAATGAAAGCTTAAAAAAATAGAAATTGATGAGTTGAATTAATAGGCAAGCACAATGAGATAATGATTACTCATACAACAATGCACTATGTTTCAATGTCAACAAAGCCATTTCAAAAATTTCATTAAATATTTGATTTTGCTAAGTAAAGGATGACATGCCAAATTTGGAGCAAGCATAACTTTGTCCATGAATTTTAATATTTTTTTAGGAACATCTCATGATTTTTTTACCAAAAAAATGCACAGAGATTCGACTTACAAATCTAAAGAAAAGACCAAACTATCAAAAAGTAAGAAACGATTCTATAAGAAGAGAAATTAGTTATTTTCATAAAAAAATACATTATTTCTCTATATCCATTAGAAATTGTTGTGAATAAATTTTCCAAACCGATAGCTATGGTGTGTGACTAAGTTTATTTAGCATCATGGTATGGACATGAGTAAGATTATGTTTTAGGGATAGCTATGATGTTTTAGCATCATGGTATGGTGTGTGACTAAGTTTATCATTATTTATATTTATATATTATCGTATAAAGATCGACCCCCCCCAGGGGGGTTGTGTTGGGTCTTTCCGCTTCGGTGAGAGCCTCGACATGGCTGCGGCTTGCTGCCTTAAGCAAACCCTGCGTCTCCCTTGTGCTTCTTCGGCCATTGTTCTAGGCGGGCGTGCTTGTCCATCGTCCCTGGCTTCAAGGGCTTCTAGTATGGGCTCACTTACTTCTCCAAATTCCGTCCCGCCTTCTCGATTCTCGCTGAGGAAGCTCGCTCTCTCCAGGCGAGTGCCCTTCTCCTTCCGTGCCATAGATTTTTACATGTGTTGAGTTGTAGCTCTGAATGATCATTGGGGTTTGTCGCATACGCTTCGCTGCAGCATCTGGAAGTATTTGTTCCTCTCCATTGATTAGGTCTTGGGTGGTTTGCAAATTTGAGAAGTGAGGAAAGTGTATGAGCAGTTTTAAATGGGTTACGATGCCAGTCAGTTTGGATCTTCCATAATACTTGTCCTGGTTTAGAAATTTTCTCATTTTTCACGTGTTATCGTTTCCTGCATTTCAGATTTACCCGCTTTTGGTTATCGTACTGCACGGCCTATTGTACATAATGATTACAGATCTGAGAAGAACCCTTGTTGTGCTCTCAGGATTCCCTCTGTTTTAGGTGGAGCACAATCTTTGATGCCGTTCCACAGTGCTTCTGCTTCGGCCTTATTCACCTCATTGCTGTCCTTGAGCGGTGCCCATTGGGGTTGTCTTTCTGAAGGTAGTTCGTTCTACTTTGCTTTTGTTCTTTTTATCTTAACTCATAGCTGTGAAGCCTGACCGCAACCTTCACACTGGTATCTTTTTTTGTAATGTTATCAGTCTTAAGGTTGATGAGTAGGGGTCCATGATAAAGAAATAGAGGTGGATTTTTTTTTTCTATGAGTGCATTTCTTTATACTGCATTTGTCATCTAAAAACTACAATTAGGATATACTTTGTAGCTCTAATGGTCCTTGACTCAATGTACCGGCACATAATTCACTAGGGGGTTATTAAGTCTCATTCATAGGCCCAATGGCAATGCAAGAGACACTCGGGGTGAATAAGGGTGATCAACCTTTACCCACTTTCGACACCTTTTAATTATTTGTCTCACTCGCTTCAAGAGATCACAACCCGCTATCAATATGATTGCCTTTTAAATTCTTTTCTTATCCAGATGCTAATCACTTACCCACATATGTTGAATAGTAATTTAATCACAAGAGAGATAAGTATTTACTTGGTTCACCTTCAAAGAGTGAGAGGCTAGTCCAAGGCACATGGACAATTACTACCGCCATGTTCAAACTACCAAGGCACTGTCAATGGTGGATTACTACTGCCATGTACAAACTACCAAGGCACTGTCAATGGTGGATTTAGGATGACTCACTGCCAATCTAAGCCTCACTACCTTTACATGTTTATGGAGGTATACTACCTACCCTTGGGTTCCCTTGCACAAGAGGCTCACAGACCTTTACAAATGAGGCTCGATGATGTATTCAAACGCAGAAAAGATATTACCAGTATATCCCACCATAAGCCAGATGAGTGCTATTGATCTTCATGCGCTATCTCCACAAATGAGACATGCATGAATGTCTTTAATCATTCTGGACCAGCATTTGTACTCCAACAACATAACAAATTGGCATGAATGCTCCTCCTTCACACAAATTATTCTCTTGGATGTACTACCTCTCTTTTCTTTTCCTCACAGATCTTCAATGTTTATTCTCCTCTCACAACTCTCACATCAATATTTGTTTTATTTGCAGCATCTTCATGTGTTTCTATTTTAGCCAGGGCTGCTTTAATATTTTGTCTTCTTTGCAACTTCTTCATTTGTTACTGATGTGTGCAGATTTTGCGACGCCACAATGACCGGGGATGCCACTCACCCATTCTAATGCCTGCCCTGCCCACAAGGAGATGAGGTGAGGCTCTTTTGCAGAGTCGCTCTCGAGTCCTGTGCGGCCTGACCATTCAAACTTTGAACCTCTTGATATATAGATTTTAAAAATGGATTTATTGGTAATTTTCTGTAATAAATATTATAATTAAATCATTACAACTTTATAAAATTTATTATAAAGTTAATTTTATTATAAATAACATTATTATAAATTTATTATATGATTTTAAAATTCATAGGAATATATAATTGTATTTTAATAGTAATTTTTATCAACTAAACCTTATCATGAATTTTATGACTTAGTTGAATTGTTTTGTATGCAATGACATGAATGGTGGAGAATGTTGGAGATCAATCATGAGATGACACAGTTTGAGATGATTGAATCTTGTATTGTTTTATGTATTAAGATGACATATTTCTTCTAGTATCACAACTTGGTGTTTTGTTGCTTTATCATATTATATTATGATAATAATTTGTCCCATAAGTTCAAATTTTATCCTCGGTCCAAGGATTATAATGGAACTATTTGCAATGCAATATCAGAGTCAAGAATGATTATATGTATATGATAGGAGTGCAGGGCGGGCTGGTCATAGTGGGCAGTGTGCAACTGTCCAGGGGCTGGTGGGAGTTGGCTGGGAGGTTGTTGATGGGGTTAGTTACTGGGGTTAGTTACTGCCAATGGGTAGTATTGTAATTGATGTAGGGAGTGGTTGGGGTTGGGGGTTGTTAGGAGGTTGTTAGTTTGTTTGTTAGTTTGTTAGAAAGTTGTTGGGAGGAGGGGTTGTCTAGAAGCTTTCAGTGGACTCTATAAATAAGGGAATTGTGGGCTGTTTTGAGGAATGGTTTTAGAGAGAAGAATTCTGCTGTGCAGAATTTCAGGCTGCTGCCTTGGGCCTCGGAGAGCAGCGCCTCTAGAGGATTTCTTCTTCTATTTCCTTTCTTTCCCTTCTTGGTTCTGTAATTCTTGCTGCTGTTAATTGAAATCACTACTGTTTTTCTCTCTCTAATTGATCCCTATCAATTGGTGCTCTCGTTGAGAGTTTTCTAGAGAGAGAAACTAGAAGTGAGAGGTTCTTGAATTTGAGGAAGCAAACACAGCTGTTGAGGTGGACACATCAAACGCAGCAACCAGTGCCTGTTGTGGCAGCAAAATTTAAGATGCAGTAGTGGAAAAAGACTTGCAACGACTAACTGTCCGTTCACGCATGGAGGATTTCGAGCAGAAACTCATGGCGTTGCAGGCTAGTCTGGCCAGAGGCATGGAAGAGTGGCGGGCAACCAAACCAGTGTGGATACCGATTTTTACTGGAGAAGATCCAGAGTCTTGGATCACTAAAGCTGAATATTATTTTAAAGTCCGACAAACACAAGAAGACTTGAAGATTTGGGTGGCAAGACTGAGCATGTCAGGTATGTTTGGAGAATGGTTTATGAAGTTGAAAGCGTCGAAGCTGGAGCTCTCATGGACTCAGCTCAAAGAAGAGATCCTTCGGGAGTATGGTAATTTGGCAGCAGAAACAGCAGAGAAAAATCAGATATGTTTTGAGCAGAAGAATTGTTCTGAGTATGCGTTGATGAATGTTGTGACTCGACAGGAGTTGAACCAAATGAATTGTTTGGTTTGGGAAGATGGCAAATGGGAGCCGGAAGCTGAAGGTAGAGAACTGAAGAACATAGGAGCTAAAATAGTGGAGCAGTGTGAAACAGTGGATGAAACAGAGGTATGGACTACACATAAACCAAAAATAGTGATTAAAGACCAGCAGTGTGAACAAACCGAACTGCTATCATGCACCGAGCTGAAAATTTCCAGACCAGTATAGCCGCAACAAGTGACGATGCTGATGGTATCAGTGCAAGCACAGGTTGCTGTAGAACTTCCGGAACAGCAGAAGCGTGAATTGCAAAAGCAGCCAGAGCCTATTACTTACTCAGCAGTTCGACAGTTTTTTCCGGTACAAACAGTGCATATAGAGGACGATGCAGTAGGCTTGAAACATTTCCGGATTAATCAGGGATGGATTGGCAAAACATCGTTTGACTTTGGTCTTGTTTGGAAAAGAACATTGTCCACGGAAAGACCTCGTTTAGTTAGTGGGGGTGTTCGGTTGCCAAGGCCACCGCCAGAGCCACCACCGAAGCCACCGCCAAGGCTTCCTGTTATTGTGTTGATGCGTGGCAGTAGTGGCTGCGATTTTTCAGAGGCAATGTCTGAGCTGATTTCACCCGGATTTTGTGAAGATACACACATGATCGAAGCCGAATCAATGGTTTTTGTTGTTTCAGTTTTTCGTGGGACTCTGTATTGGAAACACTACCCACCAACATTTTTTTTTCGGAACGATTTCTACTGTTGTGGGAGGTGGAGAATTATCAACAACTGAGAGTGGCAGCATGGTTGCAGAACTGGAGATGACACTGGAACAGAAAAATATTTCAGCAAAATTTTATGTGCGCCAGTTTACTCTCAGAATTCCGAAACCTTTGCAAGTGGCGTCCAGTCATACACAACACAACAGAGCAAGTTGCGAGTTGTATTTCTGGAGCGATCAAAGGCTGTTGAAGGCAATTCTGCGATATGTGAAGCAGAATACATGAAGAAGTGGATAATACAGGCCCGTTATACACCTCCCAATGCTACTGTTTGGGGCAGGAAAACCTGAAACACGTCCTCTGGTGGTATGAGGGATAAAACTACATTGGAGAGATTAAAACAACTATCAGAAGTTGCAGAGGCTGGAGCGATTACAACAACTATCAAATCTGTTTCCAGAGGCTGCAACGATTACAACAACGGCAACAACTCCAGAAGCTTATTAAGTTTTTCCACCTTGAGGACAAGGTGAAATTTCAAGAGGGCGGTAATGATAGGAGTGCAGGGCGAGCTGGTCATAGTGGGCAGTGTGCAACTGTCCAGGGGCTGGTGGGAGTTGGTTGGGAGGCTGTTGCTGGGGTTAGTTACTGGGGTTAGTTACTGCCAATGAGCAGTATTGTAATTGATGTAGAGAGTGCTTGGGGCTGGGGGTTAGTAGGTTGTTAGTTTGTTAGTTTGTTAGAAAGTTGTTGGGAGGAGGGGTTGTCTAGAAGCTTTCAGTGGAGTCTATAAATAAGGGAATTGTGGGCTGTTTTGAGGAATGGTTTTAGAGAGAAGAATTCTACTGTGCAGAATTTCGGGCTGTTGCCTTGGGCCTCGGATAGCGGCGCCTCTAGAGGATTTCTTCTTCTATTTCATTTCTTTCCCTTCTTGGTTCTGTAATTCCTGCTGCTGTTAATTGAAATCACTACTGTTTTTCTTTCTCTCTAATTGATCCCTATATATATATATATATAGTTATGCCTAGTGCTTACATGAGTTGCAGGTAAGATCTATTGAATTAGACGTGATCCATCTTGAGAAGCATCGCATGAATCGACTCATTTTTGTCTTTGATGTAACTCTTGTGCGGTGTTATTCACATCTTTTTTGGCTGGTAAGTTTGAGCTATGCTCATGAAAGCTTGCATGTTTTGAGTTTCGTCCTATGTATAATCATGGGTGAGATATCCATCAAGGTTGTATTGGAAATTGTCCATTTGTAAGGGTAAGTTTGACTTCACAATTTTCTTCCCAATTGAATGTTTAATATGACCAAATTAATCACTTGGACGAATGAGATACTAGAATTATATGGGGTTGACATGATCAACATCCCATGTTTGTGCTTGATGTCATGGGCAATACTGACATGACTCAACTTTGCCTGAGACCCATCTCTTAATTGGTGACAAAATTGATTGTCATCCCCTACTTATGATGGAGATTGATGACTAGCATTGAGGGTGTAAACAATAAAAAATGAATGACATTACTTATATATGTAACATTAACCGTAATCGTAATTAATTTGCATGTCATATAACATTATAAATATAAAAGCAATCAATAGTGATAGAAATTGCAAACATTAAGCCCTAATGATAAGCAATCATGGATAAGCCTCCAAATATAACTGAGTGGTCTATGGAATGACAACCTCAAATCCCACACTCTACATAGGCTTGGGTTAACGTTGCAGGACACTTCCTCTAACATTATCTTGAAGGTTTGTAAAAATGATGCAAGAAGTATGAGTGAGTATAAACACTTACTTTCTATTCATTCCCTGTAATCCCCAATTGTGTTGATGTGAATAAAACACACTAAAGCAACATGTGTAACAACTAAAGCAATTATGTTCCATCCCATCCCAGAGTAAGTTCCACACCCACTATAATTACCCCACAATTGCTCACAAACATGTTTCCCAAAACCCAAAGCATATATATATTATGAATGATAATTAGTATCCATTAACTAAGTATTGGCACTACGCAATTCAATTATATAAGATTAATATAGTGGTTGATCGAGTTTTTATAGGGTCAGGGTTGTGAATTTAAAACTTGATTAATATCCAGATAGAGTTTGGGTTGTCCTATGGTACCATAAACCTGAATATGATTAAATTAATTATTATTAATGTATTAATTACATAATTTTGAATAATAGTAAAATTATAAATTGTATTTATTTATTTTGAGTTCAATTCATTTTAGATTTACAAGTTAAGTATAAATTTGAATTCAATTCAATTAATTAACATTATTCCATCAATTATATATTTTTTAAATGATAATAAAATTATAAAATATATTTATTTAATTTGATATCCATTCATTTTAAATTTATAAATGAAATTTGAAAATTTGAAATTATAAACTGGTATTTAAATGTGTTATGGTAATAAAATGAATATTTCAAAATATAATAGGATAGAGTTAAGGTAATGAGTTAAAAAAAAAGTTATAAACCAGTTCGGGTTTTGGAAAACTAAATGGGTTAAAGTTTATGCATCCCACATTTTGCAGGTACTTAAACCGTTGTCATCCTTAATATATGCAACTCATATCAAAATAATATGAAGGGATCTTGCAAACCAACTCCCACAAATCTAGTCATAATAAAACCTAACATTTTACGTCTTGTCATCCATCAACTTTGGTAACAAAATTAACAAATATACAAATAAGCCTTAAACTCAATTAAATGAAGTCAACTACATGGATAAAATATCGCCAATTAGTTCTATTGAAGACCATATTTTCATTTAAACCATTTTGTAACGTCCTCGTCGCCTTGAACCACTTGATTAGTACCTGGGTTAGTGGTCATCAGGTGGCCTCAAATGCGCCCACCCCACACCAGAGGGTGCTAACTAGTACAAAGTATACAAAAGCAATAAACTAGAATCATAAATAATAAATGAACGTGGAAGCATGCAACCATACAAACTCACAATCATGCCCATACACAACAATTGTGTGACGTCCCGAGTCCGGTTCATCGATAAGTTGTAACGACCCGGACCCGGCCAGCCACCCGAACAGTGCCGAACGGGTCGGGTGTCACTACCTTAGGCGCACCTCCCCGAACGCCAAAGGCTGCTGACTAGCAGCGAGGGTCTGTTAGGTATAGTGGGGAGGTTATACCCTCTCGGAGGAACATAGTAAGGTTACTGGTCCGAGTATAACAGTAAAGATGCAACAGAAAGAAAGACTCAGCAGACTCGAACCAGACCTGCAGAGCGGAAGCATAGTCAATATAGTTAAACAACAGAAACAATAAATATAAACAACAACAGCGGAAATAACACAACAGCATGTTGATAACATGTAACTACTACTGAACAGTAAAACATGCATCCAAAGCATGTCATACTCAACTGAATATAAATAGGGCGCCAATGACTAACCAACAGTAGCTACAACAAGTAAGCATGCCGATACAGAAAAGTAAACAAAACAAAGTAAACACAGCTAGGCACGACCTCAAGGTCCATACCATCTCCATGCAATAACTAATGCAGCCTAGCTCCTGAAGCTGACCTCTTTCCTGCACGTAAATCCATAAAGTCTGCATGCGTCCCGAAGGACCCGTGCAGGGTGTGAGACAAATCTCAGTAGGATACCACCCAACGGTGCGTACCAAATATATGTGTTTAAGCAGTCATGCATTTACAAGGAAAGCAGTAAACAATACAATGCACAATTAAACACAAACTCCACTGGTGCTCAACAGCCACCATGGAGCGTCACCTGCTTCGGCTAATGCCGGAATCTCTGTCGTGTAACCCGACACCACGTGCCACCTGACACCTCGTGTGTCAAGTACCGACGTCTCGAAGGCACGCCCAAGAATAGTAACCCGACACCATGTGCCTCTTGACACCTCGTGTCTCAAGTATCGACGTCCCAAAGGCACACCCAAAAATAGTAACCCGGCACCACGTGCCTCCTGACACCTCGTGTCTCAAGTACCGACGTCCCAAAGACACACTCATCCCCTGAAGGCTCCTCACCTCCCACGTGGATTCCTACGACAAGCACCCCCAACCAGAATACCTAATCGCAACTACGAGGGCCTCTACCCACACGAGTGGTCAAAACCACCTCATCACGGAGTATCTCTGTGTGCATACTATTCAAAGTCCCGAGTGAGCGGTAATCACCAAATAGTACCTAAGCCACCAACACATCTAACACCTCGTGTCCCTGCGACCATGTCGTTCAAGTCCGATGGCCTCGCCATCCAAGTAACCCGGGCCATGCCCAACCTGACAGTCGTACTGCCTCAAGCCGTCGTCCATGATGCCCAATCCCGTGGTCAAAACCACCCAAAGTAACCTGGGCAAAGCCCCAACCTGTGATCAACATCAATCAAGCGTAACCGGGTCAAGCCCAACACAACCCAAAAGGGTCCAGAAGATGCAATTCAGCAATTGCATATATAACATATTCAAACAGAAAACATAACCAGGCAAAACAAACTAAATAGTTGAATTGTACTATGCAGGGTGCTGTCCCATACCAGCACTGAGGTCTTAAATGCCTCTAGCAATTTATATCAGGCTTTAATAAATTAAACTAACAGTTTAACACATTAATATTTCAATTAAAACCATTCTGGCGTTCCCCAGCCAAAAATGCCCCGATGAGCCACGACCCCTCACCTGGCTCGCTCATGAAAACTGGTAAAAGGGCATACCCAAATGCACCCCATAGGTCCCACAAGCAATTTAATATAAAATAGAAGATAAAACGGGTCCCGTTCAAAATACCCGAAAACGCGCTGAAGGCCGCGTCACCCAAACAACCACGAAAACACAAAATGAAGTATGCACCACCTACCTGAGACTCGTACAATGCTACTCCTCCGGTAACAGCCGCCAATTCGGTCTAAAACACGGTAAATCTACAAAATATTCAATACTGCTCAAATGCCTATAACTCGTTCTAGAGCGAAAATCAGACAAAACAGTCAAAGAGGAATCGAGGCCTTATCGAGGGGGTTCCAACGCATCAATCAGAGTTCGAATCGAACATCAGACGGACGATCGGGAGAAGGAAATAGGTTCGGCCGACTTGGTTCACGAAACCGGGCGACAAACATGGGTTCTGCCTAAAAAACGAGGCTACTGCCTGTTTTAGCGAAAAAAAGAAAGTACACGGCATGTACTTCATGACTACACGCCGTGTATATATCATTTAACTGTTCATTTGGCAGCTGGGATTCCTCCGACCTGCTGACATGAGTACACAACGTGTACCATGGGTACACGACGTGTCCAAGGGGAACACGACGTGTACCTGGTTCTACCCAGCCAACAGGCCTACACGCCATGTATGACCACCACACGGTCGGGGTTACATGACGTGTTGAAAACTACACGCCGTGTAGTAATAAATTTCTACATAGTCATCACACGACATGTACTCGGCGAGCACACAGCCGACACTTGCTTAACATATACACGGCGTGTACTTAAAAGTACACGACGTGTAGTCTGGAAATTTCCAGAAACTTCCCGTTTTCTCCAGTTTCCTCAGAAACCAGTCAAAAATTCAAACAGGGTCGGGATTTTGACCCGTTTCCAAAAACCCGGGTTCTTACAAACTCCCCACCTTAACGTAGCTCATCCCCGAGCTACCGAACGAAACCCGGAGATGGCACCGAACACGTCCATCCCGTTTAAACAACCTGGACTACCCCGGTCCCAAGGTTCTGGCTAAATTCCTCAAGGGGCTCCCCACCTTAGGAATTGCCTACTCGGTCTCAACCAACAAGGCTCAAAGCAACCAAGGTTTACTAACCTGTTTCCCGGACGCATAGTCCTTCCGTGACGCATCGTCACCCCTGCACCTCATTGGCGCTCACGTGTCGCTCCCGACACCCAACGTAGCCCGCACCGCATCGGTGTCCGCCTCTACGAGGTCCTAGTGCCTAGCACCTCAAATAGCCTGCATCCCCGATGCCCCGATGCCCACGACACCTCAAGTAACCCGTATCCTTGATGCCCCGATGCCCACGACACCTCATACATATATATAGTATATACCACACACCCGATATGGTGCCAATCCCACTGACTAGCATCTAGTCAGTCCACATAGATCTTGTGCACCACGTGCACTCAAAACAGTCATGCCTCTATAGGTCATGACAAAAAGGAAATGTGGAGATCACGACCACACTGCAGTGTACCTCTAACCGTCGTCAGCTCACCAGCCTGCTCAGCCTCTGGCAGCTCCACGGTGTGCACCTGGCCTGAAATACGGCTACCTGATGCCTGACCTCCCTGCGGTGCTGCTCTAGTCACCGACCACTAACCCCTCAGATGGGTCCCACCGTCTCTGTCACGACCTCCGCGCACAGCTGAACCTCGACTACCCTCTCCGGGTACCAAACCTGAACCAACTCCAGACGCTACAGTCTGTCCTGGTCCCTGCCTGCCGGCTATCTGAGAAGGCTGCCTGCAAAACCTCTCCAGATGCTCGTCCTGTCCACATGCCCGACACTCCTTCGGAGGCCTATCATACTGAGCCCGAACATGTCCCGACTGTCCACACTGAAAGAAAATCACTGAAGAACTACCATGATGTGGTCTAGCTGAATCCCTGGCCTGACTGCCCTGCTTGAACTCATCCCGTCCTCCCTTCCTGCTGTCCGAACCATCACCTGAAGCTGTCGCCCTTCCCAAGCGAGATTTCTCTCTCTCGTTGCCTTCGGCTATGAGCGCCTGATTCACTGCCTCGGAGAAAGAACCCAGCCTGAAGATGTTCATCTGGACCCGAATGGTGTGTCGTAAGCCATCCTCGAAGCGCCTCACCCTAGCCGCATCATCGCTCACCATACCAGGTGCAAAGCGAGACAACTCTGTGAAAGTAGCTGCGTAGTCCATGACGGACATGTCTCCCTGCTGAAGACTCAAGAACTCCCGAGCTCTCTCTGCCCTCAATGTCTCTGGGTAAAAGTGTTCAAAGAACCTGTCCTCGAAGTCCTGTCAAGCCAGTCCCTCGTGCCTACGAGCCTGAACCTGTACGTCCCACCAACGCTTCGTCGGTCCTCTCAGCATGTACGTCGCCAGCTTGACCCTCCGCCCTGGAGGCGTCTCGAGCTGCTCGAAGATCATCTGCATACTCTCTATCCAGTTCTCAGCCACCTGCAGGCCACCCTTACCCTGAAAAAGTGGCAAGTGCTACGAGTGGAACTCCCGCGTCAGATACGCCATAGAAGGCTATGTACCCTGCGCGCCTCTGTCAATCCCCTGTAAGACGCGTACTAGGCTAGCTCGGAGCTGCTCGTCAACCCATGGTCCGAACGTTGCCAAACCCGGCTGCTGTCCTGCCTGCACTGGATCCTGAACCTGATCCTGTCCCTGAGCCTGTACCTGCGGCTCGTGCTCTGCCTGTACCGAATTCTGACCCTGATCCTGCGGCACTGTATCATCTCCTTCCTGACGCTCCATTGAGTCGTGAAGGAGTAACCCGCTGAATACCATAAATGGCCAGACAACCCATACATATATAACAATATATTCTACGCAGATAAGGAAAGCAGTAAAAGACAGTGCATAACAACAACCCTTACTCCCCCTCACCGCAACCCATACCCCACAACATCTCGGCCTCATGACCTCCTTACCCGCCCTCAACAGAGCCAAGTATCAAAAGTACCTCGGGTCATGCCCATCCCGACAACTCACGTTGCCTCAAGCCGACGACCGAGTCGCCCAATCCTGACAGTTACACCGCCTCAGACATAGTACTTGCCTGCTCTCATAAGAGTCAGACCCAAATATTCTGCCACATGCAATTTTACAAAATATAAAGCATGACATAAACATTGCACAACTAGCAATTCTATCAGGAATTTCACCAATTCACATGTCAAAGCATATAAAGTATGACAATTGATTTTTTTATTCACATGACATTATCACTTCACAAAGCATACGTGCAATTATGAAATCGAAATACCCTAAAAATGTGCCTATCAAAAGCCAAGCAAAGTAGCCTTGCCATACCGGGCCAAGGTCCAATTCTCCCTTACCATACTGGGTCAAGGGTCACATATCACAATCAACAACAGCACACATCAAGTGAGCCACCGAGGTGGAAATCATATAAACTGTAATATGAGAAAAAAGCAAACAACAATTCCCACCCAAGGTAACTTGGTCCATCCCTCATACCTGGGGCTGGAGGCACCCAAACACAAGCTAGAAACTCAGTTCCGGTAACAACCTATCTCCAGTCTACCATATCCCAAATAGTAAAACTAGCAGAAATAAAAAGAGAAGCCTTAAACTCATTAGTAGTCAGCAAGGCATTGCTACTAGATCCCTGTCAAGAACTCCTTTGATACCACTTTGTAATGACCCAGACCCGGCCAGCCACTCGAACAGTGCCGAACGGGTCGGGTGTCACTACCTTAGGCGCACCTCCCCGAACGCCAAAGGCTGCCGACTAGCAGCGATGGTCTGTTAGGTATAGTGGGGAGGTTATACCCTCTCGGAGGAACATAATAATGGTACTGGTCCGAGTATAATAGTAAAGATGCAGCGGAAAGAAAGACTCAACAGACTCGAACCAGACCCGCAGAGCAGAAGCATAGTCAATATAGTTAAACAGCGGAAGCAATAAATATAAACAACAATAGCAGAAATAATACAACAGCATGCTGATAACATGTAACTACTACTGAACAGTAAAACAAGCATCCAAAGCAGGTCATACTCAACTGAATATAAAAAGGGCGCCAATGGCTAACCAACATTAGCTACAACAAGTAAGCATGCCGATAGAGAAAAGTAAACAAAACAAAGTAAACCCAGCTAGGCATGATCTCAAGGTCCATACCATCTCCATGCAATAACTAACGCAGCCCAGCTCCTGAAGCTGGCCTCTTTCCTGCACGTAAATCCATAAAGTCTGCACGCGTCCCGAAGGGCCCGTGCAGGGTGTGAGACAAATCTCAGTAGGATACCACCCAATGGTGCGCACCAAATATATGTGTTTAAGTAGTCATGCATTTACAAGGAAAGCGGTAAACAATACAATGCACAATTAAACACAAACTCCACTGGTGCTCAACAGCCACCATGGAGCGTCACCTGCTTCGGCCAACGCCAGAATCTTTGTCGTGTAACCCGGCACCACGTGCCACCTGACACCTCGTGTCTCAAGTACCGACGTCCCGAAAGCACACCCAAGAATAGTAACCCGACACCATGTGCCTCCTGACACCTCGTGTCTCAAGTACCGACGTCCCGAAGGCACGCCCAAAAATAGTAACCCTGCACCACGTGCCTCCTGACACCTCATGTCTCAAGTACCGACATCCCGAAGGCACGCCCATCCCCTGAAGGCTCCACACCTCCCACGTGGCTTCCTACGACAAGCACCCGCAACCAGAATACCTAATCGCAACTACGGGGGCCTCTACCCACACGAGTGGTCAAAACTACCTCATCACGGAGTATCTCTGTGTGCACACTACTTAAAGTCCCGGGTGAGTGGTAATCACCAAATAGTACCTAAGACACCAACACATTTGACACCTCGTGTACCTGCGACCATGTCGCTCAAGTCCGATGACCTCGCCATCCAAGTAACCTGGGCCATGCCCAACCTGACAGTCATATCGCCTCAAGCCGACATCCATGATGCCCAATCCCATGGTCAAAACCACCCAAAGTAACCTGGGCAAAACCCCAACCTGTGATCATCATCACTCAAGCGTAACCGGGCCAAGCCCAACACAACCCAAAAGGGTCCAGAAGATGCAATTCAGCAATTGCATATATAACATATTCAAACAGAAAACATAACCAGGCAAAACAAACTAAACAGTTGAATTGCACTATACAGGGTGCTGTCCCATACCAGCACTGAGGTCTTAAATGCCTCTAGCAATTTATATCAGGCTTTAATAAATTAAACTAACAGTTTAACACATTAATATTTCAATTAAAACCATTCTGGCGTTCCCCAGCCAAAATGCCCCGATGAGCCACGACCCCTCACCAGACCCGCTCATGAAAACTGGTAACAGGACGTACCCAAAGGCATCCCATAGCTCCCACAAGCAATTCAATATAAAATAGCAGATAAAACGGGTCCCACTCAAAATACCCGAAAACACGCCGAAGGCCGCGTCACCCAAACAACCACGAAAACACAAAATGAAGTATGCACCACCTACCTGAGACTCGTACAACGCTACTACTCCGGTAACAGCCGCCAATTCAGTCTAAAACGCGGTAAATCTACAAAAGATTCAATACCGCTCAAACGTCTATAACTCGTTCTAGAACGAAAATCAGACAAAACAGACAAAGTGGAATCGAGGCCTTACCGAGGGGGTTCCAACGCATCAATCAAAGTTCGAATCGGACATCAGACAGACGATCAGGAGAAGGAAATAGGTTCGGCCGTCTTGGTTCGCGAAACCGGGCGACAAACATGGGTTCTGCCTAAAAAACAAGGCTACTGCCCGTTTTAGAGAAAAAAAGAAAGTACACGGCGTGTACTTCATGACTACACGCCGTGTATATATCATTTAACTGTTCATTTGGCGGCTGGGATTCCTCCGACCTACCGACATGAGTACACGGCGTGTACCTATGGGTACACGTCGTGTACTTGGTTCCTCTTCTCTCCCTCGCCGACTTACCCACACACCATGTATATCCCTCATACACGGCTATACTACATAGCGTGTCCAAGGGGAACATGGCGTGTACCAGGTTCTACCCGGCCAACAGGCCTACACGCCATGTATGGCCACCACACGGTCGGGGTTACACGACGTGTTGAAAACCACACGCCGTGTAGTAAGAAATTTCTACACGGTCATCACACGGCATGTACTCGGCGAGCACACGACCAACACTTGCTTAACATATACACGTCATGTACTTAAAAGTACACGACGTGTAGTCTGGAAATTTCCAGAAACTTCCCATTTTCTCCAGTTTCCTCAGAAACCAGTCAAAAATTCAAACAGGGTCAGGATTTTGACCCGTTTCCAAAAACCCAGGTTCTTACATAAGTAACTTGACCTGGTCTGTTGTGGGATGAGGTTACTACCGCGTCTTCTTCTCCGCCTGTGAGTGCTTTGGGTGGCTCTGTGGCCTCCTCGTATGAGCGTGATGGTGGCGACGTGCATCATTTAGTTTCAGTTCAGTTTGCGGCGAAGCTCCCTCCGACGTCGCCTCTGATGTCCGAGAGCTTGGTGATGGGTTTCAACCTTTGATTTCATATTTTTTGTTGGGAGATTTATGTTCTTGCTGTGAATTCTGTTTTGGTGTGAATCTCTTTTGGTGCGGTTTGTTGGTCTGCGGAGTGTCGATTGGTTCGTGGTTGCGCTGCGGTGTCTACGGAGTAGGATACGGTGTTCGGACGACCCGGTCTTCCTCATTATGGTTTCTTCGTCACCCTTTGTGGATGTGCTCTTTGGGTCATCTCACGTCGTTGGAGGGTATGGGCGAACTCCGACTAGAGCCCGCCGGCGGGTTTGTGGACTTGGGTTGGTGTCGATGGTCGCACCGGTGGGCGCTTGAGGAGACCGGTTCTGTGGTTTTTCCATCTTTTCCGATGTTCGTGTTCCCTGGTTCGTGGTACCTCAACCTTCTCTTGATGATTTCGGCTCCAACTATGAAGGTATGTCAGTTTGAATGCTTGAATGGATTGTCCATCCATTGTGCTTGAATGTTGCTTGTTGTGAAACCTTATATTGTTTTTAGTGGTGAAGTAGGGAAGTGAGGAAGTGGGGAAGTGGTGAAGTGGTGAAATGGTGAAGTCATGGTTTCTCACTTTTTCCTCAAAAGTGTTTGCATAATAAAAAAACAATTTTTAGTCAAAATGATGTCATGATGCTATACAAAAATGGTGATCAATGGTTACATAACAATAAACATACAATACAACACATGCTATACAAATGAGACAAAGAGATCAAAAGCTATCTCCAATAGCATTGCGAGCACAAGCTCAGTCATCTGCCCTCATACTCCATCCTAGGACAAAAGTCAAGCATCCAAAACTGGGCGCTTCCCCTTGTCCCTACCTGCACGAAGTCTGTCCGAGTACCAATCGATGGCCCAAACAGGGTGAGTAAAACTCAGTAGGTCACCAATGGTGTCTAATGCTATTTAGTCAATGAATATAAAATGAAAATCGTGCAGGTAATAAATAAGGTAGTAAACTAAACAAACCAAATTAGATCAGGTTCCTGGAGGACACCCGTCCGACCATACCTGCTTTCGTCTAAGCTGGAATGTCTCTGAATAAGTGACCATGTAATGATAATAATAATATAGGACCCAAGGTATACCTAAGGTGTCCTTGACCTTAGAAGGTCGATCCAACTCATAATAATAACTCATACAACCTGACTCTAGGGGTATGAGTGTAATCTAGGGTTGAACCCTCGACAATGCACTCCTATAATGATAAATGTGCTGAGCCCCAGGAACAAATCCCAGGTAGCCTCGGGCTAGACCTGATTGGAGCCCAAAGAGATAATCTGAGGCAATCCACGTCCTAAGACATCAAGCTGAATCCAAAGTGATAATCCAATGCATTCTAAATTTGGAGAGGAGTAATTGACGAGTCTACAAAGCTACATTTGGGCAGTCATTAATATAAGATAAGGATCGAGTCCATGAGGGGCATCAACTCTTGGCAAATGCGTCCATGAATCGGGCGGCGTTCGCTGGGTAGTCAAGGCAAACCCAAGGGGGGAATCCAAGACATGCCCAAGGCAGACCATCCTATAACTGTATATAATGGTCACAATAAGATCCAAGTGAAGTATAATCCATTTCACATTTCATTTAATCTCATTTGGTCATGAGCATAATTCACCATTTAACAAGGACCGTGAAATGCATTTATACCACTACGTTTCCATTTAATCCCATTTAGTGTCGGGCACAGTTCATAATTTAACATGGGTCAAGTGGTATGACCTCACCATTCACATTTAATTCATTTCATTTACATATTAATTAATTCAATTTACCCATTTAAATCATAAATGTCTAGACAAACCCACCCTATGGGGTAGTTTGGTCACATAGGCACGGTGAAATCTCCAAGGTATATAATAAATGCACCCAAGGGGTGGTCGAGTCGAGGTCATCAACCTCCGACAATTGTCAAGGGGTCTATGGGATTATCACATCAAGAAAATACATTTAATTGAAGAATCTTCAAATTTTAGAGGCGACACACAGAAGGTCTAGCTTGCGGCACAACACCACACTTTATATACATCATAACTTTTAGGGAAAAGAATGATACCACCGATCTTATGTCGGAAGGTGACTCCTTGTCCGTTATTAGCCTCTAACTTAGGCTAGAATGGAAGAAATCAGAAAAGTAGACAACTACCCTAAAAATAGGGCACATTAGTTCACATAGATTTAACATTCCATACAATGAAATAACTGAAGAAAGGAAACAAGAGGATTGAAGAGCTTACCGATATGGATCCAACCCAACAAACGACACTTGATTCCGAGCTCGAACAAAGGAGTTATCTCCATGCCTAGCGGAGGGGATAAACTTCCCATGAGAGGGAGAGGGCTGCTGTGCATAGGAGAAATAAGGGAGGAAGAGAGAAAAATAATTTTAGTAAGGAGGGAAAATGGTAAAACTCCTCAATTTAAAGGGGTTTTAAGGTTTGGCCACACAGTTGGCCAAATCGTGGACCTTCACTGCCTAAGTAGAGGCACCCCTTGCATGAGCTAGTGCACAGTTATGAAACCGTGCATGGATCATACAAACTCTCTATCCAAGAGCCATCCAACCTCACTGGTTAGGCGCACAATTAGACAAATCATGTGCTAACTATGTGTTTCTACTTTGCAATAGACCTGCACCATTTCACATGGCTATGCAACATCTCTCGCACAGTTTATCAAATCGTTTTCCTTCTTTAAAGGGTCTCATGGTTGAGCCACACAGTTACTACTAACTATGTGCTAATCGTTCACCTTTTCCTACTTCTCAAAAAACCAAAGCTCCAAGATTCGAACAAGCCCCAGACATCCTTGAACCCTTCATGACCTCATTAGGCATTTATAAATAGATAAAATGAGAGGTTTAAACAATAATTTAAAGAATCCATACCTCCCAAAAATACGGAATCTTACAACCCCCCCTCCTTAAAACAACTCATCCTCATGTTTCCCTTCTAAGGGTGGTTGATCAGCATCTAAGAATAGTTTCATCCACTAAGCACGTACATTGGCCTCTCACTTCCATGTCTCATTCTGTACACGACCGTGCTTCCATAATACCCATACTAGAGGAACTGACCTACCTCAGAGAGCCTTCATTCTCTCATCAACAATACATATAGGATACTCCTCAAAAGAAGCATCAGTTTCCAGTTTGATTTCCTCAGGATCAAAATAATGAGATGAGTCAGAATGATAACAATGCAGTTGAGATACCTGGAAGACATCATGCATGACCCGATACCTTTGAGGAAGAACTATATGATATACCACCAACCTGGCTCTCTCGAAGATCTTGAAAGTCCCGAAATAACGAGGTGATATCTTACCCTATCTCTAATCTGTTTATGCCTTAACCTAGGCGAAACACATAAGAAAACCCGATCTCCCACCTCCAACTCCAAAGGTCGGTGATAATGATCGGCATAAGATTTCTTCCTAGACTGATCTATATCTATATGCTTCCTGATAATCTTTACATGCTTCGATGTCTTCTAAACGAGATGTGGTCCCAGTAGTGCTGCCTCTCCTGCCTCTAACCAACACAGGGATGAATGAAACAACCTACTGTATAGGGCCTCATAAGGATCCATCTTCATAGTCTCTTGGAATATTTTATTGTAAATGAACTCAGAAAGAGGTAATTTTTTCTCCCAAGAACCACTAAAATCAAGGATGCATGATCGAAGCATGTCCCCTAATACCTGAATTGTATGTTTGGACTTATCATCAGTTGAGGGTGATAGGTTGTACTCAATAGTACTTGCAAAACTAGTTCCTTCTGCAATCCCTTATAGAATTGTGATGTAAAGTGTGTGTCCCTATTAAATATGATAGTACGAGGGATTCCAAGAAGTTTGATAATCTTATAGATGTAGAGTCTACCTAGTTCATCCACTGAAAAGGTCTCTTTAATAGGTAGAAAGTGGGCGCCTTTTGTCATCCAATCAATGATAATCCATACCGCATCACTTCTTTGAGGTGATCAAGGTAAACCCATAATAAAATCCATAGTGATGTCATCCTATTTCCACTCTGGAATAAGCAACGACTGAAAAAAGCTCTGGAGGTCATTGGTGTTATGTCTTCACCTTTTGATAGGTGGAACACTGAGTAAAAAACCCGCTATCTATCATTTCAAATTAGGCCACCAATACTGGCAGAGTAAATTATGGTAGATCTTCATAATACCAGGATGCATTGTGCAAGAGGAGGCATGAGATTCTCATATCAATTCCTCTCATATGTCTGTAGAAACCCAGACACGCCCATGAATGCGCAAGACCTCATCCTCATTGACGGCCCAGCCAGGCAGCTGATCCTCACCTAAAACGCTTTCCCTTAGAACTAACCCCTTGGGATCAGAAAGAAGTATCATCTTCACTTGATCTAAAAGAGAATAGGTCACTATCAAAACTATAAGAACAAGATTCCTATGATGGTCTTGTACCTATAAATGAATCTCAGAAAACATAGCCATCAATTTCCACTCACTATTGGCCTCCTGAACCACTTGTGTCTAAGTCTTCCTACTTCAAGTGTCATCCACTACATTTCCCTTCTCAAACATATAAGAAAGATCAAAATCAAATGACTGTAGGTATTCAACCCATCTTCGCTATCTGAGGTTCAAATCACGATTCATGAATATGTATTTGATACTTTTATGGTCCATGTAAATTACGAACCACTCTCCTAATAAATAATTCCTCCAACAATGCAAGGTATGAACCACAACTGCTAGCTCTATATCGTGCGTTGTGTTGAAAGTGGGTTCCCTAGACCCAACTCATGTATATACTTTGATTACCATTACATGTATACAGTTTGATATATACATGTGTTTATCTTACTAGAATAATGTTGATACTTCTGCTTCCACTATATTTATTGTAATTTCCTTGGATTATATGTCATATCAAAAGGTTATAGTAGTTCCTAGGCTATAATGAGAACATAGAGATACCATGTTAGTAATCTTAAACATATGTCCTTTGGTCCAGATACATCATACTGACAATACACAAATGATGTGTGACTATCGGGTGTTAGTGGATCATAATCATTGAGACTTTTACTCATGAAGTTCACACTTGGTGATCTCGAGTGGATGAGATCATGAGGAAAAACACGTTAATAGGAACACCACATGTTTTATGTGTTATTGGTAGTTCCTATCTATGAACATGTGTATTGGTCTCCTGACTTGAGATCATTATCAATGTGTACCATTTGATCACATACATTGATGTAAGACAAAAACCATGACATCGAAGTTGTGGCGAGGTAGCTTGTGTTGGGTGTGTCTTTGGTGGTATGGTTTGGTTGAATAATCAAGATAGGATTTTTTGCTTCTGAGTTGAGCAAGTGATATCTCGGGCTTAGTTGATCAAGATGGTAGTACCTTCATTAAATCTATAGCCATGGTAGAAGAAGGTAAGTCTGTCCAGTAAGGTCAACAAATAATAAAGCAAGAATGGATGGTGACACGAGCTGTGCATCCAGCTTTATGATACATCATGTTACAAATATATTATATTACATAGTGAGCGTTCGTAGGAATACCATCATTGCTATGACTATTCCTTATCTCTTTATAGGCCTTGATGGGTTTCTAGACTCTTCTTCTAGTCTGTGAATGATATTCACTATTATCGAGATAAGGGCCTAGTAGTTCACACAAAATAACATATTAAAGATTCTTCCCTATTCCGATGAATGAGTTTATATGACATGGTGGGCCCCACCATGAGGTCTGAGTGTTATCCAAGTATTATCGATTACTAAAGAATAAATAAATTCATTACTATTTTATTATAGGATAACTGGGTTGATTTTATTTTTTAAAAGTATTCACAAGGTATTAAGTGAATACATGAAATAATATTATACAAATGAATCTTATTTTACTTTTCAAGGTTTATTTAATATTAGTGGGAATTACAAGTCGAGTTAATGACTTGGTTTTATCGCATAATATATTTATTATATATTACAAGTGATAAAAATATAAATGACATTATGATGCAGTTAGTTCATCATAATGTTTTATTTACTGCTTATTTAGTGGGTGTTTTATATATGGGGGGGGACCCTTCTTGGGTATTTTAACATCGACTATAAGTAGACAAGGGATCTCATTCCATGGGATTCTCATTCCAATGGATTGAGATATTCTCTCTCCTCCTTCCTACATTATAGAGAGAGAAAGACACCATCTGAGCAATCGATCCAAGAATTTCATCGTGGATCGTAGGAATGAAGTCGATGTGATCATCGTAATGCCGAAGGATTTTTCAGAGTTCCGCTCTAGCATCCAGAATTCAACGATTGGAATTCACACGGACTCTTGAAGTGTGTGTGGATGATATAGATGGATTAAGCCTCATATCTTTCAAGAAACGATCACTGATGATGAGCTATATTTGAACGCGCCGCCGATTCGAATGAGGTAATTGTTAATTTAATTTTTGTTCTTAATAAATTCACGAGAGATCCTCAGACCTTTACTGAGGCTTGGATTTCTGAATAAAACAATGTTTCATCGCTCTGACGATGAAAATTTTTAAATCCCCAACCCATCGACTTCCACTGTGTGCCCTGATACCATCACATCAGGTAATTCCACTCATGAGGTCTCAACTGACGTAACTTGTATTCCATGAATTACTCTTCCTAAATCATAACGGCTACCATCCTGACGCCCGATGCATCACAATAAACCATATAGCCTCTTCCAGGCTCAGGTAAAACTAGGATCGATGCTGAAGTAAGTCTTCCTTTCAACTCCTGAAAGGATCCCTCACATGTTTTAGACTATGTAAACATGACACCTTTCTTGGATAATCCTGTGAGTGGTACTATAAGATGTGATAAATCCTATATAAAGTGCTGGTAATATCCGGCCAACCCCAAGAAACTCCGTATGTCAAAGACATTCTTGGGATGCTCTTACATGACTATAGCTCTCACCTTCTCTAGGCCAACAGACACCCCTGCCTCTAAGATAATGTGACCCATAAAGTGAACCATATCAATCCAGAAGTGGCATTTTGTGAGATTGACATACAACCTATGATTTTTCAATGTACTCAATATGATTTCAATATGTTTGACATGATTGGGTCAATTATGAGAATACACCAAGATGTAATCCATGAAAACTACAATGAAAGAATCTTGGTACGAGTGAAAACCCCGATTCATCAAATCCATGAAAATGGAGGGCACATTCTTTAAACCGAAAGACATAACCAAATACTTGTACAATCCATATATATTACGAAATGTTGTACGAGGTATATCTGATGGTATAACTCACACCTGATGGTAGCCCGACCTCAAATTAATCTTCGAGAAGACCTTAACTCCTCAGATTTGGTTGAAGAGTTCGTCTATCCAAGGTAAAGGATAATGGTTCTTAACCATAAGCTAGTTCAATTTCCAAAAATCAACACACAACCTAAGGGTCCCATCCCATTTCTTGAAGAAAAGCACATGCGAACCCTAAGGTGCAGTACTGGGTCATATAAAACCCTTAGCTTCTAAGTCCTCTGGATATCTCTTGAGCTCATGTAACTCAATAGTAGCCATACTGTAAGGTGGAATGAATAATGGTGCTACTATTGATACTAGATCAATAGTAAAACCCACCTCTCTCAAGAGGTAGCCCAGAAAAATCATCAAGAAAGATGTCCTTGAAATAGTCAACTACAAGAGGTAAATCTATCTGATGTATTCCCTGATCATCCAAATAAAGGCTAGTAATATGGGATGTCACTATGCCCAACCCATGTTGCTCAGGTCTAGATAAACTTTCTTAGACATCCCATTCACCCTTGTGAATATAACTACCTCCCTCAGGTGATGTGAAGGGCATCCTCCGATGATAGTAATCAACATACGCATAGTAAGGGACCAACCGGTCCATCCTAGGAATGATTTAAAAACCTATCATTTCAAGGATGAAGAGGTCCCATACAAAATGATAATTGCCTATCTCAAGGGGGAACTCCATGCATTAGGACACACCTTATGATAAGATCCCCATTAGAGTATTAAGAGTCATCACTCCACAAAAGTATTCGATCTCAAGTCCAAGTATTTCCATAATAGTCACAAATATAAAGGAGTGTGAAGCACCTATTTCAAATAAAGTAGATACCAAAGTCGAGGCTACTAGAATCATACCTCATATTGTAGATGGACTGACACCCTGCTCCTCAGGCATATGTTGTACTGCATAAATCTAACCCGATCCACACCCCTGAGCTACAACCTGACTAGAATGAGTGGGTTCGCCCTACTAGCACTGCATTTCATAGGTCTGGCTAACTCATCCATGACCCCATCCTCGGCCCAAATAGTTAATAGCACTCTAGTTCCTTTTCTAACGTGGAGTTGTTGATACCGCTCTAAAACTCAAAGTCAGTGCAGATCCCCTCTCACTATCCATTGGAGGAAAGGTTCTACAGAAATGATGAAGACGAACCATTAGGACACACACTCAACAAGGTCTCTAGTATACTGGGGCTTCATATTCCCTATCCTCCCACATTGGTGGCATACCACACTGCTACTAGTGATGATACTTTGGCTTCTTTTTACCAGATGATAAGACTCTAGGTGATGCTGTCTACCACTAGATGATATGCTTCCCTATCTAATAACTAAACCATTAAGACCCATACCTTCATCTTCCCTTAGGTTCTGATCGGTGATGAGGTCCTGGTTGACTATCTAAAAAATAGTCATCAGAAAGAAAACTTTTACCTATGATCAGATGGCATACTTGAGCCCATCCTCAAATCTCCTAGCTCTAGATAACTTTTCACCAAGGAGAGAAGGAATAAAATGCTAAAGATCCATGAAATGAGCAAAGTAGTCCATAAAGGATAATGTGACCTGCTCAAGGTGTATAAATTCTTTAGTTCGATCAGGTCTCAATGTCTTGGGAAAGAAGTAATCGTAAAATCTAAATTGGAAATCCCTCCAAACCATAACCCGATGCTAATCAGCCTGTGTTAAAGCTTCCCACCATCTCTTGGATAATCCTCTAAGCATGTATGTTGTAAGCTTCACTCTTCTATCCAGATGTGTTTCTAAATGATCGAAAATGGTAAGCATATCCCCTAACCATAACTCAGTAGTCTGGGGACCACCTTCCCCTAAAAAGGTGGGAGGGTACGACTATTGGAACTCTTAAGTCAAATCTATCATAGTCGATGTAGGGTGCAAAGTTGCCTATATGAACTGTACTAATGGTATGCAAATCTCTTGAAGTTGGGCATCAATGCCCAATCTAGGAATAATAGGAGGTTCCACAAGTAGCACTATCAATGGTAACACTAGTGGTTCTAGTCCCACCACTTTTGGGGCATGGTCATCACCACCTTCTTGGCGTTCGACCCAAGTTTTCCATGGTGACATATTCTTACAATTCCAAACACATGTCTTAGTATATTAATTGATAACCAAATGACCATAGATAAAAGAATAGGATAAGTATAAACCCTTCCTATATAAGAGTCGATACCCATTTGCCTACCCCTAAAGCCAGGTATAGGTAATTCAGAAGATCATAAAGGTCTTGAGACACACTCCCAACTACCCACTACTAAGGTTAAGTCAAGGGAAAGTTCTCTTTTTCTACAAGGTTTCAGTATATGGAGTGTTAATTGTAAGTTATAGAGGAAAACACCCTTTAAGTTTCAATTAAAATCCCCATTTAACGACAACCATTTTACTCCATAATTACAATTCAATATTTCATAGGTATATATATATATATCAAGGTCCAGTTAGATGTGTCTTCCATTCCCAAGTTATAAATTCCTACGCTTTATAAGTTACAAATGACACTACATGTAACTAAAAACATCCTCTTACAATTATTAAATTATACGAATCACCATTCCCAATTTATAGAGGCCCGCACACTTTGTAAATTTCAATTATAATCTATTTAGTTTTAACCACGAACATTTTAGCCCATGCGACCAATGATCTATGGCTCAAACATGCTATAATTGGTTAATTAAGGTGTCATCATCAATCTATATGGTAAAAATCCATTTAGATTGATGTAGAAACATCAATTAATACAATTATTTTATCTTCATAAGAAACATTAGCACATTTCTAAATATAAGAGTCGAGGCACCAAAAATATATAGTAGGAAATGAACATAGTAATATAAACATGGCATGGAATATGTATGACATGTGAATCCTCAAGTGCCTATAATGATGCACGAGAAGATACCTCCTTACCTAATTAGGACAAGGGTAAAAGAAAACCCCTAGTGATAATAAATGTCAAAACTCATGTATGTCACCCAATGGTGAAATCAATACAACTGTAATATGTTATGTATGGGTTTTCAAAAGAATGCACCTCATGTGGCCAGGGAATTTCAAATTCTGCCGCCCGTTTCTGCCCCGGCACCTCGCCCTCCGGCGGTGCATCCGTCCCCGTCGATGTTTGTACCTGGGGTTGTGGCTCTGGCTGGTGGCTCTTCTCCTTACTGGGGGTCTCCCGATCCACCTCCTCATCCGTGGAGTCTGGTGCTGTCCTTCAAAGAAGAGCTTTGCGGTTCAGGTTTAGGGGTTTGAATCCATGCTTTCTGAGAATTGATCCATTCTCTCACTCGGTGGTCTAGGAAGGCTCACATGTTTCGCTGACGGCTCCCCCCTCAGCGGTCAACAAGGCAATTGCTGGCCTCAAATGGTCACTGGTGGAGTGTTTCAGAGCTGAGAAACCTTCACTTCCTGTATTCCAATGATTTGTGGGCTCACGAGGGTTGAAGGAAGAGGTTCGTATTTCGACGATTCACAGGTTCTCGTTCTGTTTGGTGCTAGCTTCGGAGGAGGATTTCGTCAAGGATTAGTGCAATGCTCCTCACATCTTGGGCCGATGGTGCTTCAACCTCTCTAGGTGGTCGGTGGAGGTTCATAAGGGGAAGGAAGATCCTCGTGCTGCAGTTTGGGTATGCATCCCTAGCATGCCACTCCCTTTTCAGAATAACACTTTCCTCAGGGTCATCGGCGACTCGCTGGGGGGGGGGGGTTCTTTGCGTGTATGCATGCACTCGTAGGGGTGAGGAGATGATGGCCCCTCATATCTGCGTGGAATTGGATCTATCCATGCCTATCCTGGAGAAATTGTCCCTGAAGGTGCAGGATTCCACCGTCTGGTCACAGGATATAGTTTATCCTACTTTTCCTAGGTTTTTTTCGGAGTGTCTTCTACAGAAGGAGAGAATCCTTCTACAGGGGCATTCGGCTTGACCGGTGCTTATCTAATGTACAAGCAGCTTCTAGGTTTCCAGAGGTGAAGGTTGAGCATTTGACCTATAGCATCTCTGACCATTCTCCGCTCCTTCTTTCTCTAATAAGGAGGGAGGCTCCGCAGTTGGGTTTCAGGTACATGAGCCACTAGTTGAGCATTCCGGGTTATCACTAGACGATGAGGAGAAGTTGGGAGGAACCGATCCAGGGGCACTCCTGTCTAGCATTGCACTACAAGTTGAGGCATCTCAAGCAGGCCCTCCATTCATGGGCCAGAAGCATCCCCCCTTGAACCAGAAGCTGGATGTGCTTAGATAGGATATTGAATGGCTTGAGGCTAGTATTGAGGAGGTCTAGGACGACGCTATATTTGACGAGCTCTCTAAGAAAAAGAACCACTTTTCAGTTATGATACTCACGCATGAAAGTAGGGAGAGGGATTGTTCGAGAATAAAATGGATTAAGGAGGGTGATAAGAATACTGCTTTTTTCCATGCATGTATAAAGGAGAGGCGGCGTGTGGTCCAACCAAACTTGGATTTAGAAGATGGATCTTTCACTAATGATAGGGAAGTGGTTGGGGGCTTGGCGTATTCATACTTCAAGGACCTTCTTATAGGACCCAATCTGAACATGCTACAGGGTTACCCTACGGGGGGTGGGGGATGAGTTCTGGGAGGGGATTTCACACCTTGTGTCCCCTCAGGATAATGAGTTGATGGAGGGGATTCCATAGGAGGAGGATATTTTTACGACTATGGTGAATCTCAATCATGAGAGTGCCGCAGGTCCCGATGGATTTCCAGGTTCGTTCTACAGGAGCTCCTGGGAGGTGGTGAAGGGGGATATCATCGATGCTATCCAAGATTTCTTCCAAGGGGGTAGCCTACCACAAATTGCGTCCACTACGACTCTTTTCCTTTTACCAAATATCAAATTCCCCTCATCCAACCTGTGAGTATGTGTAACTTTACTTATAAAATAATGGCGAGCATCATTAACAGGAGGTTGTCTGGTAATCTTACTCGGTGGATCTCTAAGGAACAACATGGATTCATGAAAGACCGCTCTATTCAAGGAGATATAACACTGACCCAGGAGATGATGAGAGATATTAATACCAAGGTTAGTGGATCTAATGTGTCCATCAAGCTCGATATGAATAAGGAACATGACAGGATCGAGTGGGGTTTTATTAACAAGGTCCTGAACAAGATGGGTTTCTCAAGATGGTATTGTGATATTATGTTCAGGTGCTTCAGTTCGGCCTGGATGGCTGTGTCGTTTATGGGGCGAACTCACAGTTTTTTCAAGACAGTTCGAGGCCTTCGTCAAGGTGATCCTTTATCCCTGAGTATTTTCATTATTATGCAGGATACCTTAAGCAGGCTTATTAACAAAGGCATCTATAATGGGGATGTTCTTCCTTACCCAAGGAGTTTGAGGCTACCACCCATCTCTCATTTGATGTTTGCGGATGATACACTCATCTTCATCAATGTGGGAAGGCGGTTTGTTCAGGGGACTATCTCGATCCTTGAGAAGTACTGCCACTGGAGTGGGCAACAAATTAATAGGGAGAAGAGTGTCTTCTATGTGGCCCAGGATTTCACTACAAGCAGGGTGACATATATGGGTTGTAGCTTGGGTATGAGGTGCAGTTCGTTTCCCATAGAGTATCTTGGCACCCCTGTGTCTCCAAGTATAATGCACATTAGTGATTTTGACCCCGTGGTGAGCAAGATTACGGGGCACATTCACAATTGGAATAACCATTTTTTATCCTTTGGAAGTCATATTACTCTTGTGAACAATGTCCTCTCATCCATTCCGGTACATGCTCTTTCGTTTACCAATGCGCCTAAGGGGGTTATCAGGGTCATTGATAGAATTTTGGCTCATTTCATTTGGGATGCATCTTTGGAGGGGAAGAGACATTGGATCTCTTGGGGGAAGATGGCTCGTCCAATTTTGGAGGGAGGGATCAATGTTAAAAGAATTTTGAACACTATACATTACATGCACGCGAAGCTGGCGTGGGAGGTAATTGAAGAGCAATCTTTGTGGGGTAAGCTGATGTCCTGTAGAAACTGGGTTAACTCTGAATCTTCTGCGGTTAATGGGTCTCCGCTCTGGTCCTTTGTTAGCAGTTTTATTAATTCCATTCTCCAAAGATCCCAGTGTATTATTGGGGAGGGGAACATCCAGTTCTGGTACCACAACTGGTCAGGAAGGACTCTTGGATACCCGGGGTGCCCGGCCCCTACGATCACTTTCAAGGAGGCGAGTCAGTACCCACATTTTTTCATAACCATTCTAGACATGGATTAATAGGAGGTTTTTGAATTTGTTTTTATGAGCTCAGATATAGACCAGTGTGTCTTCACCCCCTCCACCTCGGGTATGTTCAACGCGAAGGATTTTTATAGGTTAAGCTTACCGGAGGGACAATAGGAAGGTGGGTATGATCTGGGTTGGTGTAAGAGTATCCCTACGAAATTTAATTTCCTAACATGGAGTATCCAGAATCGAGCCTTACCAACCAAAGATAACATCAAGAGACTCAGAATTAGCATGGATTCTTGCTTCCATTATTGCGTGAATAAGCATGAAGAGATCATATCCCATATATTCTTCGAGGGTGACTGGGCCCGCCAGGTATGGGGAGTGTTCGACAAATTTACAGGGTACACCCCCAATGCGTCCAGCTTTGAATCCTTTATGGAGTTTTGGTTCAAGGGGGCGGATGGTTTCAGTAATGAAAGGAGGGCGAGATCCATCATCTTCAACGTAGGTTGTTGGTGTGTATGGAAATCAAGGAACCAAGTTAGGTTTGAGGGGCTCACATCTACAGGGAGATCCATTACTGCCGGAGTAAGATGCATCCTGGTCGACTTTTGTGGAACGGGTGATGACTGGAAGCATACCCCATCTATTCACAAGCTGCATGTGCATCAAAACGTGGCTCAGTGGTCAGCTACCAGGCAACAGGGGCACTGGGTTCAATGGAGTCCTCCAGAAGTTGGCCTCAAGTTGAACACCGACGGTTCTTACGTGATGGGTGCAATGCGTGGTGGCAGTGTGATCCAGGACTCCAGGGGCAGTGTGGTCTTGGACTCCTCAGCGCATTAAGGTTATGGGAATTCTATGCAGGTAGAGGCAAAGGTGGCTCTTACAGGTATCACTATTTGCAGGCATCGAGCGCTTGCCATCTCCCAAGTAGAGACTGACTCTATGGTTATTCACGATGCCTTGCATAGTAAAGGTATCATCCCCTGGTCTATTTTATACATAATGAGAAAATGCAAAGCTCTCATAGATAGTAGCACCAGAGTCACTCACACGTGGAGGGAGGGAAATAAGGTGGCTGATCACTTGCCCTCTATGGTGACCCCTGGTATCATGGTCAGTTGTCTTACTCATGTTTCTCATTTTAAACCTGAGGGGGTGAACTTGATTTGGGGTGATGCCCTTGGCCTCCATTATTTCAGCCCCCCCTAGACACTGGTCATCTCCCTCTCTGTGTCAATATTTTTTGAATAAAAATGGCAATGTTGTAGTAATACAACTGTAATAAGAAAAAATAAGAACAAAAAGTCCCATGCTAGGTAATTTAGCTTTTCCCTGTATGTGGGTTAGCTAATCCCAGGAACAATCTCATTAAAAAATCCTAACACATTCCTAGTATCCTGTGTACCATCCCAAAACAACAAAACAAAAGGAAACAAAAAACTCTGATACCACTTTGTGACGTCCTGATCTCGATTCACCAATAAGTAACCTAACCTGGTGGCCACATGGACTCAGGCACACCTCCCAGTATGAAAAAGGTTGTTGACTAGAAGCGATGGTATATGATGGTATGGTAGGGAGAATATACCCTCATGATCAAAGTATAACACAACATTATAATAATAGAATAAGCAGTGGAAAAGAGAAACATCCAGATTAACAAAAAATATGTTCAATATTAACTGAATCATATCCAAAATGATTTCATGATGCTATACAAAAATAGTGATCAATGGATACATGGAAGTAGAGATACAATAAAATACATGCAATACAAAAGGTACAAAAGAACAAAATCTATCTTTAATATCATTGCGAGCATAGGCTTAGTCCTTTTCTCCCATACTCTATCCTAGGATAGAAGTCAAGCATCCAAAGTTAGGTGCTTCTGCTTGTCCCTACCTACATACATGAAGTCTATCCCGAGTACCAATTGGTGTACCAAATAGGGTGTGAGTAAAACTCAATAGGACACCACCAATGGTGTCTAATGCTATTCAATCATTGAATATAAAATGGATAGTGTGTAGGTAATAAATAAGGCAGTAAAATAAACAAACCAAATCGGCTCGAGTTCCTGGTGGATACCTATCCGAAAATACCTGCTTCGGCCTAATCTGAAATGTCTTTGAATAAGTGACCATGTGATAATAATAATAATACAGGACCTAAGGTATACCCAAGGAATTCTTGACCTTAGAAGGTCTAGCCAAATCATAGCAATAACTCATGCAGTCTAGCCAAATCATAGTAATGCACTCCTATAATGATAATTGTAATGAGTCCTAGGAACAAGTCTTAGGTAGAATTAGTCTAGACCTGATTGGATCCCATGGAGATAATCTGAGGTTGTCTACATTCGATGACATTAAGCTGAATCCAAGGAGATAATCCAAGGCATTCTAAATTCAAAGATAAGTAATTGATGAGTATGCAGAGCTACATTCGGGCAATCATCAATATAAGACAAGGACCGAGTCCAAGAGTGTTATCAACTCTTGGAAAACACATCCATGAATCGAGTGGAATTCTTTGGGTAGTCAAGGAAAACCCAAGGGGATAATCCAAGACTTTCTCAAGGAAGGCCATCCTATAACTGCATATAATGTTCATAATAGGAGCCAAGTGAAGTATAATCCATTTCAAATTTCATTTAATTTCATTTATTCACGATCATAATTCATCATTTAACAAGGTCCATGAAATGAATTTATACCACTATGTTTCCATTTAATCCCATTTAGTGATGGGAATAGTTCACAATTTAACATGGGTCAAGTGACATAGCCTCACTATTCACATTCCATTCATTTCATTTACATTTTAATTAATTCAATTTACCCATTTAAATCATAAATTTCTAGCCAAACCCACCCTAGGGAGTGGTTTGGTCACATAGGCATGGTGAAATCCCAAAGGTATATAATAAACACACCCAAGGGGTGGCCGATTTGGGGTTGTCAGCCTCTTCCAATTGTCAAGGAGTCTATGGGAGTATCTCATCAAGGTAATACATTTAGTTAAAGAAACTTAAAATTTTAGAGGCGACACACAGAAGTTCTATATTGAGGCATGATGATACACTTTATATACATCATACATTTTAGGGAAAATCATGAGACCACCTAATTTATTCTAGTAGATTACTCTTGATTCATTACCGACCTCTAGCTTAGGCTATAACGGAAGAAATCAGATAAATAGATGAATACCTTGAAAATAGGGAATATTATCTTACATGTATTTAGCATTCTATACAGTGAAATAACCGAATAAAGGAAGAAAGGGATTGAAGAGATTACCGATATGAATCAAACGTAATGAACTACACTTGATTCTAAACTCAAATGAAGGAGTTATCTCCAAGAATAACGAAGAGGGAGAAGATTACCATGAGAGGGAGATGGATGATTTTCATGGGTTAAATAGGGGAGGAAGAGGGGAAAATAATTTTAATAGGAAGGAGGAAAAAATGTTAAATTTTCCCTATTTAAAGGGGTCACACAGTTTGGCCACACGGTTGGCCTAACTATGTGCCAACTGTGCACCTTAACTACCTAAGTGTAATCACCCCTTGAACGACCTAATGCATAGTTGGGAAACTGTGCACAGCCGGTGTGGACTCTCTATCCAAGAGCCATCCAACCTCGCACTATTAGACACATATTTAGAAAAACTGTGCACTAACCATGCATTTTAGCTCTACAACATAATTACACTATTTTTCATGGCCATACAGGCTCCCTTGAATGTTTTATCAAATCATGTTCCTTCTTTTTAGGGATTCATGTTTGAGACACATGGTTACTACTAACCATGCACCAATTATGTGCCTCTTCCTAATTCTCCAAAAACTGGAGCTCTAGGATCCGAACATGCCCCAAACACCCTTGAAGCCTTCACGACCTCATTAGGAATTTCCAAATACATAAAACAAGAGGTTTGAACACTAATTTAAAGAATTTTCACCTCTCTAAAAATTTGGTATCTTACAAATTGATCGCCCACAGGGCCAATCATATATAATAATAACCAAAGACATAAAATACAAAAGGCTCTACTATCATCCATGAGCCGTACCTCGATCTTAGTCTCCATATCCTCAATGAGATTCTCCATCCCAATCATGAAACATTGGGCATCTTCCTGATCCACTGCACATCTTTTTCTCAGCCTAAAAGCTGATATAAGGTTTTCACTCTCACTCGGGTGCCTGTGCAGGGGGTGAGAAATAAATTCTCAGCAAGACACCCCAATGGTGTACCTATTTTTTTCATAAACAAGTGCCTACACATGTGATATGCCCAACCCATTCGAAAAATAACTGGAATAAATAAATAAATAAATAAATAAATAAATCACTGTCAATCCTCGCTAGCAATTAATAATGGGCTATGAGTTCATAGGAAAAACAGGTTTTGAGCGGAGTAGGATTTTTAAAAAATAATCATATTAAAATTGGGCTTATGAAGACTGCCTACATGGATAGTCAAACTGTGTGGATATAGGCAGATCTACATGTTTTTGGTTTTTTTTTTTAAAAACATGTGACACCACACCCTTTTATAAGTTACGAGATAACTCCAATGTACCCTAGATGTGAAACCAACTCCATACCTGCCGCTCCAGTTTCTAAGTTCCAACATCTTCCACGATCTCCCTCCACCCTCCACTCCCCCTTAAACTTTCATTTATTTACCCAAAACATTGCATATCCCCCATCATAACTCGACTCCCTCCCTCCATATCAGGGGATTTTTCCCTAGTTACCTCATCGTCCCTCGCTCGCCTCCCTCTAGACCGAATGTAGCCCCACACATAATTGTCTCCCACTTCCCTCCCTAATGGTGCTGTTTAGTCCCATCGCCTACCTTCCTCCCACCATGTCGCCATTGTCTCTTGCCTCCCTCCCTACTATCACTCGTTCGCCTCACTGTCTCACATGACACCGCTTAAGGGATGAATATGAGAGTGTGTTGTGAATGGATGTTTGGTATTATTGGTGAGACATCTTTCATTGAGTTGGTTCACATGAGGTTCAAGCATTGTACAACATGGATAAGGAATGGGAATCCCTGGTTCAATTGGTAAGCTCCATGAATAATAAGATGAGGCACAATCGACTGTAAAACAATAGAGGATGATTTGGGTAGTGTAACGACCCAAAATTTTATAAATGAAATTCCCTTTTAAATGAATAAATACTTTACTAAGAAATGTATTTATATAAAATTCATGCATTACTTTTCATTTTTTGGACCATTATAAAATATGGCCATAATTTGTTTATTATACTTAAAAGACCGTTAAGCATAATAACCATTGATAATATAGTCATTCTATAGTGACCATTAAAATTAGTATATATTAACAGTTATGATAAAGTCTAATTGAAACAGACAGAAGAAGCGATGACCTCGACCAGTAGGATTGTACCTTATGAAGACCATTTATTGGAGCTTCCAAGGGAGATGACATCACTGAGCTTTGTCCTTGACCAAGCCCAAGTTGAGATTCAATAACTGAAACATGAGTGAAACCATTTATAGGATAACCTAAAGCTCATAGAGATCACCAAAGAAACCATGTTCTCCATACAACCCCAAGAAAGTACCACAATCACACACCTTACCCTTAGGGTGTACGCTGGTGTAATAAGGGGTTGTGTATCTAGACCCTACTAGTATGGATTTTTATATTTTATATTTAAAAAAAATAATGATAATATTTATCTCTTTTTTCATTATTACTTCACACACACACACATATATATATTTAAATAATGAGTTTTATAAAAATTAGATTTTGATATGAAGAAACTAAAATTGTGTTTTTGGGAAATATATAGTTTTAGTTAAAACACTCTTTGATAAATTAAATATTTTTTTTAAATAAATGTTATTATCATGAAATATTCTTATTAAATAATATTTATTTTAATATAAATTATAATATAATTTAATGAATTCCAATGTAATTTTTATAAGGGTTAGAGAGTGATTAGTGTTTTAAAAACTAGTATTTTTTAGTGAGTAAGGATTTTTATTTAAAAGAGTAAATTCCCTTATTTAGAATTTTTTTTGGTAAAATAAATATTATTTTTGAAATTGGAAACTTGAAATTAGATTATGGTGATTTTTTCATGATTTTCTGATACTGTCAACTTTTGAGTAAAAATTAAATACGATATAAACATACAGTATGTATTATGACATCATAATATCCCAAAAGTGATTTAATAAATACTATAAAGGTAATATGCAACCAAAACACATATTTTTAATTTAAAATAATATGTTTTTTAATTTATTTGATTAATTTTACAAACCTTTAATGAATCATTCAAAAAATATATTATATTTTAATGTTTTAAAATGAATTCTTTATGAATATGACTCATTTCCACTTCATGAATGATATTATTTTAATGATTTCGGTTCATATACTAAAAAAAGATTATAAGACACTTCTCTTTGGAATAAACCATGAGAAAAAACTATGGGAAGGTTTGATCTTTTGGTTATTTTATCACATAGAGTCCAAAAATTAAGTTTAGAAATTAATAAAGAAATCCCCAGTATTTTTCTATAAATACCCACCCAACTTACCATTTATCTTCACTAAAAACCCATTGATAATTAATTTTATCTCCCTATCCCTCTCTAAAGTCCTCCCAAGGTCTTACCAAGCTCTTAATAAGCTCCTCCCAAGCTTTTTTAAGTGCCCTATCATGGCAAGGGATTTTCTCCTCTTTTTTTTATTCAAATACTTTATTTTTACCAATCATTTTTTTATTTTCAATAAATCATGTTGTAATTTGTTTTTACACATACCTTCACTTTCCTTATGATTCTCAAGCAATGAGATACCTCCTTTCACTCCCATTAAACCCTTTCTTAAACCTTTGTGTACACCCATTATACTGCTGAAATTATCTCGTGATTTTCCATGCCAAAATTTTATTTTGTGAATACCCACCCCCATTGATGCATGATATTTTTATGAATCCCAATTCAATAACTTATTATTCACCTATTAATGCAGTATAATTCACACTATTGGGTTGATCTCTTGAGGAGTCCACTCACACACACCGTTTTTCTATTGTCATGATTTTTTATACTAACTAATATAATACTAAATAATAAAATAATATAATTATTGTGGGTTTGAAAAAAGAATTATATAAATATAAATATGATATAAAAATATTGGAAAATACAAAAGAAAACAAAAAACATAAAGGTGTTAGTAAGAAAATGTTTTCATTCTTAGGAGTCCACGACGATGCTATCATTGTTCTTTAAAATTTTTATATCATTATCCATTCAATGTAAAGGCAGGCCATATCACTATACACCCTACCATTGTAATTTTAATAACCCCACATAGACCCTATTCAAGTTTGATAATATCCCTCACATCATCAGCACAATGCTACATCGACCCTCTGCATGCATCATTATGATAACAATGAAGAGGAATAAATGTGAGCGGGAAGAAGAAAAAAATAACAGATAAAGCAGAGTGATCCCTTCACCAAAAATAGTTTATTTACTAAAAAAATTATCAAAATAAAATAAAGATAAACAATTATACACAATTAACTAAACAATAATCACTCCTCCCCTAAAAAAAGCATCAAGGTTAGTTCTCTATTTTCATAGAGTTGAGAAGGGGCACGATTGGGGGAAACAGAAAAGAGAAAAGAAAAGAAAAGAAAAGAAAAGAGAATAGAGAAAGAAAAGAAATAAATATATAAAATGATTAAAAATATTACAACACAAAAACCAAACACTTATCTCATGAAATGGATCAATAAAAAAATGCACCATTAAAGGTAAGATGAATTATATATTTATTAGCAATAGAGATTGAAAACGTTTTCTTCAATTATATACTTTGAAATTTTAAATATTTTTGGACCAATAAATGTATAAATATGGATAGTTTGTATTTAAGAAATTTTTTCATCCATGTATCATTTTGTTTCCCAAAAAAATTCATTTTATTTTTCCATGTATTGAAGACTTCATAGTCAAATCATTAAATAAAATATTTCCATCCAAACCTAATTTCTAGATTCAATGTACCAAATATCCATGCATTTTTTGATATTTTAATGGCTGAATATTAGAGTTTTTTTGCTTCTGTGAACTTTTTACCATATTAATTTATCATCCATCCTTATAATTATAGATTATTTGGACACATATTAAAGGTGTTACAGTCGAATCATTTTTGAAAATATTTCCAGTCTGGTAGATTCATTGAATCTGGATGCATCAAATTCACATACATTTTTGACCTTCATAACCAGTGATCTAGAAGTTTCTTATACTGGATGAAAATTTCCATATAATATAATTTAACATTTCTCAAAATTTCAATCCAATAGAATCATAGGGAAAAAATTCTATGTTCGCATTATTGTGGCAGGATCCATCCAGTATGATCCACATCAGGGTTGATTCATGGCCTCTTCTCACCCATCAAATGATGAATCCAACTTTCATTATCTAAATGAAACATGTAGATAAATTATTTTAGAATGATCCTAAAAAATTTCATGATAATATTAATTGTAGAAAATATTTTATGATAAAAACACTACTACGGACTTAAAAATGTATAAACATAATTTTTCTTCAAATTCACAATTCAACTAATATTATTTTAAAAACCTAAAAATATGATAATTACCCAAAAATTATTAAATTTATGGGATTATAACATTTAATTACAGAATAAAAAATATGAAATTATGAGTTTCATCATTCCCCCACACTTAAAAATTGCACTCCCAATCATCAAATATTTGAATCAAAATCTACACTAAAAATCAAAAGTGAGAAAATTTCCAAGATATTTTCCAAAATGGAATTTTATCATGTTTAATCTATGAAAAAAAAGTCCTTTTCATTTTATTATCTCAAATTCAAATTCATTTAGCCTCAAAAATCCATATATATCCCAATCACACCCACCTCACATTCAAATTCATGCACCTCTTTACTCAAGAGAAATTAAATATGGAGTTATGATCATAATTGGAAAGTGCATGAGTCACCATAGGCTTGTGAAAATTATCATCTCTACACAATATGAAGCATGAAAATATTTTCAATCATGAATTATTTTTATTAAGGTTCAAATTTCTTTGATGCTTAAGGTAGTTGGAAAATGAATAAAATGAGGCTCAAAAAGGAGGTTGAACTCTTAAATAAAAATTAATAAATATTCAAGTGAAAACACAAGAAATATACCTCACTAAATTTCCCTAATATGTAGAAAAAAATACCCCCTTTCTCACGGGGTATGTGTCAAAAAGTAAATACAATGAATTATTTCATCCCAATTTTCCCTTTTTTCATTTTTTAATTATTTTTTTTCATGGAAGATGAGATAAAAATGAAATATTGTGAATGAAAAATCATGTAAGATCAATGAATAATTAAATCTCATTTCCATTTATTTTTTCCCAAAAGTTTCACTTAGAAAAGATATCACATCCACCACCCAACCCCATATGATCTTAAGATCATCAGTCTGGTAATGGTGATTTTTGACCTACCTAGGAAACAAACCATGTTTTTTTTATTTTTTCTATATTTTTTTGTTTTTTAGAGAATGAGATGATACAAATGAAATACAATTAATATCGACTCACACCTATTTATCTCTCTCCACTTCCAAAAATAATGACACACACCCCACACACCCCAAATTAACTGCATCCAGAAGAACACACATAAAAGGCCCTTCTATCATACTCAAAATTTAAATATATATGCAAAAAATATAAATATTTAAGGTAGGTAAGGAAAAATTATCTTGTAATGTGGATTAATCCTATAATTCAATTAATTGATTCTAAGGAAAAAACAAGGGTGAATGTAAAGGTTTGGCCTCAAGTTAAAAATGTGTCTTTTCAAAGAAATGCCTCAATCGCATAAAAAACATTTCATAAACTCTAAATATTTTAAAGAGAATAATCAAAAGTTTTAGTTTGGAAACAAAATCCAAGTTTCTCTCAACAAAGTGTGAGTATCAGGAAGAATATGTTAAAAGGGTTCATAATATCTCACAGGATAGGAAAAAAATTTAGTTAGTATTTCATGGGAATTGATTTGAAAAAAAATTCAAACTCATAAAAATTATTGAAAATAAAAATCCAAGAAAAAGTTTCCACATAAAAAATCATTTAAAATCCATTTTATAAAAAATCAATAAAACTTTCTCAAAATCAATTAAAGTGAGAAAAATAAAAATGTATATTTATTGAAGCTCAAAGTTTCTAAAAAATAAAAATAAAAAGTAAAAGTCACAAAGACTCCTAAGAAGGTTGACACTAGACTCACACTTAAATACCACCACCCTTTCATTTCAGTTTAACAAAATAAATATATTAGGGAACCAAAACCAAAGAGAAGGAGAGACACAACCTAAGTTTATTTTCCAGTGGAAGCCATGATTTAAGATCCTAGATTTCACCTCTTTAGACCTGGAAATAAAAATTTAAACAAAACATGAGAACTTTATTTAAATAAAATTAAATAAAATAAAAGGGAAGAGGATAAATAAGATAGATAAGGCTTGGTTTGGACCCTAAGCGGGCACTGGTTTTTGACTTCCTCTAGTTAGTAGTTCCAGCTATCACCTAAAATTAGACAGTGGATATGGTTTGTGTGATTTGAACCACCACATCCTCTTCAATCCAATGAAAACTCATTTATATTTTTTGTATATGAAACCATGAATAGCATATTGTAGTTCCAACCCTTTATAAATATAGTATAGGTTGCAAGGTGGGGGTAGGAGAATTAATGGGTCCTCCCCTTTCACTTCGACCACCACTTTTGACACATATTCAACATCAACATCCAAGGCCTCCTCTTGTGATACTGTTTAAAAAATTTCAGTCAATGGGAAGTTAGAAAACAATTCAACTTAAATGTGATAAAAACATAAAGAATCAATCAAGAGGTATTCCCCTTCAAATAAGTCATCTTGGAACTTGATTGCTTTTTAAAGGGCCACTAGTAACTCAGTCTCAAAAAGTGTATCATCTTCATCTTATTCAAAAGAAAGATATAGGTGGAGAGGTACTAATTTTTCACTATCAATTATGGAATAATCACATACCTTTTTTTCTTCAATGTGTTGTTGTTGCCACTCTGACCTCAAATATTTTATTTCTTTAAGAGAAATGGAGAGGATATTTATTTTGTTTCTCACTTCTTTAAGCATCATGAAATTTTCTTCAATCAATTTAAAATTTTGTTGAACTTTAATAATTAATGAATTATCAATGAAAATATCATATATTTTATTATCAATATTCCATGAATAAGAAAAATCACTATGAAAAACTATTTTTACCTAAGAAATAAAAGATATGGAATGATGTTTATTTTTTTTGTTTTTGAAATTTATGTTTTTCTTCATTTTTTTTTGAAAAAAAAATGTGTGCAAGTGATTGGACTCCATGGAAACGATGCCAAATTGATCCATGAGATTTATCATGAATCCTACTTCAATAAATTTTTATTACCTAAGAATGCAACATAGTGAAACCCTAGGGTTGATCTCTCAAGTAGGCTACTCACACATAATATTTTTTTCTTAATATCATGATTATATTATAAATAATATATTACTAAATAATAAAATAATATAATTAATGGGGGTTTATAAAAATAATGATATAAATATATATTTAATATAAAAATATCAAAAAATATAAAAGAAAACAAAACACACAAAGATTTTAGTGACAAGATGTTGAAGTTATTAGGAGTTCTCGATGATGCTATCATTGTTTTTTAAAAGTTTAATCTCATTATCTTATCCAGTGTTAAAATCAATTCTATCATTTAACACCCTCCTTTTTGAATTTTTATTATCCCACATTGACCCTTTGCATGAAATATAATCTCTCTCACATCATTACTAAAATATTACACCAACCCTCTGCATGTAATATTATAATAACGATGGAGAGGAATATAGATAAACATGAAGAGGAACCCAATAGTAGAGAAAGTAGGGTGAAACCTATACTAAAAATGTTTACACTACTATTGAAATTCTTAGAATAAAATAAATAAAATATGTTGAAGTGAAATGAACTCAAATAATCACCACTCCCTCCCTTGAACAAGTGACGATGCTAGTTCTCCATTTTCATGGAGTTGATAAGGAGCACAGTGGAGGGAAACAAAAAAGAGAAAATAAAATAAAAGAAAATAGGGATGAAGTGGAGAGAAAATAATATATAAATAAAACAAAAAAACTTTTACATAATAAAAAATATTAAAAAAGATAATAAAACGTCTCACTATAAAATTCGATCCTTCAAAGGGGAAAGAAATTAAGTATTTCTAGGAAAGGGAAGTGGAAAAAATTTTCTTCAATTATATCCTCTGAAAATTTACACATCTTGGAGTAATAAATGGATAAATATAGATAAGTTGCCTTAAATAAAGTTTTTGTTCCATGTATCATATTCTCTCCCTCAAAATTTCAGCTTATTTGACTATGTAATGAAGATGTAATGGCCAAATCATTAAAGAAAATATTTCTATCCAGATAGACTATCCAGATTCAATGTACCAAATGTACACGAATTTTTGGATATTTTAATGGATGAATATTGAAGTGTTTCCTTCTTTTAACTTGTTCCCATATGTCTTTATCATTCAACCTTAAAATTAAATCTTATTTGGAAACATATTGCAGGATTTATGCTTGAATCATTACATAAAATATTTACAGCTCAAAAGATTCATTGAATATGGATGTATCAAATTTACACATGTTTCCAACCTTGATAATTTATGATATAAAAGTTTCTACAGTTGGATAAAATGATCCAAATAATATCTTATAACATCTGTAAAAATTTCAATCCAATAAAATTACAATAAAAAATGTTATGGCCACATTATTGTGGTGGGACCCATCTAACCGGATCCACAATATCGTTAATTAATAGCCTCTTCTTTCCCCTCAAAAGGCGTATCTAGATTTTATTATCTAAATAAAACATTTACATAAATTAGTTTATAATTAGCTCACAAAATTTCATGACTATATTCATCACCAAAAATATTTTATAATAAAAATACTATAGTGGAATTAAAAATATATAAGCAAGATTTTTCTTCAAATTCACAAATTCAACTCATATTATTTAAATAACCTAAAAATATGATAATTACCCAAAAAATATTAAATTGGTGGGATTATAAAATTTAATTGTAGAATAAAATATATGAAATTATGAGTTTCATCACCCATTTTCACTCAAGGGTATTCACCTAAATGTACCTAGCCTTCATTGATTATAGAATTATATGTATGTAACTCACACTCTTTAATTATGGGATTAAAAGTGATGAAAGATGTTTATTTTTTGTATGATCTATGTGGAACACAAATTTATGCACATAATATAAATGTGATGTGTAGGACTAGAGTTATATAGCCCTCTAATGCATTGAGTAATGTGTTTATCCCATGAGATACCATGTATGGTGCACGGGTGGTTAGCCTAAGAACACTATGTTATGATGTCTCAATGGTTAACCTTGACTTATGCTTATGATGATATGTTTTATGTTATTATCACATTCTGATGTGGACTTGATGTTATCATATTATATCATGCTTCGATGTTCATGTTTATGACACTCACCCTTTTATGTCATCTTGATGTTCCTCTTGATTCACACGTATTACCTTCATCATGTCATTATTTGATTATTCCCTTACTGGGTTTTATAGCTAATCACTTTTTTATGTACATCCCCAGATTATCCCATACAATTTTAGAAGATCAATGGAATTATAAGGTCATATTATGAAGTTTTAATTATTGTCATTGTATCCCTATTGCAAGTTATTGTGATATCTATCTAATTACCCAAATACACTAGGTCTCTCAAACTTTTGGAATTGTATTATGTGTATTTATGTAATAAATCACGAGTTAAGGTTTATAAAAGTTTTGGGTTTTCATAGTTGGTATCAGAGAAAAGTAAAGTTATTTTTGGAGATTATGATTTGAAAACCACAGTCAAATCCTTAGGGATAAGACTAAACATAGTAAAACATTCCTAAATTTTGAGAAAGTATAGAGTGATTGGTTTCAAAGCAATAAAATTCCTATCTAGATACTAAAATTGGATATGACCCTGGAACAGTTGTACTTAGGGGTAATAACCTCAAAAATGGAACATCGAGTAATAAATTGATCATCATCTAGTGTAGGGAAAAGTGGCCTTACTACACACCTAGTTTCATACTCATGGATGATATGATTTGGTAAATTTACAATCTCTTTATGAACTATTATGGGGGGGGGGGGCTTTAGAATTTAATGTTATTAAATAGACCATGGATAACTTAGATTGAAACCTAGAAATTACTAAGTTAAGGAATATATTTAATTTATGATTTATCCCTTCAATGTTCATGGATTCCCTTTTATGTGTTTAATAATTTGAAATTTATCATTCCCAATCTTCACTTTATTTTATTTAGAAATAAGAGGAATCTAGTCAACAACCAATATGATGGGAAATGTGATGACTTCCCAAATGATATTCCCAACCAAATGGGAGAATTATTTGAGAACATCATGAAAATATTTACTCAATTAAATCAAGTTTTGAATAGAAACTTTAATTAGGAAAAAAACCCACATCCCCTAAGAAATAGAAAGTTACAATTGAGACCTTTATGCGATAAAGGCCTCCAACTTTCAGTGGATCTTCCAATCCCTTAATAACAGAACAATGGATTAAGTTTATTGAAAAGATCTTCTTCATCCTTCAATGCTCTGAGAAATAGAATTTTGTACTAGATTTTTATCACATGGAGGTAGAATCTGATCAATGGTAGATGTTGATCAAGAATACAAATACCGAGGAAGAAATAGAAGCGATGCAGTGGAAATAATTCCAGAAAATATTTTTCAATAAATACATTCTTTTCACTATTAGACTTAAGATAGAGAGGGATTTACTTGGCCTCACATAAAAGGATAATGAATCCATCGGTGTTTATGATAAAAATTTCAAAATATTTTCATGATATACCTCCAAACTTTTCATTAATATTGAAAGTAAATTTGAATACTTCTTCAGTAGGGTAAATCCAAATCTATGATTTTTTTTGGAAATTAGAGACTTTGAAAACTATGAGGAAATTGAACTATGTTCTCTCAAAACTGAAATGGAGATAAGAGAAACTCAAGGGTCTCATGAGTCTAAAGATAGGAAGCAGAGAATGGATTTTAATTCTAGGGGAGTGATGAAGAAATCTCATTATGGTAAGAAATCTAAAATCCCATTTTTTTAAAAGATTTGGAAGAAGAATCCTAGAAGTTTCCTGAAGGGGATAAGGAAATTATTTTGGCATGGGAAGGAGGGTCACCTAGCTAATGAATACCTATGAGAAAAACCCACCAATGCAATAGAGGAAAGGAATGATCTATCCAACCCCTAGACTATTGTCCAATGCTATAACTGTAAGGATCAAGGCCACTATGTGAACCAATGCACTAAGTTCTTTTTTATGATTTTGAAGCTGGGGCACACATCATCACAGTGAAACATGTTTCTTACCCCACATTCTTACTTTCCAAGGGTGGGTGAACTCTACCATTGTGAATTGTGATGTTGGATCCTTGATCAAAACAAGACGATGAGATTTTGGTTCTTCCTTCCATGGATTCCTCATTGGAGCTCATTGCCTAGTCTAGGTCTTCCTCATATATTTGATTCATGTATGTGAAACTTATTACTGGTGCCATCTATATGAGGACACCAGTTAATTATGCTAATTTTTTCTCAAAAGGTTAGAAACCTTTTATTAGAGTAGATGGTAACATTAGGCATGTCTGGACATCTCTAAATACTAGGCCTATTGGGAACCTGTAAGTTCTTCCTCTTTAGAGGGAATCTCACATGAGGAATCTTAGGCATAAAACCCAATACATCTTATGTAAATAATGAGTTATTTTATGATAAAGGAAATATTATCCTTTTGAATATGGAGGCATATAATATGAGGCATATTAGGCATGGAACCCAAGGAATATCATGTCAACCATGAGGGAATTAACACTAGGGGCATAAGTATTTCAAGGATTTTTACCTTCAGCATCCCATGTTTAGTTCATGGGGTAGGAATTCTGATTAAGGTCACAAGTTCTATGTCTCATGGAGATGGATCAAAACATTTGGTTGAGAAAGACCATGGCATGATTTTAATGTCTTGTAGAGATGGGATGAGGTTGATCAGAACTCCCCATGGAGGCGGATCAAGGAGGCGTGTCCCTAGTAGAAAAGATGTCACACCTGGATAGTTTACTAATGTGTTGGAATGTCTCATGGAGGTGGACTTGAAGTTTGGGATTAGAATTCCCCATGGAGGTGGATTCGGGAGGTGTGTCCCTATGATGGAGGATGTCACACCTGGATAGTTTACCGATGGATTAAAACACCCTGTGGAGGAAGATCTGGAAGTTGTGAATCATAATGCACTATGGAGGTGGATTCGGGAGCTGTGTCCCCAGTAGGGAATATTTCACACCTAAATAGTTTACCAATGGATCAAAACGCCCCATGGATGTAACAACTGGGTCTCGGTGACAGCACAGACACCCCGCCTTAACATGGCCATCGGGTGGGTGAACTCTACCACTGTGGATTGTGATGTTGGATCCTTGATCGAAACAAGATGATGAGATTTTGGTTCCTCCTTCCATGTATTCCTCATTGGAGCTCATTTCCTAGTCTAGGTATCCATCATATATTTGATTCATGTATGTGAAACTTATTAGTGGTGCCATCTATACGAGGACACTGGTTAATTATGCTACTTTTGTCTCAAAAGGTTATAAACCTTTCATCAGAGTAGATGGTAACATTAGGCATATCTGGGAATCTCTAGATACTGGGCCTATTGGGAACCTGTAAGTTCTTCCTCTTTAGAGGGAATCTCACATGAGGCATATTAGGCATAGAACCCAATAAATCTTGTGTAAATAATGAGGTATTTTATGCTAAATGCAATATCATCCTTTTGAATATGGAGGAATCTCATATGAGGCATATTAGGCATGGAACCCAAGGAATATCATGTCAACCATGAGTGAATTAACACTAGGGGAATAATTTTTCCAAGTATTTTTACCTTAGGCATCCCATGTTTAGTTCATGGGGTAGGAATTATGATTCAGTTCACAAGTTCTATGTCTCATGGAGATGCATCAGAACATTTGGTTGAGACAGACCGTGGCATGAGTTTAATGTCTTGTGGATATGGGATGAGGTTGATCATAGCTCCCCATAGAGGCGGATCAAGGAGGCGTGTCCCTAGTAGGGAATATGTCACACCTGAATAGTTTACTAATGTGTTGGAATGTCTTGTAGAGGTGGACTCGAAGTTTTGGATTAGAATTCCCCATGGAGGTGGATTTAGGAGGTGTGTCCCTATGATGGAGGATGTCACACCTGGATAGTTTACCAATGTATTAGAACACCCCATGGAGGAATATCTGGAAGTTGTGAATCATAATGCACTATGGAGGTGGATTCATGAGGTGTGTCCCCAGGAGGGAAGATGTCACACATAGATAGTTTACCAATGGATCAGAACGCCCTATGGATGTAACAACTGGGTCCCAGTGATAACACAGACAACCCGCCTTAACATGTCTGTCGGGTCCTAGCCCACCAGGTACCACCAGTTGCCCCACATACACATGGTCCCCACCCTGGGGCCCACCCACATACCTGAATGAGTCATCTGACTAATGACAGTCCCCACAGGCCAACACATGTCCTTTCCAGTGCGCTTTTGTCCTCACTCACACATACCCTGAGAAACTTCTCAGAAGGTCACCCATCCTGATCACTAGTCCAGGCCAATCACGCTTAACTGTGGAGTTCTAATCAGGTAGGCTCTCAAAAAGGAAGGTGCACCTTGTTGACATGGGTCATATCATTTAGTCATTTAACCCTTTATCATGTTGGGTCCCAGTGACAGCATATACACCGCACCTTGACATGGCCGTTGAGTCCTGTCCCATCAGACAACCCGCCTTAACATGTCTGTCGGGTCCTAGCCCACCAGGTACCACCAGTTGCCCCACATACACATGGTCCCCACCCTGGGGCCCACCCACATACCTGAATGAGTCATCTGACTAATGACAGTCCCCACAGGCCAACACATGTCCTTTCCAGTGCGCTTTTGTCCTCACTCACACATACCCTGAGAAACTTCTCAGAAGGTCACCCATCCTGATCACTAGTCCAGGCCAATCACGCTTAACTGTGGAGTTCTAATCAGGTAGGCTCTCAAAAAGGAAGGTGCACCTTGTTGACATGGGTCATATCATTTAGTCATTTAACCCTTTATCATGTTGGGTCCCAGTGACAGCATATACACCGCACCTTGACATGGCCGTTGAGTCCTGTCCCATCAGGTACCACCAGTTTCCCCACATACACATGGTCCCCACCCTAGGGCCCACCCACGTGCCCGAACGGGTCATTTGACTAATGACAGTCCCGACAGGCCAACACATGTCCTTTTCAATGTGCTTTTGTCATCACTTACACACACCCTGAGAAACTTCCCAGAAGGTCACCCATCATAATCACTACTCCAGGACAAGCACACTTAACTATGAAGTTCTAATCAGGTAGGCTCCTGAAAAGGAAGGTGCACCTTGTTGACATAAGTCATATCATTTAGTTATTTAACCCTTTATCATTTTGGGGTGTTACAATGGAGGTGGATCCAGAAGTTGTGGAGTAGAATTCCATATGGAGGTGGATCTATGAAGTGTGTCCCTAGGAGGGAATATGTCACACCTGGATAGTTAACCAATGAATCAGAATGCCCCATGGAAGTGGATTTGGAAGTTGTAAATCAAAAATCCCCATGGAGGCGGATCCTGGTGGTGTGTCCCTATAAGGGAAGATGTCACATCTAGATAGTTTATCGATGGATCAGAATGCCCCGTGGAGGTAGATTCATAAGTTGTGGATCATAACACCCTATGGAGGTGGATTCAGTAGTTGTGTCCCTAGGAGGGAAGATGTCACACCTAGATAGTTTACCAATGAATTAGAATGCCCCATGGAGGAAGATCTATAAGTTGTGTATTAAAACACCCTGTGAAGGAGGATCCAGGTGTTGTGTCTTTAGGAGGGAAGATTTCACACCTGGATAGTTTACCAATGGATTAGAATGCACCGTGGACGCAGATCCATATGTTGTGGATCAAAATTCTCCATGGAGGCTTATCTGAGAGGTGTGCCCCTAGGAGGGAAGATGTCACACCTGGATAGTTTACCAATGGATCATAATTCCCTGTGGAGGTAGATCCAAAATTTGTGGATTATAATTCCTCGTGGAGGTGGATCTGGGAGGTGTGTCTCTAGGATGGAATATGTCACACCTAGATAGTTTACCAATGGATTAAAATTTCCCATGGAGGTGGATTTAGAATTTGTGGATCAGAACACCCTGTGGAGGTATATCCATGAGGTGTGTCCCTAGGAGGGAAGATTTCACACCTGGATAGTTAACCAATGAATCAAAACACCCCATGGAGGTGGATTCAAAATTTGTGGATCAGAACGCCCCATGGAGGTGGATATGGGAGGTGTGTCCCTAGAAGGGAACACCATGAGTTTACCATTGTTGGTATTGAACCTCAAAGAGGTGTCCTACATACCCTTCTTAAAATAAAGGGATAAAAAACCCATGTTGTTCGATGTTGTAGTTTAAGGTCATGTGATAGGACTGATCCATGTAGTTTTACGTCATGTAGTAAGGATGCTCGTGTCACAAAAGGAATGTCGATGAGGGGTGGTGTGGGGATTACACATTGAATCTTCCCTTTGTAAGAGGAATTATCTTGGGGGAATGGTGTGGGGATTACGCTTTGATATTCCTAGGTTTTGGGGTTTCATCTCACATTAGGAGAGATGGTGTGGGGATTTCTCATGGTATCTTCCCATTATCGTTGTCTCATACACCAATGGGGAAGGATAGTGCGAGGTTTACACATTAGAGTTACCCTGATGCTTCTAGAAGCAACAATGATGTGGTTGGGTCTTATACATGAAAGTTTTCCATTATGTATTCCTCATATCAGGTCATGAGGGAATCCTATTTTCATTGCATAAGGTAAGGTTTTAGTTTAACATCATGTGAATGGATGTGGTGTGTGAGGGGATTATGCTTTGAGATTCACATCCATCTTCCTCATATAAGGTAATGAGGGAATCCCAACTTGCTGGTGGTTCAAGGTATATGATCAGAGATTACACCTGATAAGGAGGACCATTGTGGGATTCTTAGGAGAAGCAAGGGTATATACATGGATTTCAATTTAGGGATTCCCACTCATCTTTCCCATGTTGAGTAATAAGGGCATCTCGAATTGTTGTTGGGTCAAGGTATATGATTGGGGATTACACCTGATGAGGAGGCCTGTTGGGGTTGTTTGGTGGTCGTATCATGATCATGGAATGAGGCATATTATACTTGACGTATAATGAATCTCACTCTTTTCACAAGAGGCATCCTATAATTGTCATATAGGGTATGCTATAGTTTAATATCATATAGCAAGGACTACTGTGAATCTTACCCTTTGTGCATAAGGAATATCTTGTTTTTCATAGGAGGAATCCTATTCCAATTACATAGGGTATACTACATTTTAAAGTAATTTAGTGAGGATTAAGGTAGAATATGCCTATAAATGGCTGGTGTGGGACTTACACAAGAGTGTACCTTTCTGGTTCGACTTGATATGTGAGTCAGATGATGGATTTTCAGGAGTTTCTTGAGGAGTGTTTCAAATCAAGGTACTTGGTGAATCCAAAATAAGAATCTAAACTCATGACATGGTAAAGGAACCAAGAGGATCATGCCAAATCAAGGTATTTTAGGGATTGTTTAGGAGCATATTGAATTAAGTAATTGTATGGGGTGAATGTTGGGGTTGTATAAGGCACAACCCAAAATGTTATTAACTCATCTTGAAAATTTCATAATGTGACTCTATATTTTCCACGGGGGTTAGTGAGGGTCGCAAAGGGATTAGGTCAAAAGCCTAGGACTATAGTCTGACATTGATCCCAAGTGGGGGTGTGGGGGTGAATCCCCTATGGTATGGATCAACGGGTGAAAATGTGGGAGCTTCACGAAGGACAAGAGTTCACAGAGCTCAAGTTCTCGTGAAGGATTGGATTCACAGAGATCAGGTTCTCTAAATGTTTGGGGCTTTGTGGAGCTTAGGGTCTCATGAAGCATAGGGTTTCACAGATCTCAGGGTCTTATGAATGTTGGTTCTTCATAGAGATTAGGGTCTCATGAAGGTTAGGGCTTCATGGAGCTCAGGGTCTCACGAAGGTTGGATATTTTTGTACTTAGGGTCTCATGAAGGATAGGGATTCATGGACCTGAAGGTCTCATGAAGGTTGGGGATTTGTAAAGATCAAGGTCTCACAAAGGTTGGGGAGTGCATTGCGAAGACTGAATGTTTCATGAAGCATAAAGTGCCTCAGAGGGACTTCTTCTTCTGAAAAAGGAATAGGACTTCATAAAAGGAATCTATACCATAGGTTAAGGATATCAAGAACACAAGGGAGGCGATTTTTCAAAGATTGGATACCTTGAAGAATACATTTTTTCTCTCACTCATGAATCTCAGGAAGTTTTCAAACCGGGAGCAATTTTGGAAGTCGAAAGGCCACTGACCATCCCTCAAATGTTAGCTTGAATGGGTTATTTATTGGGTGTGGGTTTTATGTTGATTGGAGTCCTTCATGAATATTTATGATCTTTGTGAGTTGGTATGGCTTCACGACTCTTAATTTCACTACATGGAGGTACCGTCAACCCTTCACATGCACGCGAAGGGAACTCTGAAAAATTGACCTTCATGAAAGGAACTCCGTGAACAGGACCTCCACAAACGAAACTTCTTGAATGGAACTTTATAAACCATTTTTGGAATCTTGACTTTAAGAAACCATAACTTCTAATCCATAACTCTATTTGGGTTCTAAGACTAGTCAAATAGAAGTCTTCGAAATGAGCTACACTATTGGATTAGGATCCTTAACACTTGGTGAATTCTTGGATGTTTTTTTTCAAATTCCAATACTAAACCAAAGTTTGTTGAAGATAATTTTTCATGACCCTCCCTCTAAAGATACCGCAATGAAGGAAGAGAGATAATGGCCCCAGAGTCCCTCCTCTAGTAGACCCTGAGTTGGTGACTAGCACTAAGGGTATGAAAATATCATATATATAGAAGGCATTAACCACTGTAAAAAAACAATATTGGGAGATAGTATAAACAACCACCAAGAAAATCCAATAGATAAAATAAAGGTAAACCAAAAACCATCCCAAAATGCATAAATAAAGAAAACTAATGCATATAAAAGTCTCCAAAAATAAATACCAAAAGACAAATATATAGAAGAGACTCAACAACAGCTCCAACCGAGATAGTAATGTATAGCTCATTCCCTAATATCCCAAAAACTTGAAAAATAGTTTATATACGCAGGGTGAGCATACAAGTATGCTCAGTAGGGATATAAGCAAGGTATCAAGTTTACATGTGAAAAGAGCATGCTAATGTACCAGTGAAAAAACAACATAACCAATAAGAACCAAGATGGGTAAACTAACCATACCAGCCTCATCATTTCTCAGTCACCAAAATCACGCATTAAATATAGTAATATAGAATCAAGATCATAACAAAACAAGGTTCCCTGCTACCTCTTCTCCACTGATTTTTGCTCTCACACCCTAACATATAACATCATGTGCTCCCATCCCTTCCATACATATCACATCACATAAAATTGTATCACATATCATACAAAGATACCCGGGACATCTCTAATGTGGGTTGGGACACATCCCTACCTACCCCACCCTTGAAAAGTCTAGTATCCTATGCTGGTATCAGGAATCACCACATCACATCTCATCCAAAGACACCTAGGCCATCACATATCATGTCATATCATAACTATAGAAGTAGGGTATAATGAATATAAAGGAAAACAACCTCATGAAATCCTCCTAACATGTATGAACCCCACAACATATCACATCACATCACTGCCTCATCGCATCACATATTTCCTGAAGAAACCTAGGCCAACACATTACATGACATTTCACCTGAAGACACCTGGGCCATCATTGCTACTTAAGGAAGAGTAGGGAATAGGGGGGTAGCTAGCCATCCATATCACTATTAACCTAGATGTTGGGGAAAATACCCTAATACCATAACTTCTAAGCATTGGTAAGGTTATCCAACTCATGTGGGGGGAATGTATAGAAATAACATAAACAAACATTATATATAGATATAACACAATACCCAACCTATGGGTTCACAATAACTGCACTAGCGCACATCACTACAACCACTGCACCACACATCTACCATCACAGCCACAACCAACACTATATGAAACATCCCACACAACCACCACACAAGACACACAACATTTGACACTTTAATTTACAAGTGTCACCACTTCCTAGATATATCAAGTTCCACTAACTTTTATTTACTAAGACACTTCATTCACATTTACACTGCTCATTCATTTAATGTTCAATTCATTTAATCCATTTACCATGCATCAATTCCAACCCATTAATATTAAATTAACACATTATAATAATCCATGAAGAACCAGGAAACCAACACAACCACACCACACAACAGCTGGACCAACACACATAACCATCACCACAACACCTCATATTCACCATCATTGACGCACCTGTTGACGCTCCTTTTCGTCACATTGTTTAAAGGAATGGAAAGGGAAATGACTTAGCACAAATTGATTCATCTTTTGAAGAAAACATTAAAAATCGACAAAGGAATGAAAAAGGAGTCAAAGGACCTTGGGTCGCGCAAGTTCCCTTAATTCCGCGCAAGTACACTTGCACGCCGCCTAATGGTCGCGCAAGTGACTTGCGCGCCCTCTTTGAAAACCGCCCGGGGTATTCTCCAGCCTATAAATACCCCCGGTGGCCCCCCCATTTCAGGAGGAATTTTTCTAGAATTCAGATACAGAGATCTGAACTCCCAAGTCTCTTCTTCAAGTCTTCCGAAAACTTCTAAGGTAATTCTTTACCTAGAATGTAAGGTCTAAACAAGAGGAATAAGGTCTAAGTATTAGAATTCACTAACACTTGCATGCCTAAGTGTTTTACCCTTAAGGGAAATGGACACACTTGCGCGCCTCCTTACCTACTCATTGAAACTTGCGCGCCACTCTTCTGGAAGTACCTCAGGATAATTCTAAAGGCTTTGATCAAGGATCTCCCAAGTATTACCCTACTGGTTATTAGTCACGCAAGTACCCATGTGCCGCGCAAGTATACTAGCGCGACCAGTACTTGCGCGCCCACGCAGTACCTGCGCGCCTGCCAGGACTTGCACACCCTTTCTATTTTTGGGTGCCCTTTCCTATCCATTTAACCCCTCTTATTCCATTCCACCTCTCTTATTCAAGATTCAGTCTTCAAGTCACTCTTTAAAGCCATTTATGGCATGTTTTCTTGATTGACATCCTTATCTGAAAGGAATTCCGTGGAACATCTCTCAAAACCTAGTGATTTACACATCTTTATGTCACTAAAGTTAGAGAGTTCATTTATTCAATCTCATCCTTTAAGATGAGAGAATCCTTAACCTGGGCCTTCTTTTCATGAGTAAGCCCCAGTCCAAATTTTCATTAATCTGGGATTCCTTTTAAGGAGTAAGCCCCAAGTTCCCAAATATGGGCATCCTCCTCAAGATTAAGCCCCAATCTTAATTCTCTTAACCTGGGGTTCCTTTTCAGGAGTAAGCCCCAGTCTCAAATATGGGTATCCTTTTCAGGAGTAATCCCCAAGTCCCTTAATTCTAAAATTCCTTTAACCTGGGCCTCCTCCTTAGGAGTTAAGCTCCATTTTTCAAATCCCTTTTAACCTGGGACTCCTTTTCAGGAGTAAGCCCTAGTCTTAATTTCTCTTGACCAGTCATAATTCCTTTTGATCTGGGATTCCTTCTCATGAGTAAAACCCAATCATAAGTCCCCTCCTAACTTGGGCATCTTCCTTAGGTGTAAGCCCCAATATTAGAGTATCCAAATATCCATGAAGCACATATACCTTTATGGACCCTTTTCATGGATTTCTTCCCTGAATTAAATCTTAATCTTCATCTATTTGGGCAGTCATACATACATAATCCCCACATCATTGCATGGCAAAATTGTCTGGTTTCACCAATACCTCTTGTTTCTCACATTGAGCATGACTCAAGTGATCTTAGAGTGTAAAAGTAATCATGACATTTTTCTTTGAGCCATCAGTCATGCATAAACATCATACTCCCTTACTCGAACTACGTGGGTTCTGATTCCTTTTCCAAAACAAAGGATACGTAGGTAGCCCATCTGTGGGTACGATCCCAACTCTGAAATAATCAATGTCCTTCTGAATGACAATAAACTTCAAGTGCCCCACTGAGTGGATTTAAAACCAGTATGGTCATCATAATGACCAATAGACTTTTATGTATTGAAGGATACCATTGACTAAGAATCTCTAACAAATACAGATGAGTCTCTATTGATGACGAACCTCGAATATATATAAAATATTCTCTAAATTTCCTACATATCAATCATTGATTGTCAGATCTAAATGAAACTCATTTTATACTTGGTAATGTAATAAGGATTCACGAACATAACTTAAATCTATAAAGAGAGTCCTAGAGTAGACAATAATTCCCCTCAAAAAGGTGTGATGAGTCCGACCTCCCATCATCTCGACCAATGAAAATTCCTAAGCCTCATTAGTTCACAACTAATGAGCACCTACCTTTGGAAATTAGGTTCAAATGGATATGGAATCATTGGATGTTTCCAGTTATATGAATAAACCCGTTACAAACCGTTTGGATTGTTTGAATCTTAAATCAATGAGATCATCCCCAATTCCATAGGAAACAAAAAATGGTGAACCCGACGTGAATCCTTAACCAAGTTAAAATGATTATTTGCTTATTTGTTAGGCCCCTATTTAAAACTCAATGAGAGGGCCAAAAAAACAACCAATAACGTATTTGCTCATCCAAAATATGTAGTGGTCGGAATTATCTTGATTATGTCTGTTATATCAAATAGGCACTCTTTTCCAAGATCTTCTACATTACAAGAATGGCTTATCTTAAGTTCACACCCGTGAATACGTCTGCTGTGAAAACCTCTGCTGCAAATGCCACTGCTGCTACTCCTGTTGGATCGTCGTCCACTCTGAGGAAGACATCACCTACTCAGCGTCTTCAACACTGGGTATCAAATGCGCTGGTTAAGGAGTACCGTCAAAACGATACTATTCCAACTCTGGAGGCCGCTCGACAAGCCCTCCAAGTCAATAATTCAACCTGGTCATCCGGATAGCGATGACCAGTGATCAAGAAGCAGGCGGTGCTAACCAACATCTCCAACCGTTTCGGGCCGTTATCCCCAAAACGCAATCACCATTCACTCCCATATTCCGAGGAGGTGAATGAGCAGGTCCCTCAGGGCCTTAATTAAAGGAGATATGAGTCCTTCCCGAGGGATCCCATAAACAATTGCCACCAGAATCGTGCGGCAGTGCGCCCTCAACATGATGAGGGTATCAACTCCAGGCGTTCGACTCAGGTTCCTCGAACCCGGGCAGGAAATCCGAATCACCAGAGGCGAAATCCGGTCAACAGTGAGCAGGTTCTCATATCTGCCATCTCCGAAAAAGTCCACCAACCTAACTTAGTGGCAAGCAATGAGCGGGAACACACACCCATATGTTTTAATTCCGTTTTATAGCAGAATTGTCTGGAAGCATCACGCCAATCCCGCCAGGAAATTCCAGCGGAGTACTATAGGCAGGAACATACACCTGTTTATACATCATCAGCTAGTCAGCAGGCTCTTCTGACTACATATGATGGAGCTCGTCAACCACGTTCGGCGATTTATAATCAGCAGGTACAAACACCTGCTAATATTGATCAAGCCTACCAACAGTCTTGCTTGGTAGCACTCGGATAAGTCAGTCGGAAAGCTCCGATGACAAATAGGAGGCAGACTCAACTATCTGCCCCCACACTTGAGTACTGTCAGGATTCACTGACAGGAAAAGGAGGACAAGAGTAGGCACACACACCTACTCCAAGCATGGAATGGATGTATATCCCTGTTCTGGCAGTTGAAGTCACCAAGCATATTCTATCAATGGTGAAAGAGTAGAAGCAAATCTCTGCTCATATTCTGGATGCTTTCCGGGATATTATAACAGCTTCAGCAGCATCTCAGGGAAAGAAACATAAATCTATCCCTACCAGTGGAGTGAAACATCAACAGTTCACTCCGGAACAGACACACACATCTGTTCCAATCCAAGAGGGTTGTGGGGAATACTCCCCCATATCATACGGACAGCCAGGTCAGGCACATACACCTGATTTGAGTGGAGATCGTCAGCCTAACCTGGCCATATCTCCTAATCAGGCACATACACCTGCTCAGAGTATCCACTTTCATCAACAAGTGGTTTCCAAGGCGAGTAAGAAGGATTCTAAGAAGAAGACCCGCCCAACACAGTTAAGATATCAAGAGCCAATCTGTAACAAGGCCTTGCTTGATGCTGCAGTTCTTGAATCCCTCAGACAGTTATCTGTTGGAATCCAAGATTCTACTCTCTCAGTTCCCAATAGTGGAAACATTAATTCTGAAGGTCTTCAATAGACACTTCCTCATGAAGCCTTGCTTCATGACAGTTCGGTCGATCTCGAAGTTTCATCTTCAGATGAGAGCCACAGGAACCCTCTGTGTGGTCAGAAGACTGAGGAGCAAGAGATTTCATCTTTTGCTATAACCCACCATGGTGGTCCTCCCCATGATGATGAATTTCGCTGTGAAAGTCCTCTCCATAGTAGTGATGCACATTTCCCGAAAAATGCTCCAGTGGACAATGTAGTGCCGAGAAAGCCCTCTTATCTTGAGGCACTTGCAAATGAGAAACCAGTCATGTCTGATGCATCATCGCTAGCATGTGAAATAATTTCTCAATCAGAAGATAGCCCAGGGTGTAGGTCATTCTCCGAACCACCCCTAAGTCATACATCTTCTAGTTTAATCAGTGATTTCTCTACCAATATTATTGAATCTGATGAAGCAAAAAGGAAGCACCAGCTCTGGTCAAATCAGGTAGAAGAATCTTCTTTGAATGAAAAGGAGGAAATTCTAAACATGAGAAAACAACTGGCGAAAGGTGAAGTGCCAGTCATGTTTTGGCCTCTGGCTGACCCTCAGTATGACATTCCAGAGATGTTGACGGAAGATGGAATTCATGATATTCGTCTCAACATATGGAAAACTCTTTGTCAGTTGAAAAATAAAGTATTATCTTATGATGAATATGAAAATCATGTTAAGATAATAGAAGGGTTACAACGTCAGATTGATTTGGCATCTATATCTGTCTCTCGATATCCGAAGGCTGAAAAGCAGCAGAGAACCCTTCAACATTCATGCCTTGGCGCACTAAGAAGATTGCGCCAGTTAATTTCCAATGCCCCATCTGGTATTCATGTCAGAGGATGGGGTGTTCATGGAGCACTACATTTCACTGTGCTCTCCAGTCAGCAAAGCCCGCCGAAAATGGTCTCATGCAATGTTATTGCCCGTGGCCGGCCACAGTCAATGGGTTTTGTTTGTAATCAAAAGATTTCCCAAGAACAAGCCTTAACTAGTTCATCTCAAAATCAAGAATACAAAGAACGAGTTGTTGAATTACTCCTACATCAAGAAAACAAGAATATTGAACATGCCTCTCGTATGGAGCAAGCACATCATCAAGTGACATAAGTGTCAGAAATCATCCAACGGTCTTTTGAGCCGGGTGATAAAAGTGGATGTCGATTGATGCATCTAGCTAATTTTTGGACTAAGGTCCGTAAGATCAGGAGATATTTTAAGAAAGTCTTAGATATATCATGTCAAGAGCCACCCCAGCTTTCCAGACTGGGGAATCTTTTAACCCAACCCTCGGAATAAATAAATAGGATTCGAGGAGTTGAGCGAGAACAGTAGGAATAACCCCAGTCCACCGGACTGGGGACTTTTTCAAATCATCAATCCCCTCCTTAATGAAAGTAGGTCTTCTCTTAATTGGGGAAGAATCCACAAGAGGAACAAAGAGCCAAATTATCAGGAGATTATCTCCAAATTATGGTTCGCCAAGAAGTTCCTGAGGGATCAAATCAAAAGAAGACAATGTATCGTCAGGGGCATGGCAGAAGACAATATCACAGAAATGCTGATATAAGGTATGTGATGTGTTATGCATCAATTAATGTCATCAATGCTGTTGTTTCTGATTTATCAGATGAATCTCACTCAGAGGGATCAGATGAAGAGGTTCCTACTCAAGAAGTTGTACGCACAGACACAAATGAAGAAGGTGTGCGTACATGAAATCAAATGCTTACCCAAAATCTGGGTGTTCCTTCAAGTAACCCACTTCCCCCTCTCCGAAAGGGATTCAACAAGGGGAAAGGAAATAACTAGGTTACATACCCTTACTCTGGAGAAGGCCAATCGCTCTCAATAGAGCAAAGATTTGCGCAACAAGAGGAAGAAATGAAGGAATTGAGGAGGATGAATGCAGAACTACTTCAGGGTAGTCTTCTTCCTAAGCGTACTGAAGTCAGTCAGTCAAAGTAATTTTTTGTGTCTACTGAAATGGATCAAGAATATCCTCTTCTATCAGTACACCCTCACAGTTCTAATTCTACGGGTCAAGTGCAACAACAATCGGTGGTGCTACCATCAGTTGTAGTACCAGCCACCATACCTGTCCAGACTCCAATTATTGCACCTGCCCAAGTCCAAGTTCAAACAGATGTTTCTAAAAAGTTAATAACTACCATTGAGTCATTAAAATCTCGGTTAGAGACTATGGAAGGGAAGCATGCGCAGGTTCAACCAGAAAAGAGAGCTTACCCTGAATGGGTAGATTCAATCTCTTCCCCATCAAGTTTTGGGAACCCTGTTTTCCCTATTTTCAATGGATCAGGATATCCTGAACAGCATTTGATGCATTACGTGTCTTGTTGCGATCCTATGATGGGAACTCTAGAACAACAAGAAGCAGTGAAACTCAGATGCTTCGTGCGAACCTTGTAAGGACCAGCTTTTGTTTGGTATACAAGCTTTCAATCCCGGTCAATTACCGGGTGGGAGGATCTTCACTAAAAATTCCTTCTTCAGTTCAGCTCAACGTTGCCAAAGACAACAGTTTTTGATCTTACAAACTATAAGCAAAGGGAGAATGAAATGGTCTCATATTTCATTGCTCACTAGAAGGGATTAACATATTCCCTAAGCTTAGCACTCCCTCAAGAAGAACTGTTGCCATTCTGTGTGGAAAATCTATGTGACAAATTAAGCACGCCGTTGATCCCTGTGAAATACACAGGAGGGTTTCGAGACCTTACTTCAATTGCTCAAAAGATTGAAGATTCTATTATAAATACTAAGGATAAAACTCATATAATTCCATCATCTCCAGGAAGGATAATGGGTAAAGCAGAAACTGCTATAGTTATGCTTAAACAAGCACCTGTACCTGCTTATACTTCAAAACCTTCATCTTCTCAAAGGGATCCACCTCCTGAGTGTCAACAAAAGAGGCCGTTTTGTCAAGATGATCAAAGAGATCAAAGACGGAAACAATTTGAGGATTTGAAGAGAAAAACATACTCTTTCTGAAATGAACAAGTTCCTGGTTACTTCATTTCAGATCTGGAAAATAATTTGGTTCAATTTCCAAGGCCCAAGAGGCCAAATAAGGAAGGAGATGAAGACCATCCCAACTATTGCCCCTTTCATCAAATGTTGGGGCATCCCATTCAGGAGTTTTTTGTCTTTAAAGACCTCCTACAAAAGATGGTCAACTTGGGACAAGTCAAACTAAAAGGTTCTTCAGCTCAGGTAGCATGTGTTACTGCTACAGTTCCAGAGGAAGAAGGCGAACGACAAGAAGTAAAAAGCAAAAATGCACAGAAATATGATGATTGGATGGTCAGAAAAATGATCAACTGAACTCATTCCATTTTGCGAACGCAATTGAAGAAACCAATTGTGCCTTCTGCCATGAATGCCGCAGTAAAACCCTCTTCATTAGAGGAAAAATCCTCAAAGAAATGGCATGATTCAAAGAAAGAAAAAGAATCAGAAGAAGATGAGTATGTGTCAAAGCCTAAGTTGTCTTTGACTCTGGAAGACTTCATGCCATCTACTTCAAATTCACGGGCACCACCCCACCAAACGGTATAGCCTAAATTGGCTAGTCAGGCATATTCTTCATCGGATGAAGAGTTAATCTTTGGTTCTATTAATATGATTCACTTAACAGATCCTTATGCCAATCGCAGTTTCGATTTCGATGAGCCTGAATTCCTTGTATTAAATAGAGTAATTAGAGGAAGTTCCAGGGGTCTGGGATACAAAGGAATACATGGATATCCTAGAAGCCATTATTCTAATTCTACCCCTACTAAAACTGTGTATGCAGCAGAAACTCGTGGTAGATCCCTTCAGCAAGATCAGTAAGAACAAGAAAGTTCTTCCACCAATAGCAAATTCAGTCCTGGTACAGTTATTCTGGAGGATCAGTTGGGGGTTCCACCTTCATCCTCTCAACAAGTAAATGGATCTAATCAGTCTAATCTTCCAAAACCAGGAATATTTCCAACTCCTATCCCGATACAAGATGCATCAAATTCAAAGGAATCAACTTCCAAGGCACCTGCTAAACCACATGTTCTTGTTGGAAAAAACAGACCTCTAGATCAAAATTATGATGTATTGAAACACCTGGCCCAAGTACCAGCCAAGTTATCAATTCTGGATGCTTTGAATCTGTCAAATGATCTTCGAGAGGCACTCATCGAGGCTTTGTCAAGTCCTCAAGAGTTTGAGACTGAAATTGCTGCAGCTGAAGTTTACCATGTAGAGAATAATCCTGCAGAATGCCATGCAGTAATATCTTTTACTGATGAAGATGAAGATGATGTCATGCATGGACATATTAGACCTTTGTACTTATCTGGAAAGGTCAATGGCGTAGACAACCGAAGATCTTTCGTTGATAATGGTTCAGGAGTCAACCTCATGCCCATTCATACACTTCGTCGATTGGGCCGCACAGAATCTGATTTATCACCCTCAACTATGATGTTACAAGGATATGGTAAAAATGAACAGGAACCACTGGGCGAATTTACACTCAGAACTCAGTTTGGAGATCTTTTATCCAATTCATATTTCATGGTTGTTGATCAAGACTCAGCCTTCAACATCTTTCTTGGAAGACCCTGGCTACATCAACATGCGGCTATCCCTTCACCATACCATCGATGTATCAAATATTGTTTCGATGGTCAAGTTGGGACATTGTATGGTGATAAGGCGCCATTCAAGACATGTGAATCTCAATACATTGAGGCGGAATTCTATCACATGAAGGGAAGGGAGAAATCCACAACAAAGGAGATTACCAAAGTTAATGCTCCGTATGGTTTGGAAAAGATTCCAGTAAACCCATTAGAACATGTGAGTACAGATTATGTGTTACCTATCAGTCAAATTGACAGGATATCCCCAAATCAAAATACTCTTATGTAAAGATCCATAATTTCAATTATAGAAATCGAGCCAGACAACATGGGAGAAATTGGTGATCCACCAGGAAATGATGAAAGCTTGAATGGAGATGTCTTCATTTCATCTGCTGAAATCCAACAAGTCTATACTTCGCCAACCAGGCCAGAATAAGTTATAGAAATGTCAGAGGTGAACAATGATGTCGATTCTCAATCCATCATCTCCTCTTTATTACCCATGGAAGACCCTTTATCATCAGTCGGGTCAGAAATGGAAGCTTCTTCTTCAAGATGTTCAAATTTTAACATCTCTTCTGATCATGGAAATTCTGCTTCATCATCTACTATGCAAGTAGAAACAGAAGAAGTAACACATGTTGAAGAAGAAGAGGAAGATCTCAGAGATTCTCCTCCAGCATTTGAAGAGGGTATCTCTACCACTATGGATGAACTCAGAGAAATCAATCTGGGTACAAATGAATATCCACGCCCCACTTTAATTAGTGCGGCCATGACTCTTGAAGAACAAGAGATTTATATTTCCTTTTTAAAGAAAAATTGAGACATATTTTCTTAGAAATATACAGAGATGACCAGGCTTGATCCTGATGTTGATACTCATCATTTGGGTTTACCAGAAGAACATCGAGGATTTAAGCAAGCCACGAGAAGAACGCACCCAACCTATGCTTCCAAAATTGAAGCTAAATTAGATAAGCTCATCAAAGATAACTTCATTATAAAAGTTCAATATCCCAAGTGGTTGGCTAATATTTTCCCAGTGAAAAAGAATAATGGGAAAATTAGAGTTTGCATTGATTTCAGAGATCTTAATCGGCATTGTCCTAAGGATGATTTTCCAGTTCTGATTACAGAACTTTTAATCGACGCAACAGCTGGCTATGAAGAACTTTACTTCATGGATGGATATTCTGGATATAATCAAATCCAAATGTCTCTAGAAGATGATGAATCTATAGCTTTCAGAGCCCCTCAGGGTGTGTTTTGCTATCGAGTAATGCCCTTTGGCTTAAAGAATGCAGGCGCAACATATCAGCGTGCCATGCATCGTATCTTCAAACCCTTTTTAGGGAAGTTTGTTGAATGTTATGTGGACAATTTGGTGGTCAAATACAAACAATGTTATAATCACTTTCTTGATTTGGAAGTCATATTACGCAAGCTTAGACAACATAATTTGAAGATGAACCCCTTAAAATGTGCTTTTGGGGTAACCTCGGGGAAATTTCTTGGATTTGTTGTACGCCATCGTGGTATCGAAGTTGATCCTGAGAAGACCAAGTCAATCCTTGGTATGTAAACTCCTCTAAATTTGAAATAATTGAGAGGACTTCAAGGACACTTAGCCTATATTCGGCATTTCATCGCCAATTTGGTAGGCAAAAGTTTACCCTTTACCAAATTGATGAAGAAGGGAGTCACTTACCAGTGGACTGAAGAATGTCAAGAAGCATTATATATTCTCAAGAAATACCTCTTGAGTCCACTGATACTTATGCCATCTGTTGAATAAAGACCACTTATTCTCTATGTGACAGCTTTAGAGCGATCATTGGGTGCCTTTCTTGCTCAGATTAATGATGCTGGAAATGAAAAAATCCTATACTATCCAGTCAGACTATGCTTGAAGCAGAAACCTGATATTCAAGTATTGAGAAGTGATTCCTGGCATTAATCTTTGTAGTTCAGAATTTAAGACACTACTTTCAACATCACGAGGTCCAATTGGTATCTCGCAATAACCGGCTCAAATTCATCCTTAGTCGTCCAATGCTTACAGGACGCCTGGCAAGGTGGGAAGTTATCTTGCAGCAATTTGATATTCAATATGTGTCTCAAAAGGCAATAAAGGGTCAAGCTTTGGCTGATTTCCTGGCTGAACACCCTTCAGTGGAAGATACATCTTCAGATATTGAACTCCCTGATGAGGAAGTCTTCTTTATTCAATAAAGTCCTCAGGCATGGGAAATGTACTTCGATGGTGCTTCCAGAAGTCCAACGGGGAGGAAAATGGAAAATCCTAAATTCAACAAGGTTGGTTTAGGAATTGTACTCATTTCCCCAAAAAAGGCATTGCTACCTTATTCTTTCTCATTATTTGGAGGTGGTACAAATAATGAAGCAGAATACCAAGCTCTCATTGCATGCTTATAATTGGCGCTTCAACCACAAGTGAATCACTTAAAGGTGAAAGGTGATTCAGACCTGGTAATCAAACAAGTCAATGGGGATTATGCCATCAGAAAAGAAGAACTAATCCCTTTGTATGATTAAGTTAGAGAGTTAATGGAGGAGTTTCCTTCAGAACTAAAATTTTCTTATGTCCCAAGATCACAAAATGCCCAAACTGATGCATTGGCTAATATAGCCACAACTTTGGCAGATCCAAATCGGGACGAGACAACCATCAGTATTTCCCGCCGTCATATAATTTCACCTTATGTTCAAATCATAAAAGAGGAAATCAATGAAATTAGTCCCATTCCTGAACCATATAGTCATACTACAAGATGGATGCCACCTATCAAGGAATACCTTCAAAATGGAACACTTCCACCTGATAGAGTCGGGAAAGAACAAATCCGGCGACGTGTGGTCAATTTTACTCTTTATGATGGTCCAGATCACCTAGAGAAAATTATCTACAAGCGTGGTTTTGATGGAATTATCTTCAGATGCATTGATGGTGAAGAGACAATGGCTGTCATGAAAGAAGTGCATGCAAGAGTCTGTGGTGCCCACCAGTCTGAACATAGACTGTCAGATCAGATTTGAAGGCTTGGATACTTTTGGCCTTAAATGATACAATATTGTGTTGATTTCACAAAGAAGTGTCATTCATGACAAGTACATGCCAACTTCATTCATCAACCTCCAGAGTTGCTTCATACATCTAAATACTCATGGCCATTTTCCACATGGGGAATGGATGTGGTGGGACCTTATCCTTCAGCTACGACCAAGAAGTTTAAGTATATTCTTACTGCTACTGACTTCTTTTCCAAATGGGAAGAGGTAATACCTCTCAAAGAAGTTAGTTCTAAGAGCATTGTTAGATTCATCAAGTCTAACATTATTACCAGATTTGGTGTCCCTCATACCATATTGACGAACAATGGAACCAACTTCTGTTCATCTGAGGTGAAGAAGTTGTATCAAGAATACAACATCAAATCCAATCATTCATCTCAGTATCATGCAGTGGCCAATGGACAGATAGAAGCCTTCAACAAGACTCTGTCAAATATATTGAAAAATATGGTGGATAAAGATAAGAAGTCATGGCTTGATAAACTCTTTCATTCTTTATGGGCTTATCGAACCACCACCCGCACTGAAATGCGGTCAACTCCATATTCACTGGTATATGGAACGAAAATAGTCTTTCCCATTGAAGTTCAATTACCTTCGCTCAGAGTAGCCATTTGTGATCAATCATCTACAGATGAAAAATCTCAAAAGAGATTGAATGAATTGGAATAGTTAGATGAGAAAATATTGTGCACTTTGCACCACTTGGAAGTTTATCAGAATCAAATAGCACGAGCTTTCAACAAAAAAGTTCATCTTCATTCATTCATTCAGGAAGAATTGGTATTAGTTCTCAGAACTCCAATGATACCAGGAAAGAAACCTCCCAAGCTTGAACCAAAGTGGGAAGGACCTTATTCAATACATAAGGTCTATTCCAATGGAGCTTATTCTTTAATCTCAATGGATGGAGAACTCATCACTACTCCAACCAATGCCAGATTTCTGAAGAAGTATTTTGTATAAACACAAAATACACCATCAAAGGTCCATGCATACGACCTTAAACTATTTGCATGTCCCTTACGTCCAATAAGACGTTAAACTGCATCATCCACAGTCCATGCATATAACTTTAAACTATTTGCATTTCTTTCGTCCCACACAACGTTAAACTATGACATCCTAACTACATGACGCTAAACTATATAGAAGTCTCTTATGTCCAAAAAGACGTTAAACTGCACCATCCACAGTCCATTCATATGAATTTAAACTATTTTCATTTTTCGTCCAACATGACGCTAAACAATATCATCCATTTTTCGTTCAACATGACGTTAAACTATGAAAAAGTCCCTAATACGTCCAACATGATGTTAAAATGTGTTCTCTTTTGTCCTTACTGCATGACATTAAATTTCACAGTTCTCTTTCATCCAATATGAAGTTAAACTATATTCTCCCCATCGTCCTAAATACATGACGCTAAACTGTACAGAAAGTACTTTAATACATCCTACATGACATTAAACTGTACTTCGTCCCTGCTACATGACATTAAACTGTGCAGCACCAATAGTCCTAACTGCATGACTTTAAAATGCATAGTCCCCTTCATATGTCCTACATGACATTAAACTGTGCATCGTTAGGGTTGTTGCTAACTCTTGTTTCTCACACCGAGTATGACTCACGTGATCTTAGAGAAAACCTCAACCATAACACTCTCTCTGGGCTATTAACCATGTGTAAGTCCCATCATTATTTTTTAGGTCGTTGTCCCCAACAACAACTTGATCACTAATTCATTCTTTAATTGAACTACACAGACTTTGATCCTTGCCTTCTAGGCTGGGTACGTAGGCAACCTCCTGAGGTTCAAGCCCAAAACCAATCTCTTCACATCAGTTCACCTCCATCTTGTATGATGTTGATTCGTGAAACCACCCCCAGAATCAATATCTTTACATTGGTTCACTTTCGTCCTTGCTATATGACGTTAAACTATACAACATTTATGTCCTGTATGACAATAAACTACAATATTCTTTGATACCCTCACCTGAGAGGGAATCATTATTTACATTGATTCTCAATCATGTTATATTAAAACAAAAAAATTTATGTGCATACATGGCAATACCTGAACCTTTTATCATGGGTTAAACCATCATTGCACTAAAGTCCCCTTTCACCCTTCACATGTACGAACCAAATTTGTACAGAGGGTATTTCTAGAACTATGTGGGATTTATTCCCATCCTTATGGGATATGTAAGAACATTCGAGTGTCCCTCGAATCCATCCCCAAGTCTTTTGGGCCTAACCCCAAATTTCACTTTCAGTCCTTTGGCTGAAAAGTCCCCATGAAAACACACACTATGTATTTCTTATAATAGTTCGAGCTCTATGACCCTAAACTAAGATCTCCAGTCCTTTTTTCCTGCACGATGTTAAACTGTAGTTCAAGAACTACGTATGACTTGATTCCCATCCTTATGGGATACGTAGTGATGTATAATATTTCAATTTAGGACCCAGCCATGACATGATTATGGTTAGCATTGATCTGTGTATTTCTGCATACATTGGACGATACCCATAATTATGTGTCTTAATCCTAACCTTAAATATTTTCAGTTCTTTAACCCCTTTTCCAGACTTCTAATCACAAAATGTCCAAATTCTGAGAATTCTTTTTCCTGACTATGCAACACGTGCCCTTAGGCGGCCTTGCATAAGTAGTCTACATAACGGACCTGTCAGCCAAAAGATGCTATTATTTGACTATGCAGCCAATTCCCTTAGGCGGACCTACATAATTGAACCCCCTAATGGGTTTGTTAAATAGTGGTAACTTCATTCTTGGGAGGAAAACCTCTTTTGTCCTTACTTTTCTTAATGCCAATATGTAGGGATCAACAAAATTTTCCATCCTTAACATATTTTTCCCATATTCCTTTTCATGATCTGAAAGTATTCAAGTCTATGGTTTATATTTTCCTTCCCTACACTTGGGTCAGACCTTCGTAGGAGTAACATTTATCCAATTCTTAGACAATATTGATTAAAAATATCTTCTTCATATTCAAGTACCTCTTTCCATACAGCAAACTCTATACTTTGGAAAAGTTGAATCCTCATAAACTTTCACTGGCTTCTTAGTAGTAGAAAAGTAAATTTCTGAGAGTTCTTTTGCCTGACTATGCAGCACGTGCCCTTAGGCGTCCTTGCATAAGTAGTCTATATAATGGACCTGTCATCCAAAAGATGCTATTTATTTGACTATGCAGCCAATGCCCTTAGGTGGCCCTGCATAATTCAACCCCCTAACAGGTTTGTTAAATAATGGTAACTTCATTCTTGGGAACTACTTCTTATAATGCCTTTTAGCTCTTTTTCATATCATTCCTTAGATTCAAATTTTCTTAAGTCATAGTTTACATATTTTCTCTCATACTTGAGTATGGTAATATGTTTTCAGATAAATTTTCAAGGAATTGATTCAATTATAATTCATTTGGTCAAAGCTATTTCGACCTTAAACATTAGCCTCTTTATGTCCGACGTGCATGACTTTAAACTGCCCACAAAAGACAAGGGAACTCTGAATAAAAAGTCAAGTTTCAGCTCACTAAACATACATTTTGTATGATTTAGGTAATATTGAGAAATTAAAAGATTCAAAGTTTGTAGGGTTATTTATAATAATCCTAGTAAAAATCAAACTATGCTTACTAGGCCCATTGGCTTAGGTAAAATTTAAAGCAGGTAGCAGGAAAATACGTGCCCAAGTGATTGAAGATGAAAGCATTCTTTCCATTTGATGCACAAGAATTAGAAGGAAATCCACAGACTGGAGTCTCTTCTCTTTTCTAAGAAATTACAAGAGGCTGTCAACATAAGTCTTCACTTGATGAACAACATCCCGAGCTTCATCAGCAGCTACTTGAAGCTCATGCACCCGACCAACTTCACTCTTTTCGGCCTGATAGAGTGCTTTCTTGGCATCCACAATGGCTTTCATACCATTCGTTTGAGCTCCCTCCAGTGAATTATTGAGTTGGTCAAGTTCCCCAGTAACAACATCTAACTGTTGCTGGAGGTGCATCTTCTGGATGACTTTGTCTTTGATCTTATGTTTAGCTCCTTCATCTTGGAAGCATAGTCAGCCTCAGCTCGAGATACTGCAGCCTCAAATTCACTGATGTTGGCTGACAGCTTCACCCTGGTCAGATCTTCATGACACTTTTTCTCCTGTTCCCTTCTTAAAATGACCTGCTTCACCGCGACATGGATCTTTTGATATCCAAAACCGCCAAGTCCTAGCATGATGAAGAGGGATGACAATCGGGAAATATTTGATGGCAGATCTTCAAGAGGCACTTCAGATATGATTTTCCATATTTTGTTCCATGCCTTGCATCGTGAAAAGTTGTGCACCTTAAGCACCTATGGATCTGATTCAATATCATCATCACAGGGGGGGATGTAATCTGGGATTAATGCACTTAAGGAAGTGCCCTATTCTGCCCCTTCCCCCATGACCCTGGTTACTTCGCCTTCTACTACTGTTTGGGCGGAAGTTGAAACCTCACCTATAGATCTATCCACTGCAATTGATGGCCCTGCACAATTAATTTAAAGCTTTGGTTAATTTCAAAGGATAAAAAAAGAATTGGTTGTCTTGAAAATTAAGTAAAATCACAAATATTGTTATTCCTTACCTAATGGTAGATCAGTAACCTGAGAAGGCTCCTCTCCATCTTTCCTAGATTCGATAGGATTTTCAGGATAAGTTTGAGGAAGCTCTACTGGGTTCAACTCCACTCGTGCTAATGTCTCTACAATGGTAGGGTTTTCTGTACCCCCTTCAGGCATGGGTAGTTCAACAGCTTGCTCAGACAAAACTTCACATTTGAACTAATCATGATTAGACATGTAATAAGAAGTTATTCTTAATAGGACGAAGGATAACACTCACGTCCATAATATTCAAAATTACATGGTAATTTAACATGATTTATAAAATCTTAAAAAGATGCGCCAAGTTACATCATTTCATCTAATGTCATCTCAAAATCCTGGTTAGTCTCACCAGTGGGAGCATTTGATGTGTCTTCTTGGTGACCTTCATCCTGCGGTCCCTGACCCTGGGCAGCATCTTCGGATAAAATCGCGGCATCAGTTGCAATAGCCACCAAAATCTCTAATGCAGGGGTTGAACCTGAAATATCACAGAATGGAAGTCAGTCGATTTTTCATTCAACATTTTATGAAGCATTGTTAACTAACCAGAATCAGGTTCTTCCCTTCTTTCAATAATAGTAGGAGGGATACTTGGAATAGATGTTGGATCTTCTCCAGGAGCAGGCAAGTCAGCCTGAATTTGCATTTGTTCTATAGCACCCTCCATGGTCCTCAAAGGAGGATCAGTCCTTTCCCTCAGAGGGGAAATTGAAGAAGCCCCTACAATCCCCAGAAATATGAGAAAACTTTTCATGGGTATAGATTCATGATTATCCGAAGGACTTACCGCCACTAATGAAGCATTTAGCTGTGGACTTCTTCCTCCGATGCCTTTGATTCTTTGGTTTTTTGGGAGTGTCGACAGTCTCCCTTATTGGCACTTGAATTGGTGAATGGAAGGCCATGTACAACTCCTCATTCATGGCCTGCTGGCCTGGAGATATCTTGCCCGACTCGCGAGCAGATTCTGCAGTAGCCCCAATGGCAGTACCACCAGGGCTATACTGTGGTGAAGGAACTTCAGTAGTTCCTTTCTTTTCAAGCTGTAGGATGAAGAAAATAATTTCCTTAATTAACAAATCTTTGACTGAAATCAATTTGCAAGGAAAATAAGGATAGAAAAACTTACATCTTCAGGGGCCACATAATCGTGCCACTCCTCATCAGTCCCCTTAGTGGCACCACAATCTATCATTTCCTTCACCCGCTTGGTGACAGGAATGGAATCTTCAGTGGCATATATGAGCATTTCCATCTCTCTGATGTAAGCTCGCACTTCATTGGGGTTATCCTTGTATTGGATATCTGTAGAAGCCACAAGATTCCCTATTCCAGGGAGTTTTATACCCTCACACAAATCCATCCAGGCGGTCTCAGTACCACAATATAGACTTTTCCATGTCTGGATAGCCTCTGGTCATAGATATTCAGTACGTGTACCAGAAGGCTGCGAGGAAGGTCCTGCAATCTTCGACTTCAATTTCTTCCCATCTCCTGCACCTATTGATAGAGAATAAGAAAATAAGACCTATTTCTTTATAAAGTGATGGTGATTAAATTACCACAATTAAGTAACTCACCATGATTTTATGGAGTAGGTCTTTTGATTCTAATTGGAGGATTATATTGGGCACGAGGCCGCTTGGCCACTTGTTGTGCCTCATCATCCCCATCATGGGAATCTGGTGAATTAGTCCTAGAGGAGGAATCTGGCGAATCAGCTTCAGGTGGGGAAGCATCACCTTCATGAGGAAGGGTTTCTTTCTCTACAGTCCTCTTCCTTTTCCCCACATGATAAACTGGGTGATTCATCACCCCTTTAGGGTATGATGCTATCCAGTGCTTGGCATACCATGTAATCAAGTTATGTGCCTCTTTTTCAACTAGTAGATCAAATACCGCCCCAGTCTTCTCCCTTGACGTCAGCAGCCACAGTTTCCGAGCAACCATCGGATGTTGCTCTAACCTGACATGTACTGGGGGAGATACAAAAATCTGTTGTAGACACTTTAATTGACATGCAAATCTATATGGAGCATAGGCCTCACATATAATTTCTCTGTCAATCTTGGAAACTAGCACACCATATCTGCAAGCTAGCATGTATGCCCTCAAATCCAAGTGGGTTGTTCCATCATCAACAAACCGCTCGGTTGGTGGATTTCCATAGGGAAAGAAGTTGAATTCCTTAAACATGCTCAGCCTCACTTTCATGTCATAGCTATTAAGATATAATGGAGCAACTCCATATAATTCTTGCACTGATGGCCTGAAAGAACTTCCAGGAATTTGTACTCCATTCTGTACATTATAAGTCCTGAAGTGAGTGGCGATCCATCCCCATAAAACTTGGAATGGTCCCACTATTCTTAAAGTATATTTACATATAAAGACATAAAGTAAACTCCTGTGAATCTTTGCTAAAATGGGGGTAGCCAACCCAACCATTTTTCCCTCAGCCAACTTTTCCGCAATAACGAAGGTCCCTGACCTGACGCCTCCCTTCGAATCCCTGACTGGAAAGAGATAAACGCTGAGCCACAAAGCCAAGAAGCCCGCTAGACGAGTCTTCTTCAGGATCCTTTGATTCACCTCATATCCCCATTTCTCAAACTCTCATGCTTCTAGAGTTGGCTAGAATGTGGCAGGAGCACCCCTCTTCTCAGGTTTTGGGAAGGTGGTAGGACGGGTGGGCCGCTTATCCTTGGATTTATTTTTCTTGGATACTTTATCCTTCGACTCCTTCTCCTTTGGCTCCTTATCTTTCTTCTAAATAAGAAATATATTCATCCACTCCTCCGGATGAATATCCTTTCTAGAATGAGTTAAGGAGGTCTATGAACTCTTGAGCCTGTGGAAGATTTTAAATAATTCCCAAGCCAAAGCAGGAGTCTTCTCTGAATCATTCCAAGTCACCTTGGGAGGAATGAATTCATCATACATGTCACCCAAAATTAGATCCCCTGAGATCTTGTGGACATCCCATAGACTGATGCCTACTTCTCCATGAGTCAGATGGAAAGAATTGGTTTCTGGGCTCCAGTGGCTGAGTATCTCTGGCACGAAGTTATCATGTCTGTAAACATATGTTTTCCCAACCCAGATAGCTTCGTATATTGCCACTCCTTTCAGATCCTCAACAAACTCTACACAGGTTTTTCGCACCCAGTATGCCCACATCCAAGTTGGCTTCACACCTCCCCCAGGACGGAAGTCCCAACTTTTCTTCCATCCTTTGGATTGATCCATCTGAGCATTTCAGAATATTGAAAGATGACAATGTGGTTGCAGCTCAGGCTTATGGGGTTTCATATCTGGCATACAAGGGCTATGATGCATCATGTGGGCCTTCTCCACTGTTCCATCATTTATAAATCCTCCTCCACATGAGATATTTGCTGAAGCAAAGTTGGTGTAATTCTGAAACCATGAAAATAGGAGATAGTTCTTTGCTTCTGGAATAGTGACTTCTCATAGATGACCATAGCCATACAAAGGCAGATAAGTGCTTTGTGGGAAATCAAAGTGATATTTCTTCAAATACTTAGCCAAATCCAGAAGAGTGTTATCACAGACGGTATAATAATTGTGTCTAATGATATCCATCATATCATCAAGACGTTTGCTTGCCAATTCATCAGCCGTTCCAATTCTTCTTGGAGCCATTGAATTTGCACAAAAGTTGAAATAATTAACTCTTAAAAAAGTTGATTTTTCATAAAATTTGTGAAAGAATTTGAAAAAATGGAAAAGGAATTAAGGCGTGCAAGTCTAAACTTGGCGCACAAGTGTGGATATGTCGTGCAAGTATAATGTGCCGCGCAAGTATTTGGCGTGTAAGTATCACCGCGCAGGTCCAGATACCTTGACAGTAGCGCGACAACAAAGGAAAAGCGGAAAAGAGAGAAACTTGCATGGCGGAGATAACCTGCGCAGCGAGAGCTCAAAAATCCGAAGTTCGGTGTAATGCGTGACAACTAAGCGCATATATATAGTCCAGGCCATCCACCTGTGTGCCTATAGCCAGTGCGCTCCATCCTTGCGCGAATCGTACCTGCGTGATGACAGTTGTGTGGTGAACACTTGCGCGCCTCTTTCCATTTGGTTTTCTTCTTTTCCTCAGAGTCACATCCTTATTATTTCGGATAAAACTCTGAGGGGGGACTTTTGTTGACGCTCCTTTTCATCACATTTTTTAAAGGAATGGAAAGGGAAATGACTTAGAACAAATTGATTCATCCTTTGAAGAAATCATCAAAAATCGAAAAATGAATGAAAAAGGAGTCAAAGGAACTTGGGTCGCACAAGTTCCCTTACTGTCGTACAAGTACACTTGCACGCCGCCTAATGGTCGCGCAAGTGACTTGAGTGCCCTCTTTGAAAACCGCCCGGGGTCTTCTCCAGCCTATAAATACCCCCGGTGGGCCCCCCATTTTAGGAGGAATTTTTCCAGAATTCAGATACAGAGCTCTGAACGCCCAAGTCTCTTCTTCAAGTCTTCCGAACACTTCTAAGGTAATTCTTTACCTAGAATGAAAGGTCTAAACAAGAGGAATAAGGTCTAAGTGTTATAATTCACTAACACTTGTGCGTCTAAGTGTTTTACCCTTAAGGGAAATGGACACACTTGCACGCCTCCTTACCTACTCATTGAAACTTGCGCGCCACTCTTTTGGAAGTACCTCAGGATAATTCTAAAGGCTTTGATCAAGGATCGCCCAAGTATTACCCTACTGGTTATTAGTCGCGCAAGTAACCATGTGCCGTGCAGTTATACCTATGCGACCAGTACTTGCGCGCCCATGTAGTACCTGCACACCTACCAGGACTTGCTCACCATTTCTATTTTTGGATTCCCTTTCCTATCCATTTAACCCCTCTTATGCCATTCCACCTCTCCTATTCAAGATTCAGTCTTCAAGACACTCTTCAAAGCCATTTATGGCATGTTTTCTTGATTTAAATCCTTATCTGAAAGGAATTCCATGGAACATATCTCAAAACCTAGTGATTTACACATCTTTATGTCACTAAAGTTAGAGAGTTCATTCATTCAACCTCATCCTTTAAGATGAGAGAATCCTTAACCTGGGCCTTCTTTTCAGGAGTAAGCCCTAGTCCAAATTTTCATTAATATGGGCTTCCTTTTCAGGAGTAAGCCCCAAGTTCCCAAATATGGCCATCCTCCTCAGGATTAATCCCCAATCTTAATTCTCTTAACCCAGGCTTCCTTTTCAGGAGTAATACCCTGTCTCAAATATGGGCATCCTTTTCAAGAGTAAGCCCCAAGTCCCTTAATTCTAAAATTCCTTTAACCTGGGCCTCCTCCTTAAGAGTTAAGCCCCAGTTTTCAAATCCCTTTTAACCTGGGCCTCCTTTTCAAGAGTAAGACCTAGTCTTAATTTCTATTGACCAGTCATAATTCCTTTTGATCTGGGCTTCCTTCTTAGAAGTAAAACCCAATCATAAGTCCCCTCCTAACTTGGGAATTTTCCTTAGGAGTAAGCCCCAAGATTAGAGTATCCAAATCTCCTTGAAGCACATATACCTTTATGGACCCTGTTCATGGATTTCTTCCCTGAAGTAAATCTTAATCCTCATCTATTTGGGCAGTCATACATACATAAGCCCCACATCATTGCATGGCACAATTGTCTGGTTTCACCAATACCTCTTGTTTCTCACATCGAGCATGACTCACGTGAGCTTAGAGTGTAAAAGTAATCATGACATTTTTCTTTGATCCATCAATCATGCATAAACATCATACTCCCTTACTCGAACTACGTGGGTTTCAATTCCTTTTCCAAAACAAAGGATACATAGGTAGCCCATCTGCGTGTACGATCCCAACTCTGAAATAATCAATGTCCTTATGAATGAAAATAAACTTCAAGTGTCCCACTGAGTGGTTTTAAAACCAGTATGGTCATCATAATGACCAAGAGACTTTTATGTATTGAAGGATACCATTGAATAAGAATCTCTAACAAATACAAATGATTCTCTATCGATGAAGAACCTCAAATACATATAAAAGATTCTCTAAATTTCCTACATATCAATCATTGATTGTCAGATCTAAAGGAAATCTCATTTTATACTTGGTAATGTAATAAGGATTCATGAACATAACTTAAATCTATAAATAAAGTCCTGGAGTAGACAATAATTCCCCTCAAAAAGGTGTGATGAGTCCGACCTCCCATCCTCTCGACCAATGCAAATTCCTAAGCCTCATTAGTTCACAACTAATGAGCTCCTACCTTTGGAACATAGGTTCAAATGGATATGGAATCATTGGATGTTTCCGGTTCTACGAATAAACCCATTAGAAACTGTTTGGAATGTTTGAATCTTAAATCAATGAGATCATCCCCAATTCTAGAGGAAACAACACCACACTAGCCAAACCAACTCACCACATAAACCACATATCACACATCCAAACCACATCTCATAACACAACCTCCACATGAAACAACCACACATAATCACCACTATGCACCATGACCACTGTACACCACAACACATCATCACCACTGCGCACCACAACAACTGTGCACCACATTACATAACTGCCCACATCGTATACTTTCCAACCAACCACCATATCACATCACAACCACACACATAAAACAAACTAGATGGTCACCTACATCATCTCACAACAACTCACCCAAACCATATAGGGAAATAAAACAATCACAAGCACACACAAAGACAACACACACTGACTTCCACAATTATCCAGGGGATTTTATCACATTATCTATTTATTTAGCATGAGTATTATCATACAAACCAAGTTTCCATGGGAAACCAAATTATTATCTAGATATACGCTCTTTATCATTTTATTCAAGGTGTTATTACACAAAAAAACAACAAGGGTCTTGGTATATATCATTTATAGTGAAAAAATAGATTCCAACTTCCATTATATTCAATATTGGCAACAAGAATTCACAACATCATTAACAACATACATCAAAGTAGTAAAGCATGTGATATCTCCCTATACCCATCAATTTAAATTATATTAATTTATTATATTTATTATGATAACCCTTACTATCTACCCAAAGAAAATAAAAAATATGCAATCCCTACACATAACATGTAAATAGGAGAGAATGAGGATCCCTTACATCAAAGAAATCTTTCCAATATCACTACGCACCACAGGATGAAGAAGAAACAGTTTGAAAACCACAACCACATAAGGAAATAATAGATAAAACTACACTACATTAAGGGATCATCAAAACACCACTAGAAACAGTACTCAAATGAAAAAAAAATTATTATAACGGATCCCTAGAAGAATAATGGAAGAAAAAAACAGGCGAGGGAGAATAACTTACCAAAGATCACTAGAACTTGATCACCAAAACCCATGGATCAAAGCAGGAGGAAAGGGGATGGAATATCCTATTAAACCATTTATGATTATCCCAAAATAGAAGGACACGTGGCCAAATAAGAGAAGAATCAGTAAAAAAAACTTATATACAGGTTTTAAGTCACATGAATTATAGCATAAATCCATCATTTATGTCGTAAGTTCCACAAATCCTAAAACATACAATGTAAAACCAACCTTTAGGCCATAAAAACTTAGAAAACTAAAATTATTCCAAAAAACATGGTGTCTAGAGATTAATTTATTTATTTTACAAATACCTATCTTAAAGTATAACACTCTTTTTCATGGACACCCCTATGCCATGTACAAGCTATAAATGGCTGGCCACACAAGTCGTAAACCACCATATTACACCGTAAACCCCTATATTATGGCTTATAAGATTTGATGTAGTTCTATGATATCTCCAACATCCACTGAACCTCCTCTATCCTCCTCCAAGAAATATCAATCCACAAAAGCAACAAAGTAATGGGATGGTAAGGCACAAACCATTACATTAGATACCTCTCAAACAATTATCACCCTTTAGAATCAAAACCAAACCCAAAGAAAATAAAGGGTCTTGAATAGACACCCTCCTAGATACCTATCCAGGATCTTGTCAAACCTCAAACGCTACTACTGGACAAACACACCCAACCAAAATGCCGAAAAAACATCTCATACAACCACATCATCACATAGATTCATCACCACCTCTAACCAAGCACAACACCACATCATCTGGTACTAGCCACATGCCACCACTTTCCACAAATCCATCCACACCAACATCTCAACCTCTACATAGGTCCAAACCAATCACTTTCATAATCAACACAAGCATTTATTTGATCACACAAATCAAGGAATAAAATCTTCCATGTCAAGATATTATATGCTTTGGGTGACACAAACTTTCCAACATGGTTTTAATAGTGTCAAGGTATAATGCATATTAATTAAGAATTAGGCCTTCCCTTCCTCATATTTCAGGAGATTTATCACATATTACACATTAAAAAATTAATGCATCTCATAACACAACAAGATCCAAACAAAAAATCATCTAGGAAAACCAAAAAATCAAAGAAAAAATCAAAATAACTCTGGGTATTGAGAATGAATCTGCACCTCTCACTCACAAGTACTCTCCTCTAGGACACCTTACATCCACAACACACAAACCAAGAGAATGGACCACCCACGCAACAACCTATTTGATAATCTTGGATATCTAATGGCTGCTCTATGAATGTTGTGTCATCCTCAATATCCAACTCTCCTTAGTTGATGACATGGGATTCATCATGAATATACCAGTGAAGTTGGGACATGTGAAAGATATCATGGATCCTATCTAGGTACGGTGGAAATTCCAATTGATTCTCTACCTCTCCAACTTGTCCCAACACCTAAAAGGGCCCAACAAACCATGTAGAAAGCTTACTTCCCCTTTTAAACCTCCTCTTCCTTCATCTAGGAGAGAATCTCAGAAACACATTGCCTCCACCTCTAAATCTAGGGGCCTCTGGCTAAGATCATCATAATAATTCTAATAGAACCACACCACCCTCATCCACTCTCAGACCAATTAGATCTTCTCACTCATGATTTGAACCACATCAGGATCAAGAATTTATGACTCCCCAACTCCCATCCAACACAACAGATAATGGCACAACCACCCATACAACGCCTCAAACGAGGTCATAATAATGGATGAGTGATAGATGTTGTTGTATGAAAACTCGACCAAAGGAAAGTAAATTACCCAAAATCTAAAAAATTCTAATACACAATACCACAACATATCCTCCAGTGTTTGGATGGTATGCTCTATCCACTCATCTATCTAAGGAAAAAAACCAATGCTAAGGCACAACTGAGATAAAAAAACATGCTGAAATCCCCTATAGACTCATGAAGTAAAAAGAGGACCCCAATAAGATATGATGGACCTTAGTTCCCCATAAATCCTAGCCACATCATCCATACACATCCTCGTAAAAAAATTTACAACACTTAACTCACGAATCACCAACAAATGATCCAACTTTTTCAGTCAGTCCACTATCACCCAAACCGCATCACAACCCCCTGAACCTAGGGTAACCCAATTATGAATTATATCAAGATTTACTCTCATTTCCACTCATGAACATCTAGATATTGAAAAAAATCTCCCAGAACATAGTGATTTTCTTTCACATACTAAAAAACCAGACACCTCACCACAAACTGTGTCACTAACTATTTCATACTTGGCCACCAAATCTATCTCCTCAATCCATGATACATATTTTTCACATTGGGATGTACCTATAAAGGTGATCTATGAAACTCATTGATAAATTCCTCATGAATCTCCTACAGAACAAACAAAATCCCTTAGTACAACACATAGTTCTGACAATCCTCTAACCATCCCTTAGGGGAATCACCATGGACAACATTGTCACACATCACTTTTTCCTCTAAGTATCCATAATGAGACTCCTACACATTCCACATCAAGTAAAAATCTACAATTATCTGATAAATACAACCATGAAAACTTCTCTCTCCAATGTTAAGATTCATTACTTCAAGCCCCTCTATCCCTTTTCAAACATCCATAGACTCTCAAACGACATCCCCTCAGATCTTCTTAATCAACATTTCAGAAACCATATTCCCCTTTCCCAGGGTTTAATAGATCTAAATATCATAATCCTGAAGAAACTCCATCCACCTACCCTAATATATATTCAAATTCCATTGATATAAAACATATTTTAGGCTCCTGTGGTCGGTGAAAACCACAAAGAGCTCACCGATGAGGAAATGACACCACAAATTTAGCTCAAACAAGACCACTATCAATTCCAGATCATGGGTGGTGTAGTTATGGTCATGGGGATGTAATATCCTAGATCCATAAGATATCAACACTCTATTCTAAATTAACACGCATCCCAAAATCATATGATATTCAACATAGAAGACCACAAACAACACACCTTCCTCAAGAAACTGAAGCACTGGAGCACTAACTAAGTTATCCTTTAGGTAACTAAATGTTACCTTAAAATGATGACTCCACACAAAATCTTGGTACTTCCTGGTCAAATCTATTAGTGAAGATACAAATCGAGAGAAATTAGGCATAAAACTTTGATAATAGCCTATGAGACTGAGGAAAATGCAAACCTATGCCATGTTCTTGGGTGATTTCCAAGAAAAAAATGCATTTACCTTTGAAGGGTCTGCTACCACACCCTATCGAGACACCACATGCCCAAGGAAACACACCTATCACATCCAAAACTCACATTTGGACAACTTTCCATATAGATGGTGTCCTTGAAGAACCTACAAGGTAGATCTAAGATTCTCAGTATGATCCTCCTCTGACTTCAAGTAGATTAAAATATCATCAATGAATACGATGATGAACCGGTCTAGGAACTTATAGAACATGGAGTTCATAAGTCCCATGAACATGGACAGTGCATTCGTGAAACTGAACAACACGACTAAAAACTTGAAGTGACCATACCAAAAAATGAAGGTAGTCTTTAGGATATCCTCATTCCTTACCCTCAATAGGTGATATCCATACCACATACCAATCCTCAAAAACCAACCAGCTCCTCTTAGCTGGTCGAAAATATCATCTATCCTTGGAAGAGGGTAACAATTCTTGACCATTACCCAATTCAACCTATGGTATCCTATAAAAATCCTCAGAATACTGTTATCCTTCTTGGATAACAACACTGAAGCACCCCATAATGAAAAACTAGGTTAAAAGAAAGCCCTTTACATTAATTTATCCACATAAAAACTCAAATCTCTAAGCTCCATAGGCACCATCCGATAGGGATCCATCAAAATAGGAGATGTACCCAGCAAAAAATCTATCCCAAACTTGATGTCATGTTTATGGGGTAGTTTCATAACATCCTATGGGAAAATTTATAGGAACTCATCCATAACCCCATGAACATTACCAACCTAAGCTTCCACTAAAATCTCTGTTAAGAGTGAAAAAGTGGCCCCACTTGTCCCTCACCCATCCGATAACCTTTCTCTCCAATGAACACCAATCACTGGACCTCCACATTGGAAAAAAAATCTCTAATTTAGAAATATTTTATGGCTACATGAATGGTATACAACCAATCCATACTAAGGATAGCATCATATAACTATAGTTATAGCAATAATAAGTCCCCCACTAACTAGAACTACCCCATCACTATTCTATATCCCCAACACACATCAAACAAGGAAGAATGAAATCCAACTAGAATGGATAACACCAAGTTAACTAAAAGACTCTCCATGTCCATTACCAAATCACAGACCAAAGTGGGAGAAATGAAGGAGTGCGAGGCTCCTGAATAAAACAACAAACAAATCCTGAATTTGCTGGAACTACCACCTCTAACGCATGCATCTGACCATGCCAAGATCCTCTGCCTCTCTACTGCTGAGCTCCATATCCATGTTCTAGACTAGGTTTCTATAGACATGGACCATAATGAGGCTTCCCCCTGCCAACACCATATACCCTATAATGTTGAACAGTCACCAATGATCCCTTCCACCAAAACTATCTTGAAGGAAACAACGGTTGCTGTTGAAAAGGATCTTGACTGACCATCTAAAAATGGCCTCCCTAAATGGTCAGGAACTGAGCCTATAAGTGACCATTTCCTCTACATACATATAATGAAAAGAAAATTCCTCTATAAGATGCTTGGGATCCACTTTACCCCTAATAACAGAAAGGTATCTATCACGGTTAGTTCCCCACTGACCAAAACCCTGATTTCCTAAACACCTGTGACCCACCGCTTGAAACTCTACTCCTCAAAATTCCATGCTAGACACTATCTTAGGGCTAAAATCCCAAATAAAGAATCTTCTTAATAACCTATTCCTTTTTTTCACCTCCAAATATTTCAAGAGTATAAATGGTGTAACCACATACCTAATCAATGAAAAAAATGCCCCCTCCAGACACCATGCTCTAGAATTTAGAAAACATCTAGAGAAAGTACATGAGATCCTTAAACCTAATAATAAGCTCCAACATACTCAAAATACACTACTAAAGGGAGATCAGACCCTACCTCCTGGCTTCCCTCATCACTAATGATAGGAATTCCACCCAAAACTTCCTCTAAAAGTAGGTCCATGACACATCTTCCTCCTTACAGGCACCAAGAAACAATTTCCACCACTGACACATAACTCCGAACATATGAATCACTACCAAAAACACCCATAAATCATCCTATGCTCATATTAGTCAAAACTTGATCTAGAGATCCTCTATCCAGTGCTCTATCTCTATATCTGAGATGCTCCCCTCACACTTTCCCAAACCCCACCGTTGAAAGTAACAAAAATCCTCTTCCAAACCTCATCCTTCTCTATTAGGTAAACCCTATTATAATCAACCAAATAATCCTAATAATACTAAACTTCCCAAACCAATTAAGAATAATGAACATGATCCATTCCTGAAAACAAGTAGAATATCCTATGCCTGGTATCGTGGAATTTTATCAATATTTTTTTATTTAATTCATTTTATTTTCACAAAACAACCCAATTAATACATGAACACAATAAATTATGATGAATGTACCTCTCCTAGGTATATATCCTTCAAAAAGGTCCACCTCACTTGGTCCTTCAATAAGCTCAGAGTCCATGCACTAAATCACAGGGGGCCTTAAAATCCCATGTCCTAGCCGATCTCCCTAGCCTATGCCATGCATTGAGATCAACCAACACCTCTTTCCTACCAACCCATTCAAACTTAATAGTGCCTAACTCCAAACTTCATCCTATATCTAAAACAAACCTTTAATAACACTCTGTCATGAACCCCTCCCTCCAAAGATACTTTAATGAAGGAAGAGAGATAATAACCCCCTGAGTCCCGCCTCTAATAAGCCCCAGGTTGGTGACTAGCATTGTGGTTATAAAAATCTCACATATATGAGATACATTACCCTATATAATAAAATAGGATCAGGATATAGGATAAAAAAACCACCAAACAACCCCAACAGATAAAATAAAGTTAAACAAAAAACTATCCAATAATGTATGAGTAAAGTAAATTGATACATATGAAAGTCTCCAAAATAAATACCAAAAGAAAAGTCTATGAAAGTGACTCAACAACAACTACAACCTATCTATTAATTTCCATTTCAATCCCTAAAGTACTACTAGAAAACCAAAAAATAGTTTATATATGTAGGGTGAGCATACGAGTATACTCAGTAGGAACATAACCAAGGTCACAAGTGTACATGTGAAAAGATCATGCTAATGCATTAGTGAACAAACAATAGAAATAATAAGAACCTAGATGGGTCAACTAACTATCCCAACCACACCATGGAATATTCAACAAAATCACACAACCAATATAATAATATATCATCTAGATCATAAGAAATCAAGGCACCCCACTGCTGCTTCTACACTAATTTTCCACTCTCACACCCTAATGTCGAATGTCCGGTGCTCTCATCCCTTCCATACAAATCACATCACGTCACATCATATCACATCACACTTGAAGACACATGGACAATTTCTAATGTGAGTAAGGATGCATCCCCATCTACCCCACCATTGCAAGGTCTAACATACTATTCTTGAATCAGATATCACCACACCACATCTCACCCGAAGACACCTAGACCATCACATCTCATCTCATATCATAACCAAAGTAATAGAGTATCATAAACATGAAGAACATAAAACTAAATCTATCATATTACCACGCATGATCCCCACCATATATCACATCACATCACTACCTCATCACATCACATATTTCCCAAAGACACATGGGATGAAAAATCACATCACATATCTCTTAAAGACACCTAAGCCATCATTACTGCTGAAGGAAGAGCAGGGAAGAGGGGTAACCATCCATTCATATCACCAACAACTTGGATGTTGGGGAAAACACCCAAAACCTCTGAGTGTTGGTAAGGTTATGCTACTTGGGTGGGAAATGTATATAAATAATATAAACATACATGATATATAGATAAAATACAATACCCAACCTATGAGTTCACAAAAAATGCACTAGTGCACAACACCACAACCATTTCAACACACATCTACCATCACAACCACTACAAATTCTATATGAAACACACCGCACAACCACTACACAATCCATACAATATTTCCCATTGTAATTTAAAAGTTTCACCAATTTATAGATATATTAAGTTCCACTAACTTTAATTTAATAAGACACTTCATTCACACTCACACTGCTCATTCACTCAACATTAAATTTATTTAATCCATTTACCACACATCAATTCTAACCCAATCATATTCAATTACCACATTATAATTATTCCTTGGATAATCGGGAAAATAACAAAACAACATCACAAAACAACTATCCCAACACACATAACCATCACCACAACACCTTGCATCCACCATCATCACCATGACACACTAGCCAAACCAAATAACCACAATAACCACACATCACACACTACAACTACATATCACAACATAATGAATGCGTGAAACAACTACACATTATCACCACTACGTGCCACAACACATCATCACCACTGCGCACTACAACACATCATCACCATTGAACACCACAACCACTGTGTACCACATCACACAACTGACCACATAAAATTCATACCAACCAATCACTGTATCACATAAAAGCCCCACACATCACACATCCTATCCGGTCACCTCTATCACCATATAATAACTCACCCAAATCACATAAGGAAATACAATAAGAACAAGAACACACAATAACAACACACACCAGCTTCCACAATTATTTAATGGATTTTATCACATTACCTCTTTATTTAGAATGAGTATTATCACATAAACCAGGTTTCCATGGGTAACCAATTTTTTATCCAAATATACATTCTTTATCCTTTTATTCATGGTGCGATCATGCAAAATCACAATAAGGTTCTGAATATATATCATCTAAAATAAATAAGGCTTCAAACTGTTATTATTTTCAATATTGGAAACAAGCATGCACAACATCATAAAAACATATATCAAACTAGTAAAGCATGTGATATCTCCCCATACCCATCAAATTCAATTATTCCAACTTATTATCTTTATTATTCCAACACTTAATATCCACCCAAAGGAAATAAAAAGAATGAAATCCCCACATATATCATGTAAACAGGATAGATTGAGGATCCCCACCTCAAAGAAAGATTTTTGATCTCACTAAAAACCACAGGTAAAATAAGAAACAACCAGAAAACCATAACCACACAAGGAAATAATGGATCAATCAACACCACATTAAGGGGTCATTAAAAAACCACCCAAAATAGACCCCAAATGAAATTTCACCACCGTAGTGGATCCCTATAAGAAGAACGAAAGGAAAACAATGGGGGAGGGATAAGAACTTACCATAGATCACCAAAAATCAGTCACAAGAAACCATGGATCGAAGCAAGAGGAAAGGGGATGGAAGATCTTAGAAATCCATCTAGTGTTCACCCAAAAACGATGGAGACATGGATGAATGAGAGAAGAATTAGCTAAATAGAACTTATATATAGCATGTAAGTCACCCAAATTATGGTTTATATCCCTCATTTACATCATAAGCTACACAAATCATAAAACGTACACCGTAAAACTAACCTTTAGGACATAATACCTTTGAAACCTCATCATCTTCCAAAAAACATGTCATCTATAGATTAATTGATTTATATCATAAATACCTATCTTATGGTGTAACACCTTTTTTCATGGACACCCCTCTACTATCTACAAGCCATAAATGACTAGCTACACAAGCTATAAACCCCTCTCTTATGGTGTAAAAGATCTACTACAGTTTTACTGTAGCTCTAACCTCCACCAAACCTCCTCTATCCACCTATGAGAATTCTCCAACCACAAAACCAGAAAATTAATAGGAGGGAAGGTATAGAATATTACATAATTAGTGTTTAATTGTTTAAAATACTCATCCCTGATTTTCCTTTTATTCTAGCCAGTAGTCAAAAATAGGAAAAATCAGGTAAACAATCAATGAAATGGGAAATATAATGACTACCATAATGAGATACCCAATTCGATAGGAGAAGGAATCAAAGAAATTTTCATGATACTCTCTAATATGACACATATTATTAATATAAACCTGGATTAGGAGGAGTGACCAAACCCCCCTAAGAGAGAAAAATCTGCAATTGAGATCTTCATGCGAAAAAGGACTCATACATTCAATGGATCATTTGATCCCTAATCACGAAACAATTTGTCAACTCTATTGAAAAGATATTCTTTATCCTTAAATGTTTTGAATAAGAGAAGGTCATTCTAGATGTTTATCATATGGAGGTAGAAGTTGATCAATTGTGGACATTGATCAAGAATATCAAGCCTGAGGAAGACATCAAAGCAATAGAGTGGAAGGAATTATGGAAAATGTATTTTGATAAATATTTTCCTCACACTCTTCATCTTAAAATGGAAAGGTATTTCCTTGAAATCAAGAAAAAATATGATGAATATATTGGGGTGTATGAGGAAAACTTCACAAGACTTTTTTGATACACCTCTAGATATTTTTTACTCCTGAATGTAAGGTTGACCACTTCTTTGGTGGGCTAAAGCCTAGTCTGCTAAAAGCTATGGAGATCCATGACTTTGATAGCTATGAGGAAATTGTATGATGTTACCTCAAAGTCAAAATAGAGATTAGAGAATCCCAAGGGTATTATGAGGATAAGAAAAGGAAATTGGAGTTTAATTTTGGTGGTCCGATGGATAAATCCAATAGTGTTAAGAAATTTTAGCACCCCACTTGTCAAAGGTTCAGAAAGAAGAACCCCACAAATTGTCTAAGGGGAATAAGTGAATGCTTTAGGTGTGAAAGAGAAGGGAACCTAGAAAATGATTACTGATAGGATAAAACCACCAATGTGATAGATGAAAGGAATGATCCAGTCAATCCTTAATGTATTGTTCACCACTTCAACTATAAGGAACCAGGGCACTTTGTGAACTAGTGCACTAAGCCAAGGGTTTTCAGAGGCAAGACAGTAAGGGAGAGATTTTTCTATCATGACCGTTGAGGTGGATCATGAAAAAAAAGTGGTGAAAAGTATGCTAGTTATTAATTTAATAATAGAGAATGCAATTTTTTATTTTGGTTCTATTCATTCCTTTTTATCATGAAAGTTTAGTAGAACTATTCATACACCACCACAAAGAATGTAAGTAGAGATTTTTGTGAAAATAGAAAATGTGAAAATTATTGAATCCCAAGTATATAACTCCTCCCCTATCAATGTTTGTGATTTGAACTTCCCAAATAAGCTTTTAATACATACTTTGGTGGAATTTGATTCAATTATGGGCATGGATTATATTTCTCTATATAGAGCCAACATAAATTGCCGCGAGAAGGAAAACACTATCCTTATGGTGAATCAACCATCGATTTTGTACAAGTATAATGAGGAGGATGAATCTTCTTTAGAACAATTATCTCAATAATGGATATTACTACCCTATGAGAAAGTGTATCTTTATCAAATGATTGATTCTAAGGAAAGTAACATTCTTGAATACATGCCTATTGTGAGGGAATACACTAATATGTTTCCCGAGGAATTTCCTGGTTTTCCTCCTAGCATAGAGGTTGAATTTTCAATTGATCTTATACCTAGGGAATTTCCAATATCCAAGACTCAATATAGGATGGATTTTGTGGAATTTGAGGAGATAAATAAACAACTATAGGAGAATCTAGATAAAGGGTTTATATGCCCAAGTGCTTCACCATGGGGTGCACTGGTCCTCTTTGTTAAGAATAAGGATGAGCCAATGCACCTTGGAATTGATTATCGTGAGATAAAAAAGATCATGATAAAGAACATGTATCCTCACCTCATATTGATGACTTATTTTATCAGCTATGTGGAGAAAAATATTTCTCTAAGGTGGATCTTTGGTCGGGATATTATCAAGTAAGGGTGAAGAAGGAAGATATCCCCAAGAATGCTTTTTGTACAAGGTATGATAACTATGAGTTCATAGTGATGCCATTAAGACTCACTAATTCTCCAAAAATCTTCATGGAATTGATGAATATAGTCTTTAGATATTACCTCAACAAATTTTTGGTAGTATTTATAGATGATATTCTAATATGCTCCAAAACCAAGGAGGACCATACAGAGTATCTAATCATTGTTCTAAAGACCTTGCTAAAGGAGAATATCTATGAAAATTACAAAAAGTGTGAGTTTTGGTTGAATGAAGTCACATTCTTAGGGAATATTATCATAATAAATGGGATATATATGGATCCTTCAAAGAAAAAATCAATTGAAGGATGGATGAGGCCAATATTCATGACAGATATCCGTAGCTTCCTTGGGTTAGCTAGATATTATCACTGATTTGTGAGAAATTTATCATGATTGTCAAACCCTCTTACCAAGATAACTCAAAAGGGAGTCAAGTTTTCTTGGAATGATGAATGTGAAGAAATATTCATAGAGTTGAAAAGGAATATTATCATTTCTCTTGTGCTCAAACTACCCACAAGTGGGGAATTTTTTTTAATTTTGAGTGATGATTTGGAGAAGGGATTAGGCTGCATGTTGATGAAAAATGAAAAATTCATTGCCTGCGCCTCAAGGCAGTTGAAAATTCATGAGAAAAACTATCCCACACATGATCTAGAGTTGAAAACTATGATTTATGCATTGAAAATCTAGTGTCATTATCTCTATGGGGAGAAGTGTGAGATATATACTGATCACAAGTGCCTCACATATATATTCACATATAAATAGCTTAATATGTTCCAACAAAGATGGTTAGAGGTCATAAAGTATCACGACTGGTCAATCTACTATCATCATGGTAGAGAAAACAATGTGGTAGATTCTCTAAGTAAAAAGGCCCCCAACAATTATATCATTTATGAGAATCGAGAAGGATGTGATCTTCTTGGATTTAAAGAGAATGAACATGGGAATAAAAAATAAAGGAACATAATCAATCCTCTCATAAATTATTTCTCAACCATATATTCTGGAAAGGTTAAAGGATGTTCAAAAATATGATGTGAGAATTTATAAGAAAGTGGAAACTATAAGAAAAGGGAAATCCTTATAATTCAATGTTAATGAAGAAGTAATTGTGAGATTGGTTCAAGAATATGTGTTCCATAAAATCATGAGTTAAAAATGAATTATTGGATGGTGCACATAGTTTTACTTTCTCCATTCACCCAAGAAACACAAAGATGTATCAAAATATCTGAGAGCACAATTAGTGGGACAACATGAAGAAGGAGATCACTAAATATACATCAAAGTACTTGGTATGTCAGCAAGTGAAGACTGCAAGGGATATGTATAAGGGGATGATGCAACCATTACCCATACCAACATGGAAATGAGAAAAAATCACCATGGTCTTTGTCATCGAACTTACAAAGACATCCAAAGGAAACAATGATATCTGGGTTGTTGTGGACCGTCTTACAAATACTTCACACTTAATTTAAATTTGAGAGGGTTTTTCACTAGATCAACTAGAACATATATACATCAAATAAGTGGTAAGGCTACATGGATTACCACTATCGATTGTGTTTGATTGATATCCAAGATTAAACTCCAAGTTATGAAAAATTCTCCAGCATTCTCTAAACACTGAGATGAATTTCAGTACGTCCTATCATCCTCAAACTGATGACTAGTTTTATCAGACTATTCAAACACTGTAAGAAATATTGAGATCATGTTCTATGGACTTCACAACTATATGGGACCAACATGTTCCTTTGGTTGAGTTCTCTTACAACAATAGTTTCCACTCGATTATCCAAATGGATCCCTATGAATCCCTTTATGGGAAGAGGTATAGAACATTGTCATGTTGCAATGAAGTTGAGGAATGAAAACTTCTAGATCCTAAAATGGTTGAGGAAATGGTGGAGAAGGGTAAGACCATTCAGAAACACATCAAGGCTGCTCAGAGTGAATTGAAGAGCTATGGTGACAATAGTTGATGATACCTAGAATTTGATGTTGGATACATGGTATTACTCCACATATCTTCATGGAATAAAGTGATGAGATTTGGGAATAAGGGAAAGCTTAGTCCAAGGTATATCATCCCTTTTGAGATCAGTGATCGCATTAGAGAAATGACCTATTGACTAACACTCCCACTGAACCTATCTCAAGTACATGATGTATTCCATGTATCCCTCTTGATAAATTACATACCAAACCCCAAAAATTTACTCAATCCAAAGGTGGTACCATTGTAGAATGATATTTCATATGCAGAGCAGCCGGTGAAGATATTAGTTCATAGAGAAAAAGTTCTATGAAATAAGATAATTCCCCTTGTCAAACTGTTGTGGAGAAACCAAAAGTTTGAATAAGAAATGTGGTAACCAAAGGAGGTGATGAAGTAGAGTTACCCTCATCTATTTTAGTGCATGAAAAGAAAATTTTGATGGAAAAATTTCTAAATGGGGAAAGACTGTAACGACCCAAACTGTTATGAATAAAATCACCCTTTTTTATTTAATTAAATGACTTATGGTTATAAAAAACACATTAAATCCTTTTTTTTATTATATCCAACTAGATTTAGATGATTTTTAAGTATCATTACTGTTGATGATATAACCTTTGAACAATGATCACATGAATAGTATAAATATAGGGTTTTTAACAAATACTTTTAACACAAACAAAGTGATGTCCTCAACCAGTAGGATCATACCCTATGAATCCCATTTATTAGAGATTCCTAGGGAGATATCATTTGCGGGATTTTTCTTTGACCAAGACTAATCTGATATCCAACAACTTAATCACGATCGAAATTGTTTACAGAACAAGTTCAAGCTCATTGAGATCACAACCCAAAACATGTTTGCCGAATGGCCCCATGAAATCCCCACCATCACATACCTCACTCTTAGGGAGTATGATAGTGTATTAAATGGATATGTATCAAGACCCTAAAAATAGGAATATGTACATTATTTTTTATAAAATAATGAATTTTAATCTTATTATTGTTACTTTTTAAATGATTTTTAAATAAAAAATTTTATTTTTGGTTAATATTCAAATTCAATTAATGACTTTATGAATTAATGGATTTTTGAAATAAATAATATTTTAATAAAATATTATTATTAATTTTTTTATCAAATATAGATGATCATATAATTTTTATGAAGTCAAATGTAATTTTTTATAAGAGTTCAAAAAAATGTTATTATAAAAAACCCATCATTTTCAATAAATGTTGTTTTTTATTTTAAAAGAAAAACTAAAATATTTATAAAATTATTTAGATAAAATGAATATTATTTTTGGAACCAGGATGTTGAAATTATCCAATAGTTAATTTTTCATAATTTTATGAGACAGTCGATTTTTTAGGTAAAAATTAAATATCGTATAGGTATACTTTGTGTTTTAAGACACCACAATGACCTAAAAGTGATTTAATAAGTAATATAAATAGGATAAATGAACAAATATATGTTTTCCATTTAAAATAATGTGATTTTAAGTTTACTTTATTTATTTTTGTAAATCCATTATAAATCCTCCAATTGTTATAATATATTTTTTGATTTTAAAATCATTTATTTAAGAGTGTGACTCACCTCCACATCACCAATGGTAATATTTTAATAATTTAGGCCCTTGAACTTATAAAATAATTTAAACTAATCCCATTTTGTAGAAACCATGGGGAAAAAACTATGGTATGGTTTGTGTTTTTGGATATTTTATTATATAGAGTCCAAAACCTAAATAATAAATAAATCTCCCTCCTTTCCTATATAAACCCACGCAAGACCCCATTTATCTTCACTCAAACTACTTATAGCACATCCATAATCTTTACTCCACTTCCTATAGTCCTACCAAGTCACCCCAAGCTTTCAAGAATCCCTTCCCAAGCCTTTGGAGTCACACATTCATGTAAGGGTTCTTTCCTTTCTCCTATTTCTTTAAGTTTCTTTATTATGTTATGACTTATTTTTCCAATTAATTATATTTGGACATGTATTTACATGTCCATATTAATTTTAATTTCATATATAAATTATTATACACTCCTTTATCTCTCATCAACCCATTTTTTGAATTTTTATGTGACGTCGTTATGCTGCTGAAATTGCACCATGATTTTCCATTCCAAAAAAAATTGTGTAGTGAAAACCATGCCCATTTTCCATCATGGGTATTCACCTTTATACACATATACTTCTTTAATTGTGGAATTAAATTTATTTATTCAAAAATCCTTTATTTTGTAATAAATTATGACAATGAATTAATCCATGTTGATTGATCTATGTGAAAAACTTAAGAATGAGAATGAAATGAAAGTGACGGGTGAACCTAGAATTATATAATGCTTCAATGCATTGGGTAATGGTTAGTATCATGATACTTCAAACTGGAACAAGGGGATTTACCTGATTCCTTTATGGTACTTTTTCCACCATGATGTCTTGTATGGTTTATCCTTGAACTATGTTTATGATGTAGTGTTTTAAGTTGTTGCTGCATTTCCAATGTTATGATTATCATGCTATATCATGCCTTATTATTCATGTTCCTTTTTTTCTCCATTGATATACCTATTGTCTAAATTGTATTATATTATTCATGTTATTACTTGTTTATTTCCTTACTGGGATTTATATCTAACCCCTTTTTTTATGTATGTCCTCAGGTTATCCCATGAAGTGTTAAGTATGAAGGAACATTTTGATCATGTTAAAGAATTTTTCAATAAAGATATTTTTTTCATGTTTTAAGTTGTTATTTAATGTACCTAATTTTAAAAATAGACTATAAATTTTGATATTATTGGTTGTATTAAGTGTAATTTTATGTAATAAATCATGTTTAAATGTAAAATAAAGAGAAGGGTTCTTATACCCAGTGCTTTGAAAATATCCAAGACTCTATATAGAATGAACACTATTGAACTTGAAGAGATGAATAAGAAACTACAGAAGAATCTGAATAAAGGTTTGATATGTCCAAGTGCCTCACCATGGGGCATGTCGGTCCTTTTTATCAAGAAGAAGGATGGGTCAATGCACCTTTGAATTTATTATCATGATCTCAACAAGATAATGATAAATAAAAAGTATTATTTTCAATGTATTGATGACTTGTTTGATCAAATACATGGATCCCAGTACTTCTCTAAGGTGGATATTTATTCAGGATATTATCAAGTAAATATGATGAAGTGGGATATCCCCAAGACTGCTTTTCTCACAAGGAATGGTCACTACGAGTTCATAGTGATTCTATTTGGACTCACTAATTCTCCAACTATATTAACAGACTTAATGAATAGAGTCTTTAGTGATTACCTTGATAAATTTGTGGAAGTCTTTATTGATGATATTCTTATCTACTCCAAAACAAAGGAGGAGCATGAGGAGAATTTTAATGTTATAATGAAGGCATTGTGGAAGTAAAAGTTATATATGAAGTACGATAAATGTGAGTTTTGGATATAGAAAGTAACATTACTAGGGAATTTTATCTCCAAAAAAGGGAAATATATGGATTCTTAGAAAACATAGGTAATTTAAGGATAGTCTAGACTAATATATTTTATGGAGATTTCTAGTTTCCACGGATTATCTGGGTACTATCGTCGATTTGTGGGAAACTTCTCATGATTTTAAATCCCAATAAACAAGCTAAATCAGAAGGGAGTGATGTTTTTCTTGACTAATAAATGTGAGGAGATCTTTACAGATTTAAATAAGAGGCTAATCAGTACGACTTTTTTCACATTACCCACCAGTGGGGAAGGATTTGGGCTCTACAGTGATGCGTTCAAAAAAGGATTGGGTTGTGAACTCATGCAAGATGAAAAAGATATAGCCTATTCCTTACTCTAATTAAAGATCCATGAGTATAACTACCCAAACCATGATTTTAAATTGGATACAGTGGTCTTCACATTTAATATTTGGTAACATTACCACTATAGGGAGGTGTGACATATATACAAATCATAAAATCCTCATATTAACAAAAAATTAGATCAATATTTTCCAATGAAGGTGGTTAGATATGATCAAGAATTATAACTATTAAATACATTACCATCTTGGGAAGTTACAAAAAGTGGTAGATATGCATAGATCATCCTTCTCTATTCATACAGGAATCATTAATATGTATAGAGATATGAAGAAAAACTTCCCGTGGGATAACATTAAGAGGGAGATTACAGAATTTGTACCTCGATACTTAGTATGTTATCAATACAAGGATGAGTGATGTAAGTATAAGAGTATGATGAAAACATTTCCAATACTAGTATGAAAATGGGAAAACATAATCATGGATTTTGTAATAATTCTCCCTAGGATATCTAAATCCAATAATTCTATTTTTCTGGTAGTCAATTACCTTAAAATGTAAGGGAACTTCATTACTACCAAGGAATATTTCTATCTTGAAAAACTTGTCAAAATATACATAAGAGAAGTGGTAAGAGTGCATGAAGTACCACTATCTATTATATATGATTGAGAATCGAGGTTTACCTCAATGTTATATAGAAGTATTCAACAAGCCTTGGATATAGAGATGAATTCCAGTACTACTTATCACCCTTAGATGGATGGTCAGTCTGATAGAACCATCAAAACTCTATAGGATATGTTGATATATTATTCAATGGATTTACAAGGATATTGGGATAAATATCTTTCCCTAGTAGAGTTCTCATATAACAACAACTTCCATTATAGCATTCAAATGGAACCTTATGAGGCTCTGTATGGTAAGAGGTGTCAGACTCCAACATGATGGGATGAATTTGGAGAGAAAAAGATGATGAAACTATATCTTATCCAAGATATGGAAGATAAGGTTTAAACCATTCAAAATCATATGATTTTTTTTCAAATTCAATAGAAATTCTATGCAGATTGACGAGACGTGGAGTTTGAGGTCAGAGATAAGGTGTTCCTCTGTATTTCACCATGGATTAAAATCATGAGGTTTAAGAAGAAGAGAAATCTTAGTCCTAGATACATCATCCCCTTTGAGATCCTTGATTTCATCAAATATTTGGCCTATCAAATAGCACTCCCACCTAACCTATCTCAAGTACATTATGTGTTCCATGTTTCTCTCTTAATAAAGTACATACTGAATACCTCACATGCACTTAATATAGTGGTGGCAACCTTAGAGAATGATATTTCATATGAGAAGTATCTGGTGAAGTTCTTAGATCATAGAGACAAAGTTCTATGAAACAAGACAACTCACCCGGTCAAAGCACTATGGTAGAACAACAAGTTTGTAAAGGCAACATGGGAACTAGAAGAGGTGATAAAACAGAAGTACCCTCATCTGTTTTAATGTATGAAATGAAATTTTAAGGGTTACATTTTTAAAGGAGTATGAATGTAATGACCCAAAATTTTATAAATGAAATCTTGTTTTGAATGAATAAATTTCTTATTAAGAAATTAATTTATAGATAACACATTCACTGCATTTCATTATGTAATTTTTGACCATTATAAAATACGACCATAATTTTTTTTTCAAGCTTAAACAACTATTAATAATAATAACCATTGATAATATAACCATTATATAGTGACCATTAAAATTAGTATATATTATGTTTTATGATAAATTCTAGTTGAAACATATGGAATAAGCAATGACCTCGACTAGTAGTATTATATCCTATAAAGCCCATTTATCAGAGATTCTGAGGGATATGCCACCACTAGGATTTACCATTGACCAAGCCCAAGACAAGATTCAAAAACTAAAACATGGAATAAATCATTTATGGGATAAGTTCAATCTTATAAATATCATCACCCAAACCATGTTCATCGAACCACTTAAAGAAAATACCACCATCGCACACCTTACCCCTAGGGTGTACGCTGGTGTAATAAGGGGTTATGTATCTAGATCTTAGTAATATGATTTTTTATATTTTATTTATAATAAAATAATGATTATATTTATCCATTTTTAATTATTACTTTATATATATATATATATTATTAAACAACGAGTTTGATAAAAATTATATTTTGATATGAAGAAAGTAATATTTTATTTTTGGGAAATATATAGTTTCAATTAAAACAATTTTTTGATAAATTCAAGAGTTTTTGAATTAAATTTTATTATCATGAAATATTATTATTAAATAATATATATTTAAATATAAATGATAATATAATTTAATAAATCCCAATGGATTTTTTATAAGGGTCCTAAAGTGGTTAGTGTCGTAAAGACTAGTATTTTCTAGTAAATAAGGATTTTTTATTTAAAAGTGTAAATTCTCATATTTATAAAATTATTTTGATAAAAATAAATATTATTTTTTAAATCATCACATCAAAAATTATCCAATGATGATTTTTTCATAATTTTCTGAGACAATTGAATTTTTTGGTAAATATTTAATACGGTATAAATATATGGTATGTATTATGAAATCATAATAGCCCAAAAGTGATGTAATAAATACTAAAAAGGGAATAAATGATCAAAAATAGATTTAAAATTTAAAATAATTTATTTTTTAAGTTAATTTATTAATTTTACATTCCTTTATTGAATCCTCCAAAACCAATATTATATTTTAAGGTTTTAAAACCAATTCTTTTTTAGCATGACTCACTTATACATCATGAATGATATTATTTTAATGAGTTAATTTATTAGCCTAATAAAATATTGAAAACTAATCCTTTTTTTAGAAAATATGGTAAAAAAACATGAGAAAGTTTTTGGTTTTAATTATTTTATCACTCAGAGTCCAAAACCTAAGTTTAAAAATTAATAAAGAATTACACTCTCTTTTTCTATAAATAATCACCCAACCTCCCCTTAATCATTAATAAAAACCCATTTATCAGGAATTTTCTCTTTCTATAACTCTCTAAATATCTCCCAATGTGTTCCCATTCTCTTAATAAGCTCCTCCCAGGCTTTTAGTAGTGCTTTCTCATGGTAAGAGTTTCTCTCCTCTTCCATTTTATTCAAGTAATTTCTTTTTACTAAGACTTTTGATTTCCAATAGCTCATATTTTAATGTATTTTTACACATACCTTTACTATAATTATTATTCCCAAGTAATGATATCTCAACTTTCACTATAATTAAACCCTTCTTTGAACCTTTATATACACATGTTATTCTTATGAAATTATCTATTCATTTTCCATGCCACAATTTTATATTGTGAATACCCATATCCATTTTCACTCAAGGGTATTCAACTATATGTACCTATCCTTAATTTATCTGGGAAATATATGTATGTAATCCACACTACTTAATCAAGGTATTAAAAGTGATTAAATATGTTATTATGTTGTATGTTCTGTGTGGTACACAGATGCATGTACATAATATGAATGTTATAAGTGGGACTGAAATTATATATCCCCCAATGCATTGGGTAATATTTTTTATCTTAGGATATACCATATATGGTGTATGTAATGTTATCCTAATCACACTATGTTATATTATTTTTGTGGTTATCCTTGACTTATGCTTATGATTTCATGTTTTATATTGTTATCACATTGTTATATTGCCTTGATTTTATCACCATATATCATGATTCAATGTTTATGTTTATTATTCTCACACTTTTATGTCACCTTGATATGCCTCTTGACTCATATGTATTACTTTCATCATGTCACACTTTGATTATTCCCTTACAAGGATTTATAGCTCACCCCTTTCTTATGTACGCCTTAGGTTATCCCATGTAATTTTAGAAGATCCATGGAATTATAAGGGAATATTATGAAGTTTTAATTAATGTCATTATATCCATATTGCATGTTATGGTGATATGTATCTAATTACCCAAAGAAAATTGTCCTCTCAATATTTTGGGATTGTGTTATGTGTTTCCTTATGTAATGAGTTAAGGTTTATAAAATATTTGGGTTGTCATAGGCAGCATCACTTGAGCATTTGTAGGTGGGTGGTTTGTCTTCTATATGGACATGAACTTCACCTTCTCTATGGTATCCTCCCATATATCAACTATCGACCAAGAGTATTATTCCATTTAACTCTCATTCCAAACACTTATCTATAAGCTAGGATATCCTAGAATATTTCAAAGCATCCTCACAATGACCTTCTTCACATTTGTGAGGCTCACCTACCTACCTCCCACCATACCTGATGCATCAATGGCCTCCCTCCCTTCTTCCAGACCCAACAAAATGGCCACCTCCGTCCCTCTCCCTCCCTCCAAAATCTTTTTCACCCACCTCCATCACTCCTGACTCACCCATAAACTTATCGTCATCTGAATTAATTTTCCATTCGGCTACCCCTTGATGTTTGTTAAGTTTTTTTTAAAATTTAAATCATATATTATGTTATTTTTTCTTATTTTAAATACATAATTTAAATTTATAAAAATACCATTGTACTTTTTTTTAAATCATCTATATATATTAATTTTATTAAATTACAAAATTTATTTTTATAATATGAAATTATAACCTTTATAAAATGTGGGTTGCCTAAAAACCAGACTGCATCCACTGTAGGGATGGTGGGATTAATAAATCTACCTATTTGAAATTTTGGATTCTTTGGGTTGAGCCCAAATGATCTTGAGAACATATAGTCTTAGACCACACCATCCCAAACCATATGTATCAAACCATTAATCATCAGGTTCTAACATGCCACTCGAGATCAACCAAACCTGTTATGACCAACGCCAAATATCTCTGAGCATAAAACATACCACCTGGGTGAAATATATCCATATCCAGAACATAAAAATCCACCCAGGGGAAATATATCCATACTCTGAACATAATAATCCACTTGGGGGAAATATACCCTTACTCTAGAACATAAGAATCTACTTAAGGGAAATATACCCATCCACATAACCATCGTCTACCCGAGGCCATGGATCACCAGAAACCATCATGTACTATAAACCCAGAGGGTTCCGTCTCCTACTTGGAACTAGGTACTGGGACTCTATTAAACCAGGTTTATATACTTCCATGGTGATCAAACCCTTATTTCACATGCATCACATGTAATCACATATAAAATAAAACACATATACCTAGGGGCACATCCTCCCCAGAAATAGGGTCATACCCCAAATATACCTGGGAGTACATTCTCCCCGAAACTCAAGTCAACTGCACTGGTCGGTCACCTTCCTGAACTAGTATCATTATAATCAAGTTAATATTCTTAAGAGAATGACCTATCATCGCCAATATATCAATTTTAGACTTGCACAACCGATTTAGGTTCTAAGGTGACACTTGAAACCATCTTTACCCATAATACCTTGTTCGACATATACAATAACCACATCACAGACCTATAAATTCTCTATTTTAGGAACTTTATCCTAGTATATATTTGTAAGGTAATCAAAGCCTACTCACAAGATAATTTTCTTACCACTAGACACTCAAATTTATCCCCATTCCATAAGTCACTCCTCAACATCCACCTACCCACTCAACTAACTCCTCAAGACTATCCTGGATGCATGATCTCAACATGTCAAACCCAACATCATCCCCATATCACCTGCAAGGTCATTCCATAAGGTCCTCCAAACCCTTTTCCATCCCTACACATCGACACCATGCTATATCCAACACCCAAGGTTTTCTCTCTGCCTATAGGATTTATCCAACCCAAGCCTCAAGTTGTCGGTCCAAAAACTCATTAACTTCCCACATCACCACTTTGTTCTGCGAACCCAAAATTATCTTGAGATATCCCACATCAAAGACCTTATAAAACTCATTCTATGTCATCAATTTATTCCTACAACCCTCACCTGGTTCTTATAACTTGTCTCCCATGAGATAATTCTTATCCTATCATCTCAAGGAGAATCATCTTCACTATATTCCATCATCCATGAACCATATCTTCAACAAACTCTAAAATCAATGAGGTCCTTACCATCAAATTATACAAAAAAAGTAGAAAAATCATATAAAAACCTTCAAAAGGAATACCACATGGTTTGTACAATTGAGTACACAATGTGTAACATCAACATCCTACTCTAGGCATGTACCTCGTATTGCTGTATACCCTACACGATATGTTCCCCCAAACAGGGTGTCTGGACAAGTACTCGATCACACTCTGAGTCTCCCTACATGAAATTCCCTCACAAAATACATGAAATATGGTCACCATATTATAGCTTCATCACAATTAAGAACACATGACATGTTTTATTGAAACTACGCACCATGTGACTGGGTTTTCCCAAATTAAAACCCCTACAAATCACCCAAAACCATCATTTCTCCTAAGATCAAACCACTATGGGACATAAAACAATAATAGTAGTCTATATAACACCTTAAAACTTAAAAATAAAAATTTAAATGAAAAAATTATGAAAAATCAAAATACAGCCCCCTCTCGGTGAAATCACTGAAGCTTCGGGTCTTGATCTGTACTCTACAGCCACTGCAACCCTATCTAGATCCCCGAACAAAGATTGATTGCTCCCTCTCCCTCATTGCCTCCCTCTCTATATTAGTGAATTATAGGGGAGAACCCCCTCCCACTCATGTACATAGTAAGTAATGGGGGGGGGATAAAAATAAATCAAAATAAAGATAAAATATAAACAAACCTTGTTAATGGCCTGACCTCAGTCCCAGAACTCAGGTCAACTTTATACATCACATAAGTAAAACCCCCTATTTATAACTCAATTGATAAGTAATAATTTCAATCTGATACTCTATTTAGAAGATATCAACATCTATGTCCACAAAATAATTAATATTTAATTTATTAAATATTAAAATATTCTAAAAAATACCTTGACTTTAAATCTATCTAAATTACATCATAAGGGTAAAAACCCCTTTCAGGATCAACGAAACATCCAAAAAAATCATATGAGGTCATATGAGATGGGGAATTACTACTTTACCCTTCAATAATACTGAAAAATGTAACGCCCAAGCTTCCATGGTATGTTTCCCTTTGAATAATGCAATATCTTGCATTATACGCAACTTCGAGATTCTAACACATCGCGACCAATCAAACTAGCCTTTATGAATAGTAATACCCACTTTTTGAAATTTTATAAATTTTATTTTTCAAAATGGACTTCATTTTTTAATTTGGAATATCAAAATTATCTTAGGGTGAATTTTTGGTATTTTTCTGAAAACTTTCAATTTTTGATGAATAGTGAAAACACTGCGTTATTGGTTAAAACTGACTTTTTATTTAAATAATTATTTATTTTATTTAAATTTATTTTAGGTCAAAATAGATACATAATACCTATATAATTTAAATTCAATTCATTGGAGTCATTTTACAATAAGTTTAGATATATAAAAATTTTATTGAACTTTTTACCGTCTTTTACCCACCTCCTAGGAGCATTTGAAAATTTGCATAAAACTTAATTTTACCGCTTCTCTGAGTTGAATTTAAAAAATACAAGAGACATGGTTAATATCAGTAAGTAAAATGTGGTTCAATAAGATGAAAATAATTTTTGGTGAATAGTAACTTTTGACTTTTATTTACCATGGTTAAAAGTAAATAGGGCAATTAAGGGTAAAAATGATATCATAATTACTCTAACACATGTCCTAATTCTATTTTATATGTTTAATTATACCAAAAAAAACCTTAGGAATAAAATATGATTCCCTTTGGTCCACTTGGATTAGATCAGGACATTTATTATTATTTTATTTAAAGAAGAGTTAAAAGAGTTAAATTCAAAGTTTAATAACTAAACCATTTTTAATATAGGGTTACACACAATATAAATTCGAATATAAATATTATTTAGAGAGATAAAAATATTTCCTACATAATTGTATTTTATTTATAATTTCTAGACATTAAATAATTTAATTTATTTATGACACAATGATGATGCAGTAATTACCTTATTAATGAAATATTAAAATAATTGATATTATAAATATCCAAATAAATATAGATTGAGAATTATGATAAATTAAACTAATTTTATAGGTTAATATGACATGTTAGGGTTGGTTAAATAAATTTTATTCCAAGTGATAAAGTTTTAATGGCTTTCAAAAAAATCAAATACTAAATAGTGTCAAAATTGACATAATTGAGTTTTTAAAACAAATACTATATTATTAATCGATATAATATTCATAAAAATATAAGGTTCAGAAAAAGGACTTATATAAGGTTATATATTTTTATAATGAACCACTTGGGGTTATATTGGCATTTTATAGTAAGTTTATTAACCATATAATATAAAAATTTAAAGAGACATGGTAAATGTCAAACTATTTAACTAAGAGTTAAATCTAAAATATAAGGTTAATATGGTGACATAAACCTGAATAAAACCTATTGGTTGAGAGTTTTTCGACCCATACCCACCTTAGACTCTAAATAAATCATTTTGGAGCCATTAGAAACCGAAAATTATTTTATTACAAAATAATATTTCAAGCTTTTCCTAAAGTGACCCTCACCTCTCTTATAAAAGGGAACTTCCCCTTATCTTAATTTCACACCTCCAAAGCCATTTGGATTGGCCAAAACCTACCTAAATATCCTCCCAATATTTCTTCCTTCATCCCATAGGCCTTACATTGGTCATAAATCCAACCTAAGGAGCCCTTTTGATCAAATCAAAAGGAAGAACCCGAAGAAGAGGTAAATATTTCATCACATCTTTCAAGTTCTTTTTTTCTTCCACTTCCTCTTTCTTTGTTGTTTCAATTATAAAATAATAACTCCGGTATCTTCTATATATTGTGATGTTATTAAAAAAATGGTACAACCATATTCATTATTCTATCCATCATATGAATGACAAAGTCACCATACGTGCGTACGTACGACTTACCGTCTAACATCGTGGTGTAGTTTGTTATTCAAACACTTCAATATTTGGATGAGTATAATAATGAGTATAACTGATGTAAATAATAAATATAACATGTTATTTATTTTGTATATATGATATACCATCCAATTACATATGATTTCACCATCAATATAATGATATTGTTGCTCATGCGTACGTACGAATTACCGTCTCCACGAACGCGATGAGATTAATTTCCCCATCGTAATCATTCAAGAATAATTTTCATTTTATGATTAAAAATAATTTTTATGAACATAATATCATTATTTATATGAATCAAATAAATCCTATCCATAAAAAACATGTCTTACGTAACCAAGCATACAAAAGAAAATGAATCAGTTAACACCGGAAACAATGATACTACTGAAATATTATTAACAAAGCAATATTAGAGGATCATATATGATATCATATTTATGTATATAGTTATTTTATAATTTAATAACATTTTTTTAACTATTATACATTAGGTTAACATACCATCGACTAAGGAAAAGTACAAGGTAAGGGTTAATTACACAATCACTTTATTATCTGAGGTTGTTTTTACGTAAGTATCTACTGGGACCTCTTTATCATCCACATCCATGTTTTCTTAAAAATGTATTTCAAAACATTTTTACTATTTACTAGAATATGGGTTAAAGTCATTTATACCATTATTTGACCTTATATGTTTTGAAAGGAATCTTTCCGTCCTTTTCCAAACAAGGTACTTTATGACCTTTTCGACAAAATTAAGGTAATAATGTTTTTTTAACTTATACGGCGGGTGCAGCTATTTTCTGCCATTATAACATCATCAAAGATTCCCTTACAAGATTATAAGAATATTTTAAAAATAAATGTTTTATTTTATAATAATGTGACTCTTAAATGGTTTCAAAATAGAAAGAGGTATTTCTTTCAAATAGTTTTTATTTCATCTATGTCAACATCCTTTGATGGATTTTAAACTTGTTTGAAGTTGATTTATTATGATACAAATATTCCATATTGTATTGAAGGTTTTGTGATATGTTTGACTATGGATGTGTTATTTTTATACCATTAATGGTTTATGGTTAAAGTATTGACATTTCGTATGCTAGTTTTAATACGAATGTTTATGTTATGTTTTAACCTTTTCATATGAGGAATGTATTGGACTTAGTATGTGACAGGTGGAGCCTGCTATAGCTCCTCGGTGCATCGATAAGTCTCATGATACAATTAGACCTGGAATTGACTGATGCCTTTCCCAATTTTATATATGGTTTTGGCCGAGGACTTAATCATTTTTAGACGTCTTGGCCGAGGCCTTGAAAAAATGTTTCAGAATGTCCGGAACTATAGATTCCCTAATTATGAAAATAATATCAATGGTTCATGTGATTATTTGACTAGTAGAATACCTATGACTATGTTTTATTATGGAATTATTTACTCAGCTCATATTCCCACCATAAAGTGTTCATGTTTATTATTTTTAAGGGAATGTGTTTTGAATTATTCATCATGCCTAATTTTTATGTTATCTTCCGCTGTATTTCTTACCCTTACTGAGCGTTTGAGCTCACCCATTTCTTATGTTTCATTTTCCCAGGATATGAATAAGTTAGTTATGAGTGACTTTTAGTCATAATCTAGGACTCTTGGATGTTTCTAATGGAATAAATTAGTGTTGTATTTATTTTCAAGTTGTGATGTTGAACTCATGTATGTATCTTGTTTCCAATAATACTAAAATGATTGGTCTTTCGAGACATGATTCCTTGTATCATTCCAATGTTATGTAATAAAGCACTGACTCTGGGTAACTAGGGTCAGGGCATTACAGTTGGTATCAGAGGAAGTTTAGTACAAACCTTGGAAACTAGATTTAGAAAAACTCTGATTAGAGAACATTACCCTAAGATAGACTTTGAGGATTAGTATAGAAGAACTTACTAGAATTTTGATACTGTAGAAATTTTTGAGTTTTCCAAGAAATACATACTTGTCTGGATACAAGCAGGTAGAGGTGGATCTGGCACAGATGTACCTAGGGGTAAAACTCGAAAACACCCCTTTGAGCTAGACTCGAACGGGAACCGGTGCACGACAACGGGCCTCACTGTACTCTTGGTTACAACACTCCCATGGGATATTCTTAGGATAATTATCATTTTATTTACAAACCATTATGTTGGATTTATGAGTATATAAATCCTCAAAGAAAATGTTTTTCTGATTATGGATTATATCCATAAACTGTTCAATTTATGTTAAGTGTTTTACAAGTTTGGAATTATGCATTACGGTTCATAAACTAATATATTGTATTCCATTGTTTAGAAATGGAACCTAGTGGAAGGAATGGAAACCATATCAACACACACAATCCATGTAGGGATTTCCCTTCTGCTCAAGATAATTATAGCAGAGTTGGTTATGAAACTAGTGCTGATCAGCTTATCACCATACTTGGACAACTCACACAGGTTATGAATAATAACCTTACCTGTATGGAGCACCCTGATCCAAAATGCAGAGGATCAATGTTAGATCTATTCATGAGGCAACAACCACCAAAATTAATTGGTTCTACAAATCCATTTTTAGTTGAACAATGGATAAGTTCCTTAGAGAAAATATTTCATGCTTTGGGGATTAGCAAAAGGGAAAAAGTTGTCATGGAAGTTTATCACCTCACTGGAGATACAGATCAATGGTGGTCATTAATTCAAAACACAAAGGAGGATTAAGAAGTATCAAGTATGGAATGGAGGGAGTTTAAAGATCTTTTCTTAGAAAAATAATTTCCTTGTGACCATCGAGCAGATATGTAAAGGAAATTTCTAAGTTAGAGACAAAAGGAGGATGAGAATGTCGCAAAGTATGAAGATAACTTTACAAGGTTAGAAAGACATGCTGCAGATTATATACGTAACCCAAGAATTAAGATTGATTGTTTCTTTGATGGGTTAAAACCATTTCTTCATCGAGCATTAGTCTCACAATCCTTCTCATTGTATGAAGATATTGTCTCATGTGCTATCAAGATAGAAAAGGAATTCTCTAAGTCTTACGACTTTAAAGCAAAGCAAGAGAAGAAGAGATCTACTGAACACTATGGGAAAGAAAATAAGGAAACATGGAAGAAGGGAAGAGTTGAATTTACACCCTGTGATAATTGTGAAAGGAAGCACCCTGGTGCCTGTCTAAAAGGAAAAAGAGTATGCTACAAATGTGGACAAAAAGGCCATCTTGCTAGTGATTGTAAGGGGAAGAAATAAGCTACCAATGTTCAATGATGCAATTGCAGGGAGATGATACATTATGAAAATGAATGTACTAAGTGTCAAAAAAACTTACCTAAGAAAAGGCCAAGGGATCAAGGCCAAGCTTATGCGATCACTACTGCTGAGGTTGAAGCTCTGAAAGATGTGGTGGTGGGTAATTTAATGGTTTCATAAAGTTTAGACAATGCTTTATTTGATTCTGGATCATCACATTGTTTCATATCTTCTTAGTTTTCTAAGAAAATTATATATTTACAATTTTATTTAATAAGGGAGTTGTCAGTCAAAACTCCTAAGGGAAGTATCATTGCAATAAAGTTTTGTGAATCAGTCCCCATTAAGACATATAAACGATATTTATATACTGATATAATCATCATACCCATGATTTAATTTGATATAATCCTTGGTATTGATTGGATTTCAGACCATGATGTGAAAATTTATTATAATAAAAAGGTGGTTACAATTCTCTATGATGATAATGAGTACCTTATCTTTAGAGCAGAAACGTCACCATCTAATTCTTATCTAGATCCACCCCCAAAAGCTCTACTAAATTCAATTATTAGGGAGGATGAGAATGAAAAAATTATGGGTGAGGAAAAGAATGTTCGAATAGAGGATGTACATATTGTTCAAGAATATGTTGATGTGTTTCTATAGGATTTTCCTAGACATCCTCCAGAACAAGAAATTGAGTTTTACATTGATTTAATTCCTGGTTCAAGGACTATATCGAAGACCCCTTATAGAATGGACACTGTGGAATTAGTGGAACTAAAGAAACAACTAGAGGAATTGAGTAATAAAGGATTTATTCACCCTAGTGTTTCTCCATGGGGAGCCCCTGTCTTTTTTGTTAAGAAAAAGACAGATCTATGAGGTTTTGTATTGACTACAGGGAGATAAATACTATAACAATAAAGAACAAGTATCCCCTACCTCACATTGATGATTTATTCGACCAACTTCATAGAGCTCAATATTTTTCAAAGATTGACCTTTGATCTGGATATCATCAGTTGTGTGTGAAGAAGGAAGACATTACCAAAACTGCATTTAGAACTAGGTACGAGCATTACGAGTTTACAATAATGCCTTTTGGATTGACTAATGCACCCTATGTCTTCATGGATCTAATGAAAAGAGTTTTCAAGGAATATCTTGATGATTTTGTAGTTGTATTTATTGATGATATCTTGTTATACTCAACAATCTACGAAGATCATGAAAATCACTTGCACATTATTTTAAAGACTCTTAGAAGAAATGAATTATATGGGAAGTTTAGAAAGTGTGAATTCTGGCTTTAGGAGATTTCTTTTCTTGTCCATATTGTCTCTAAGGATGGAATCTCTATTGGTCCTTCAAAGACCAAGGTAATCCAAGAATGGACAGCATCGACGAGTATAATTGAGGTACGCAGTTTTATTGGTTTATCAGGTTATTATCGACATTTTTTCCAGAATTTTTCCCTGTTGGATAACCCATTAACCAAGCTCACACGTAAAGGGGTTAAATTTTTTTGGACAAAATACTGTGAAGAATGTTTTTAAGAACTGAAGAGAATATTAGTTAATTCTCCTATCTTAAATCTACCATCAGGGAATGATGAGTTTGTTATTTATAGTGATTCTTCAAAGAAAGGACTTGGTTGTGTCCTTGTGCAAAATGATAGAGTTATTTTCTATGCATCACGACAACTAAAAATTCATGATAAAAACTATCCCACTCATGATCTTGAGTTAGCAGCTGTAATCTTCACTCTGAAGATATAGAGACACTATCTCTATGGTGAAAAATGTGAGATTTACACTAATCACAAGAGTTTGAAGTATATTTTCTCACAGAAATAACTCAACATGAGGAAAAGACGATGTCTTGAACTACTCAAGGATTATGATTGAACTATACACTACCACCCGGGGAAGGAAAATAAGGTGGAATATGCTTTGATTAGAAAGGACCATGTAGTTTTGAACAAGTTGAGAGTTTAAAGGTATCCTATTTTCATGGATCTAGTAAAGATGGATATGGGAATAACCATTGAAGGTGAAACATCAATAATTTTTCAAATGGTTTCCAAATAATCTTTACTAGAAAGGATAAAGAGTTCTTAGAATGATTATGAGAAGTTTCAAAAGAAGATTAAAGCTATAAATGATGGGATATTGAGTTACTTCGTATATAAAGATGTAATTTTGAAATTTGGGAAGAGACTTTGTGTTCCCGATATACCTGATCTAAAAAGAGAATTTTTGGATGATGATCATAGCTCTAATTTCTCTATAAACCCGAGGAGCACTAATATGTATAGAGATTTGAAGGAAAGATTTTGGTGGGACAACATGAAAAGAGAGATTTATGATTTTGTGTCAAGATATATAGTTTTCCAACAAGTGAAAGCTGGAAGAGAACATCCTAGAGGAGTCATGCAACCTCTTCCCATTCCTGAGTGGAAATGGGATGATATTATGATGGACTTTGTCATGGGGACACCAAAGACTCCTAGAAGGAATGATGCAATATGGGTCATTGTTGACCGTCTTACCAAGTAAGCACATTTTCTTGCTATAAGAGAAGATTTACCACTTGAACGTTTAGCAAGACTATATATTAATGAATTTGTAAGACTTCATGGAGTACCCCTATCGATTGTTTCTAATCATGATCCCCATTTTACATTAAGATTCTAGAAAATTATTCAGAAATACCTGGATACTGAACTTCATTTGATCACTTCCTACCACCCTCAAACTGATGGACAATCAGAACAGACTATTCAAATCTTATAAGACATGTTGAGATCTTACTCACTTGACTTTCAAGGTATGTGGGATCAATATTTACCTATGGTAGAATTTTCCTATAACAATATCTTCCATTCAAGTATTCATATGGCACCATATGAAGCGTTATATGGAAAGAGATGTCGCACACCAACTTGTTGTGATGATGTTGGTGAAAGAAAACTCATAGGCCCATAATTTGTTGAGGAAACAATGGAAAAAGTGAGGATTATCCAAACACATATCAAAGCATCTCAAAGTAGGCAGAAGAGCTATGCCGATAAACGAAGGAAGGATTTGGAATTTCAGGTAGGAGATCATGTTTTCTTGAAGATATCTCTATGGAAGGGAGTTATACGATTCGGTAAGAAGGGTAAATTAAGTCCCAAGTATATGAGACCTTTCGAAATTCTAGAACGAATTGGGGCTGTAGATTACCGTTTGGAAATGACACCAAGTCTCTCTAAAGTTCACGATGTGTTCCACGTATCACTGTTGAGAAAATACATGACTGACCCAATGCATGTACTCACCTATGAGGAAATTGAATTGGAACCTGATATGTCTTATTGTGAAGATCCTGTCAAGATTCTCGATACCAGAGATCAAGTGTTGAGAAACTAGACGACTCGTCTAGTAAAAGTTATATGGAGAAACCATAAGATGGAGGAGGCAATGTGGGAACCAGAGGAACTTATGATGAAGAACCACCTGAATCTTTTTGTGAGGTAGTGTTCTAGAAATTTTAAGGATGAAATTATTTGAAGGAGGGAAGAATGTAACACCCCAAGCTTCCATGGTATGTTTCCCTTTGAATAATGAAATAGCTTGCATTGTACGCAACTTTGAGATTCTAACACACCGTGACCAATCAAACTAGCCGTTATGAATAGTAATACCCACTTTTTTAAATTTTATAAATTTTATTTTTCAGAATGGACTTCATTTTTGAATTTGGAATATCAAAATTAGCTTAGGGTGAATTTTTGGTATTTTTCTGAAAACTTTCAATTTTTGTTGAATAGTTAAAAACACTGCGTTATTGGTTAAAAACGACTTTTTATTTAAATAATTATTTATTTTATTTAAATTTATTTTAGGTAAAAATAGATACATAATACCTATATAAGTTCAATGTAATTCATTGGAGTCATTTTATAATAAGTTTAGATATATAAAAATTTTATTGAACCATTTACTGTCTTTTACCTACCGCCTAGGAGCTTTTGAAAATTTGCATAAAAATTAATTTTACCACTTATGTGAGTTGAATTTAAAAAATCCAAGAGACACAGTTAATACCAGTAAGTAAAATGTGGTTTAACAAGATGAAAATAATTTTTGGTGAATCGTAACTTTTGACTTTTATTTACCACGGTTAAAATTAAATAGGGTAATTAAGGGTAAAAATGATATCATAATTACCCTAACACATGTCATAATTCTATTGAATAAGTTTAATTAGAAAAAAAAACCTTAGGAATAAAATATGATCCCCTTTGGTCCACTTGGATTAGATTAGGACATTTATTGTTATTTTATTTAAAGAAGAGTTAAAAGAGTTAAATTCAAAGTTTAATAACTAAACCATTTTTAATATAGGGTCATACACAATATAAATTTGACTATAAATATTATTTATAAATATAAAAATATTTCCTACATAATTGTATTTTATTTATAATTTTTAGACATTAAATAATTTAATTTATTTATGACACAATGATGATACAGTAATTACCTTATTAACGAAATATTAAAATAATTGATATTATAAATATCCAAATAAATGTAAATTGAGACTTTTGATAAATTAAACTAATTTTATAGGTTAATATGAAATGTTAGGTTTGGTTAAATAAATTTTATTCGAAGTGATAGAGTTTTAATTGCTTTCAAAAAAATCAAATACTAAATAGTGTCAAAATTAACATAATTGAGTTTTTAAAACAAATACTAAATTATTAATTGATATAGTATTAATAAAAATATAAGGTTCATAAAAATGACTTAGATAAGGTTATATATATTAATAATTAACCACTTGGGATTCTATTTTCATTTTATAGTAAGTTTATTAACCATATAATATAAAAATACAAAGAGACATGGTAAATGTCAAACTATTTAACTAAGAGTTAAATCTAAAAGATAAGGTTAATATGGTGACCTAAACCTTTCTAAAACCTATTGGTTGAGAGGTTTTAGACCCATCCACACCTTATACTCTAAATAAATCATTTTGGAGCCATTAGAAACTGAAAATGATTTTATTATAAAATAATATTTCAAGCTTTTCCTAAAGTGACCCTCACCTCTCTTATAAAAGGGAACTTCCCCTTCTCTTAATTTCAAACCTCCAAAGCCATTTGTCTTGGACAAAACCTGCCCAAATATACTCCCAACCTTACTACCTTTATCCTAGTGGCCTTAAGTTGGTCATAAATCCAACCTAAGGAGACCTTTTGATCAAATCAAATGGAAGAACCCGAAGAAGAGGTAAATATTTCATCACCTCTTTCAAGTTGTTTTCTTCTTCCACTTCCTCTTTCTTTTTTGTTTACATTATAAAATAATAAATCCAGTATCTTATATATAATTTAATGTTATTATAAAAATGTTACAACCATATTCATTATTCTATCCATCATATGAATGACAAAGTCACCATACGTGCGTACATACGACTTATCGTCTCCACGTCGTGGTGTAGTTTATTATTCAAACACTTTATTATTTGGATGGGTATAATAATGAGTATAAATAATGTAAACAATAAATATAACATGTTTTTTATTTTGTATATATGATATACCATCCAATTACATACGATTTCACTATCAATATAATGATATTGTCGCTCGTGCGTACGTACAGATTACCGTATCCACGAACGCGATGAGATTCATTTCCCCATCGTAATCATTCAAGAATAATTTTTATTTTATGATTAAAAATAATTTTTATGAACATAATATCATTATGTATATTAATAAAATACATCCTATCCATAAAAAACATGGCTTACTTAACCAAGCATATAAAAGAAAATGAATCAGTTAACACCTGAAATGATGATACTACTGAAATATTATTAACAACACAATATTAGAGGATCATATATGATATAATATTTATGTATATAGTTATTTTATAATGTAATAAATTTTTTTTAACAATTATACATAAGGTTAACATACCATCGACTAAGGAAAAGTACAAGGTAAGAGTTAATTTCACAATCTCTTTATTATCCGAGGTTGTATTTACGTAAGTATCTGCTGAGACCTCTTTATCATCCACATCCATGTTTTCTTAAAAATTTATTTCAAAATATTTTTAATATTTACTATACTATGGGTTAAATTCATTTATACCCTTATTTTACCTTATATGTTTTGAAAGGAATCTTTCCGTCGTTTTCCAAACAAGGTACTTTATGACCTTATTGACAAAATTAAGGTAAGAATGCTTTTTTTAACTTATACGATGGGTGCATCTATTTTACACCGTTATAACATCATCGAAGATTCCATTACAAGATTATAAAAATATTTTCAAAATAAATGTTTTCTTTTATAATTATGTTACTCTTAAATGGTTTCAAAATAGAAAGAGTTATTTCTTTCAAATAGTTTTCATTTCATCTATGTCAATATATTTTGATGGATTTTAAACTTGTTTGAAGTTGATTTATTATGATACAAATCTTCCATATTCTATTTAAGTTTTTTTGATATGTTTGAATGTGGATGTGTTATTTTTATCCCATTCATGGTTTATGGTTAAAGTATTGACATTTCGTATGCTAGTTTTCATAAAAACGTTTATATTATGTTTCAACCTTTTCATATAAGGAATGTATTGGACTTAGTATGTGATGGGTGGAGCCCACTATATCTCCTCGGTGCATCAGTAGGTCTCATGAGACAATTAGATGTGGAATTGGCTGAGGCCTTTCCCAATTTTATATATGGTTTTGGATGAGGCCTTAGTCATTTTTAGATGTCTTGGCTGAGGCCTTGAAAAAATGTTTCAGAATGTCCTACATTATACATTCCCTCATTATGAAAATAATAATGATAGTTCATGTGGATATTCTACTAGTAGAATACCCATGACTATGTTTTATTATGGTATTATTTACTCAGCTCATATTCCTACCGTAAAGTGTTCATGTTTATTATTTTTAAAGGAACGTGTTTTGAATTATTCATAATGATTAATGTTTATGTTATCTTCCATTGTATTGATTACCCTTATTGAGCATTTGAGCTCACCCCTTTCGTATGTTTCATTTTACCAGGATATGAAGAAGTTAGTTATGAGTGACCTGCAGGCATAATCTAGGAGGCTTGGATGTTTCTAATGGAATAAATTAGTGTTGTATTTCTTTTCAAGTTTTAATGTTGAACTTATGTATGTATCTTGTTTCCAATAATACTAAAATGATTGGTCTTATGGGACATTATTCCTTGTATCATTCCAATGTTATGTAATAAAGCACCAAATTTGGGTAACTAGGGTTGGGGCATTACAAAAAATCAAAAATTCAAATTTCTCCTCAATTTCACAAATGAAGTTTTACAATCTTCCCACCATAAAACTTCTCATAACTTAGAAGAATTGGTGGTTCTTAACCCAAAAACTCAACCTACCTCGGTCATCAATTCATAAAAAACTAATCTCATTCTAATCAAGAACAACATCCGATCTTTGCTATGAAACTCCAAACATGAGGTTTGTAATTTATCAAAACCCAAGACACCATCTGTCACCATCATCGAAACACAGGGATTCCTCTTACCCATGCCCATATATCCCAATACATGAAAATGTTTTTAGTCAATTTAATATCCAAGATCATGGTACTCCCCACCATAATACTCAGCATATAAGGACCGATTTCAAACCAGAGTGGTCCCCACCATTGTAATCACCTATTGAAAACACATTCTTAGTGATCTAATGACACACTTGGTGCAATTTTTATCTCATCACACTCGAATACCACATCGATTGTTTAATAACCGTTCTCATCACATCCACGATCCTACCCACATGATGTTTATACCACCATAGATCATGCTCTATACATTATCACATGTAATAACTAGATGTGGCCATCTCAATCACACTTGAGAACCAATACAAAACATCCACCGCTAATGATGCCCAAATCACTAGAAACATCATCCTTAGCATCCATAGAAATTTAATTCATCATGAAAGTAATATCCTCACTATAGGAAAATGACCATTTTGCAGCGGTTTCAAAAAACCACCGCTAAATTGTGTGTCGTCATACAATACGTGGCAGTTTACTCGATTTAGCGGCAGTTTATGGTAACCTTCATAGTGGACACATTTAGCAGTGATTTTTTATGGTTTTAGCGATGGGTTTCCCACCCAAAATGATTTTTTTAGAGACGGTTAAAATTGCTACTAAAAAAAATCTTTTTCATTGGGAAAACTGCCCCTAAAACCAAGATAACCATCACAAAATAATAAAGGAATATGAAAACTATTTAGCATTGGTTAAAACTACCGCTAAATTATTGTCCATAGAAACAGTTTTAACCTCCAAGGATAGAAAAATACTGAAATTATATAGATAATTAAAAACACTGCTAAATATAATACATTTATTTCATGGTATTTAAAACCATCGCTAAAGCTAGATTTCCAAAAAAGCAGCTGATTCTGCAACCCCAGTACCAATGCCCTAAAAAACCATTCCAATTTTACATGCACATACACCCCACATCAAAAATAATACCATAAGACCAACATTTTCATAAGAATCACATGATAGATACTTGAATAATAGGTTTAGTATGATTTGGGTACATAAAATTTATTCTAAGTACATGAAGTGTCACTTTTGGATATAGTGGTTTCACAATCAAGGATAACAGTTGATATTGAGTATGTTAATGTATTTGTGTATCTATCATAACTGAGGAATGTAATCGATAGTTTATGTTTTATTGGATTATATGGGAATTAAAGGAGAATCATTTTGGATATCTCTCACTTAGCATTGCTAATAACCACAGTTACCAAGAATGGATTCATGTTTGAATGTACATACTAGTGTGAGGAAGTTTCCATAGTGTTGAAGAAGTGGTTGTTGTTAGCTCTAATCCTAAGAATTCCTGAGCCTAACGTTGTACATGTAGTGAAATGTGATGCATCTGGTTCTGGATTAGGATATTTTATGATGTAGAGTGATAAATTAGTCACTTTGGGTTTCATCATCTTTTAACCCAAAAGATTAAATACTATAATCCTATATTTTAGTCTGTAGTTGTGGTCCATGCATTGAAATGATCGTGAAAGAACCTCTTGGGAGAGAGATTTGTTGGGTACTTTGGCACCTAGAGTGAATATAATATTTTCTCACTGCATGGAAATAATCTTTATCAAATGAATTTCATAGAATACTTGTATATATTTGACATCGATAAATAGTATTCAACTAGAAATGGAAATGTAGTGGTAAATGCATTAGGATATAAATTGTAGGAGATGGGAGAACATTTTTCATTAGGTAAATATAATATCTTATCTTCACTGTAAGACTAGTTGGTGGGTGTAGTTGAGGGTTTAGGGGAAGTAATGTGGGTATCCTTAGAGATAATGTCTTCATTGGTTAAAAAATTAAAGATAAGTTAGAATATTGTTCTGGAATGTATCATGACGTGTGATAGGTTGGAAGAATGTGAAACTATTTCAGGATTTAATTTTGATATACATGGATTTCTTATAGTTCGTATCGTGGTAATGGTCACATATTCCATGAGAGATGAGTTTATGAGATCCTATAATGCTTTGAAGCGGGATGTTTACATAGGGCCGAACATGATTTATAATAATGAAAAGTGGATGTTCTGGTGGTCCTCCATAGTAAGAGACATTGAATTCTTTATTTATCATTGATTGACTTGTCCAAAAATTATCACTGAGTGTCATATTTGATAGTTGAAGTGGGCTGTTTACCTAGGGACAGCCTGTTTTACCTCATAGTTTTGGTAATTATAATAGAAGTCTATGAGTTGATAGTTGAAGTTGTGTATAACATTTTATCCTCAGATCGATGAGCACTCAGGAAGGATGATCCAAACCATATAGGACATGATTCAAGATTGTATTATAGATTTTATCCACTAGATGCATTTTTTTGGAGATACAAATTCTGGTAGTGTAAGACACTCAAGTGTTCAACAGATATTTGTAAATTCTTCTATTAATGAAGTGGACAGTCCCTCTACCTTAATAGGATCAAGACACTCAAGTGTTCAATAGATATTTGTAAATTCTTATCAAAACTATTTTGAATAAGAGGAAATAATAATTGAGAGTTATCACATACTAACTATAAAACATGAGAAGATAATACTATAAAATTTAAAGAAATAAGGGCTATCCACTAAAAACAAGTTGAAGGGAGTTTTAAAACTATATATTCCCAAGAAAATCAATAAGAAGGTTGATCGTTCATACTTAGGTAACAAACCTAATAAATTTAGGAAAAATGAATCATAAAAAATGATTCATGACAATAAATAATCGACATATATGGTGTATACCACACTTGAGAAATCAATATATAAAAGGAAACATAAAAAATCAATAAAATACATAAAAGGAAACATGAGAAATCAAGAAAATGTATGGTCATGAAAATATTTGGTGGAAACTATGTGCCACACATGATACATATAAAAACCGACTGTTAGCATATTTTTCCAACATATCAACAATAAAACTAATCATAGTCAGATGAGGAAAACAACTCATCACCCTCTCCACCTCCATCTCTACTTCCTACTACCACCTATAAGAACATTATATTAAAAATTAAAGACTATTATATATTTATATTTAAACTTAATACCAATAAAAGTTTTCAAACTAAATGATTTTTAATTTTTGTGATTTACCTTCTCACCACCAGTCGATGCAATACCACTGGGGGAATATCTGTTCATCTTCTGATATAAATCAATCAATGATTTCTGAAAAGTGGATATCTGATCCCCCTGGTCTTGAACTGTGTTTCATAGATAAACAATCTCTCTCTAAGTATCTCGGGGTATGGACTGACTAAAACCAGGAGTAAATGTATCTAAAATCCCTGATGGCCTGCCAAAGACCTCAAATGGTATGGATCCCAAAACCATCCCACACACTCTACCATGATGCTCCTTCCCAATGACTTTAGCAACCGGGTCATCCTGGGAGACTGAGTAGGACTGCGCAGGATTGACATATCACAATTATTTAATTTTTACCTATAAATCAAACATCAATCATATTATAAGAAATATATATTAACATATTAACAACTGATAATAAGTTATTATAATGAAAAATGAGTTCATACCCCTACTTCTTTGGCAGACTCATTAACAAAACTTCCATCAGATTTTTGGTGAACATTCAAACACACTTCTGTTCAGGATGCTTTGTGCCCTAAACTCTGCGATTTCATTAAAAAAACATAAATAAAAAATTTAATATATTAAACAAATAATATTGTATTATAAATATTTAAACTAATGAAAAGATTACCATAGAAGATCGACTTCTAGAAAAACTCTTTGACCCCACAGTGTGAGGGATGAACTACTTAGCCCGGCTTGATGCATTCTTTCTTGAAAGATCCCAAAATAAATAAAATGAAATTTAATAGTAATGTATTAAATGTCACCTCCTATTCATATACATGTATAAATGTAAAATGATATTAATATAGTAATATATATTTAAATAACATCTACTTCTCATCACAATGTCTGTCAACAAAAACTTTTCATTGCTCTTTGGGTACCCCATCAGGTACCTTGTCATACATCTGTTGGGCGGTCAATGAAGTATTGTTGACATCGCCCCACAATATCCATTTAAAGTCTTTCCATTTTCCAAGATTTTTTAATTTCCACTTTCGTGCTATCACACCAGCAACTGTAAAGTGGAAAAACATCTGCACACAAAAATTCATTTTGAAAATATTAATAACATGACATTAAATTACATCATAATGTATTAAAATTACCTTTATTTGGGAATCAAAAACTTAATTTTTCTAACTTGTAGGCATATGCCTCCAATAATCATATGAAATAGGAAGGGAAATAGGCTCTATGGCCAGATGGCCTAAAATCTAACCAAGTAATCCTACGACATCATCCATAGGGACCTCATATGAATCAAATAGGACAACTATCTTCTCTCTGGTTAGATTCCATACATCTAAAATTTTTATATTTGTCTCCACACTTGCATTGTTTCCATATTTAATGAACAAATAGTTAGTATAAAAAAATTTCAATAAATTTATTCGTATTAAAATTTGTACCTATAACAGTCACCCTCTAGTATCCCCACGAAGAACTAGAAGTGGTGTGCCGCTCCACCACTATTGAGGCTCCTGAAGTGAGAGGCGGCGATTGATCTGTTAAAGGGAAACTCACAGAGGGTGAAAGAGATGGTGCAGGGGGTAAGAAGATGGTGGCTCAGATGCCGTATGGAGGGAGATAGATGGATCTTCATATGTCTCAGTGGTCCATAAAATAGTATATCACTTCCTCCTTGGAATTCCTGTCATTTAATCAAATAAAATTAAGTTCAGAACATATATTTAAAAACAATTATGCAGAAAAAAAATAAAAAATGATAACAAATGCACACTATTAACAAACAAAATATACACAACAATGATAATTAATGATTTCAAAAATGAAATAAGTGGTTTCTAAATGAATGTATAACTGTATATACAATCATTTTATCCTTCAATCATGTCAGTTTCCTAATCCATTAATTAATCCACTTCATTCATTCTTTCTATACTAATATTTTCAATATCATGATGGACAAATAATTCTAATTCTTATTATTGATGATATTCAATGTCAGAGGTCAAATATTCCACTTCATCACCCATATCATACAAATCTCTTTGTTTTATGTGAGCAACTACACTCCACCCTTCATCCACAAAATCATTCACATAATATACCGTTTTTTATTGTGATGATAAGATATATGGATCATGCAGTTCATGATCACCAATATTGTAACATCCCAAGCTTCCACGATACGTTTCCCTTTGAATAATGTGATAGCTTGCATTGTATGCAATTTCGAGATTCTAACACACCATGACCAATCAAACTAGCCGTTATGAATAGTAATACCCACTTTTTGAAATTTTATAAATTTTATATTTCAAAATGGACTTAATTTTTGGATTCAGAATATCGAAATTATCCTAGGGTGATTTTTTGGTATTTTTCTGAAAACTTTCAATTTTTGATGAATAGTGAAAAACACTAAGTTATTGGTTAAAACTGAATTTTTTATTTAAATAATTATTTATTTTATTTAAATTTATTTTAGGTCAGAATAGATACGTAATACCTATATAAGTTCAATGTAATTCATTGGAGTCAGTTTATAATAATTTGAGACATATAAAATTTTTATTAAACTTTTCACCGTCTTTTACCCATCTCCTAGGAGAATTTTCAAATTCACATAAAACTTAATTTTACCGCTTCTGTGAGTAAAATTTCAAAAATCTGAGAGACACGGTTAATATCAAGGAGTAAAATGTGGTTCAATAAGATAAAAATAATTTTTGTTGAATAGTAACTTTTTAATTTTATTTACCACGGTAAAAAGTAAATAGGGTAATTAAGGGTAAAAATGAAATTATTATTACCCTAACACATGTCCTAATTCTATTGGATAAGTATAATTCGACCAAAAACAACCTTATGAATAAAATATGAACCTCTTTGGTCCACTTGGATTAGATTAGGACATTTATTATTATTTAATTCAAAGAAGAGTTAAAAGAGTTAAAATCAAAGTTTAATAACTAAAACATTTTTAATATAGGGGTTTACATAAGAAAAATTAGATTATAAATATTAATTAGAAATATAAAAATATTTCCTACATAATGGTATTTTATTTATAATTTTTAGACATTAAATAATTTAATTTATTTATGACACAATGGTGATGCAGTAATTACCAAAATAATGAAATATTAAAATAATTGATATTATAAATATCCAAATAAATGTAATTTGAGACTTTTTATGAATTAAAATAATTTTCTAGGTTAATATGACATATTATTATTGGTTATATGAATTTTATTTGAAGTAATAATGATGTTATAAATTTATCAAAAACAAAATACCCAATAGTGTCAAAATTTACATAAAAGAGTTTTTAAAACAAATATTATATTATTAATTGATATTATATTCCTAAAAATATAAGGTTCGGCGAAGGGACTTATATAATGATATTTTTATCATTAATGGACCACTTGGGGGTCTATTAGAAGTATATAGTAATTTTATTAACTATATAATATAAAAATACAAAGAGACATGGTAAATGTCAAACTATTTAACTAAGAGTTAAATCTAAAAGATAAGGTTACTATAGTGACCCAAACCTGTCTAAAATCTATTGGTTGAGTGTTTTTATACCCATACACACATTATAATTTGAATAATTTACTTTGGATCCATTAGAAACCGAATACGAATTTATTATAAATTAATACTTTAAGTTTTTCCTAAAGAGCCCCTCCTCCCCCTTATAAAAGGACACCACTTCTAACCAATTCCTAAAACCTCTCAAGCCTTTTAGCTCGTCCAAACTCTGTCCAATTAAGCTCCCTACATCCCTATACTCATCCTATAATCCTTATATTAGGAATGAGGCACTTCAAGAGTCCTTTTTGGTTCAAACCAAAGGGAGTTACCCAAATTAAAGGTAACAATTTCTCTTAGCTTCTTTTATTTTATTTTACTTCTCCAACCCCTAAACTCTTATTATTATTTTCTTTTGTAACAAAACAATTATCATAAATATACTAGGATATTTTTATAAGAAGTATTCTAACCACACTTACACACACCTCAATCTAATGGGTGAATAACATAATGTTTATGTGGATGGAAACCAAACGCCTCACGAAACGATGATTGTTCAATTATCTCCTACCACCTCTCATGGTGGCCATTATGATGAAAAAATAATTAAATATTATATTAATGATATTTATTTTATATATAAGCTTCTTTAATTCCATTTTATAGCATACCCTTATTCGTTTCATGTTGTATATATACACGATAATTTCATTTGAGGAAGTGTGGACTACTGCCCCCTCAAAGTGATATGACTCGTTTATACCATACATGGAACATATAAAGGATGGTGTTAATTAAATTAATTAACACATATAAGATATTATATTATACTGGAATAATAATATACCTATTTATCATTTGGTTTTTATTCCTTTTAAAATGAAAAATGAAATGGAAGTAGCGTTCGTGCGTACGTACGGATTACCGTCTCCATGAACGCGATGAGATTCATTTCCCCATCATATCCATTCAATAATAATTCTCATTTGATGATTAAAATTAATGTTTAAGGACTTTATATCATTATGGATATGAATAAGATACAACCTATCCATAACAAACACGACTTACGTAACAAAGCATATAAAGGAAAACGAATCAGTTAACACTCGAAATGACGATACTACTAAAATATTATTAACAAAGCAATATTAAAAGATCATATATGATATCATATTTATGTATATGATTATTTTATAATTTAATTACAATTATTTAACTATTATACATGAGGTTAACCTACACTCTATCAAGGAAAAGTACAAGTTAAGGGTTTATTTCATAATCTCTTCATTATCCGAGGTTGTTTATACGTAATTATCTTCTGGGACCTATTTATCATCCACATCCATGTTTCTTAAAAATGTATTTCAAAACATTCTTACTATTTTACATAATATGGGTTAAAGTCATTTATACCCTTATTTTACATTTTATAAGAAGTTTATAAAGGAATCTTTACGTCATTTTCCAAACGAGGACCTTTTTAAACTTTTCGACAAATTAAGGTAAGAATGTCTTTTTTTAACTTATACGGCGGGTGTGGCTATTTTCCACCATTGTAAAATCTTAGAAGCTTCCCTTACAATATTATAAGAATATTTTCAAAGTAAATGTTTTATTTTATAATTATGTGACTTTTAAATGATTTCAAAAAAGAGATATTTCTCTCAAATAGTTTTGATTTCATCTATGTCAACATCCTTTGATATATTTTAAGCTTATTTTAAGTTGATTTATTATGATAAAAAACTTCCATATTATATTGAAGGTTTTGTGATATTTTTTACAGTGGATGTGTTATTTTTATACCATTCATGGTTTATGGAGAAAGTATTTACATTTCGTATGCTAGTTTTAGTATGAATGTTTATGTTATATTTAAACCTATTCATATGAGGAATGCATTGGACTTAGTATGTGACAGGTGGAGGCCGCTATAGATCCTCGATGCATCGGTAGGTATCATGAGACAAACTAGTGTCTTGGCACGAGGCCTTGGCTACGTGGTTATGATAGTCTGGCATTATGCATTCCATCATTATGAAAGTGGTTATTGATATTGCATGAGACTATTCGACTAGTAGAATATCCATGTGAATAAGTAAATGAAATTATTTCATTTTATTTCTACCATATTATGTTGAAGTTCAAGTTTAAAAGGCTTTTGTTTTATTTATACATTGCCTTAAATTTTTATTCTTATTTATGAAAGTTTCCGCTATATTGTTATCCTTACTGGGAATTTGAGCTCACCCCTTTCTATGTTTTATTTTTCCCAGGATGTGAAGAAGTATTTTATGAATGACCTGCAAGTATAGTATAAGGGGATATGAGTGTGGAGACAAAATGTTGATGTATTTTTCAATTTATGATGTAATGTAAAATTTATTAATGTATCTAGTGTTTCCAAGGCTACTAAACTAATCGGTCTTTTGAGACTTGATCTTTTGTGATCATGCCAATGTTATGTAATAATGCACTGAATCTGGGTAATTAGGGCCAGGGCATTATAGTTGGTATCAGAGGAAGTTTAGTACAAACCTTGGAAGCTAGATTTAGATAAACTCTGATTAGAGCACATAGACCTAAGATGGACTTTGAGGATTAGTATAGAAGAACTTCCTAGAATTTTGGTATTGTAGAGATTTTGTGAGTTTTCTGAGAAATACATCCCTGTCTGGATATGAGCAGGTAGAGGCGGCTCTGGCACAGATGTACCTAGAGGTAAAACCCGAAAACACCGCTTTGAGCTAGACTTGAACGGGAATTGGTGCACGATAATGGGCCTTGCTGCACTCTTGGTTACGACACTCCCAGGGGATATGCTTAGGATAATTCTCATTTTCTTTACAATCAATTATGAAGGGTTTATGAGTATATAATTCCTCAAAGAAAACATTTTTTTTATGATTATGGATTATATCCATAAATAGTTTAATTTATGTTAAGTGTTTTAGAAGTATGGAATTATGTATTTTGATTCATAAACTGATCTAGTTTATGACATTGTTTAGAAATGGTGCCTAGTAGAAGGAATGAAAACTATATCAATGCACAAACTCCATGTAGGGATTGCCCTATTGCTTAAGATAATTATAGTGGAGCTGGTGATGCAACTGGTACTGATCAGCTAATCACCATACTGGGACAAATCACTCAGGTTATGAATAATAACCTTACCCGTATGGAGCACCCTGATCCATAGTGTGGAGGATCAATGTTAGATCGCTTCATGAGACAGAAACCACCAACATTAAATGGGAGTACAAATACATTAGTAGCTGAGAAATGGATAAGTTCCCTAGAGAAAATATTTCAGGCTTTGGGGAGTAGTGAAAGGGAAAAAGTTGTCATGGTAGTTTATCGCCTCACTAGAGATGCTGATCAATGGTGGTAATTGATACAAAACACAAAGGAATATGATGAAGTATCAAATATGGAATGGAGGGAGTTTAAAGAGCTTTTCTTAGAAAAATACTTTCCTCGTGACCATCGAGCAGATATGGAAAGGCAATCTCTGAGTCTGAGGAAAAAGGAGTATGAGAATGTCGCAAAGTATGAGGCTAACTTTACAAGGTTAGAGAGGCATGCAGCAGATTATATACATAACCCAAGAAGTAAGATTGATCTTTTCTTTGATGGGTTAAAACCATTTCTCTATCGAGCATTAGTCTCACAATCTTTCTCGTAGTACAAAGATATTGTCTCATGTGCTATCAAGACAGAAAAGGAATTCTCTAAGTCTTACGACTTTAAGGAAAAACAAGAGAAGAGGAGATCAGCTGACCACTATAGAAATGGAAATAAAGGGAAGAAGGGAAAATTTGATTATCCATCCTGTAGTAAATGTGGGAAGAAACACCCCGGTACTTGCTTGAAGGGAATGAGAGTCTGTTACAAGTGTGGTGAAAAAGGCCACCAAGCTCATGATTACAAGGGAAAGAGAGTTTTTGTCAACGTGGAATGCTATAATTGTAGAGATATGGGACATTATGCAAATGAATGTCCTAAGAGTCAGGGGAACTTACCTCAGAAAAGGCCAAGGGATCAAGGCCAAGCTTATGCTATCACTACTGCTGAGGTAGAAGCTCCGAAAGACGTGGTGGAAGGTAGTTTAATGGTTTCCTCAATTTTAGAAAATGATTTATTTGATTCTGGATCATCACATTGTTTCATATCTTCCTAGTTTGCTAAGAAAATTATATATTTCCAATTTTATTTAACAAGGGAGTTCTCAGTTAAAACTCCTAAGGGAAGTATCATTTTAACAATGTTTTGTGAATCGGTCCCCATTAGAGCACATAAATGTTCTTTATCCGCTGATCTCATCATCATACATATGATTGAGTTTGCTATAATCCTCAGTATGGATTGGCTTTTGGACCATGATGAAAAGATTTATTGTAAGAAGAAGGAGGTTACAATTTTTGATGATGATGATAAGGAACACCTTATCTTTAGAGAAGAATCGTCACCACCTAATTCTTATCTAGATCTACCCCCAGTAGCTCAAATAAATTCAATTATTGGGGAGGAAGATAATGAAATGATTGTGGGTGAGGAAAGGAATGATCAAATAGAGGATGTACCTATTGTGAAGGAATATGTAGATGTGTTTCCGGATGATTTACCTAGGCATCCTCCAGAACGAGAAGTTGAGTTTTCCATTGATTTAATTCTTGGATCAAGGCCTATATCGAAGACCCCTTATAGAATGGACACTATGGAATTAATTGAACTAAAGAAACAACTAGAGGAATTGAGTAATAAGGGATTTATTCTCCCTAGTGTTTCTCCATGGGGATCCCATGTTCTTTTTGTTAAAAATAAAGATGGATCTATGAATTTATGTATCGACTACATGGAGATCAATGCTATAACAATAAAGAACAAGTATCTCCTACCTCGCATTGATGATTTATTTGACCAACTACATGGATCTCAATACTTTTCAAAGATTGAACTTCGATCTGGATATCATCAGTTGGGTGTGAAGAAGGAAGACATTCTGAAGACAGCATTTCGAACCAGATACGGGCATTACGAGTTTACAGTAATGCCTTTTGGGCTGACTAATGCACCGTTTGTTTTCATGGATCTAATGAATAGAGTTTTCAAGGAATATCTCGATGATTTTATAGTGGTATTTATTGATTATATCTTGGTATACTCCAAAATCTATGAAGATCATGAAAATCACCTACACATTATCCTGAAGACTCTGAGAAGACATGAATTATATGGGAAGTTTAGCAAGTGTGAATTCTGGCTTCAAGATATTTCTTTTCTTGGCCATATTGTCTCTAAGGATGGAATATCTGTTGATCCTTCTAAGACAAGATCAATCCAAGAATGTCCAACACCAACAAGTATAACTGAGGTATGTAGTTTTATTGGTTTAGCAGGTTATTATCGACGTTTCGTCCATAATTTTTCCCGATTGGCTAACCCATTAACAAAGCTCACACGTAAAGGGGTTAAATTTGTTTGAAAAAAAGAGTGTGAATCGGGGAATGATGGGTTCGTTATTTATAGTGATGCATCGAAGAAAGGACTTGGTTGTTTCCTTATACAGAATGATAGGGTTATTGCCTATGCATCACGACAACTAAAAAATCATGAGAAAAACTATCCTACTCATGATATTGAGTTAGCTACTATAATATTTGCTTTGAAGATATAGAGACATTATCTATATGGTGAAAAATGTGAGATATATACCGATCACAAGATTTTGAAGTATATTTTCTCATAGAAAGAACTCAACATGAGGTAAAGGAGATGGCTTAAACTACTCAAGGATTATGATTACACGATACACTACCACCTGGGGAATGCAAATAAGGTGGCAGATTCTTTGATCAGAAAGGATCATGGAGTTTTGAATGTGATGAGAATTGAAAGGGATCCTATTTTCATGGATCTAGTGAAGATGGATATGGGAATTACCATGGAAGGTGAAACATCGATACTTTTTCAAATGGTTTCCAAACCATCTTTACTAGAAAGGATAAAGAGTTCTCAGACTGATGATGAATAATTTCAAAAGAATATTAAAGCTGTGAATTATGGGATATTGAGTGACTTTGTGTATGAAGATGGAATTTTGAAATTTGGGAAGAGACTTTGTGTTCCCGATATACTTGATCTAAAAAGGGAATTGTTGGATGATTCTCATAGTTCCAATTTCTCTATACACCATGGGAGCACCAAAATGTATAGAGATTTGAAGGAATATTTTTGGTGGGACAACATGAAGAGGGAGATTGTTGATTTTGTGTCAAGATGTATGGTTTGTCAACAAGTGAAAGCTGGAAGGCAACAACCTGGAGGAGTCATGCAACCTCTTCCCATACCTGAGTGGAAATGGGATAATATTATGATGGACTTCGTCATGGAGCTACTAAAGACTCCTAGAACGAACGATGCAATATGGGTCATTGTTGATCGTCTTACCAAGTCAGCACATTTTCTTGCTATAAGAGAAGATCTACCACTTGAAAGTCTAGCAAGACTATATATTAATGAAGTTGTGAGACTTCATAGAGTACCCCTATCGATTGTTTCTGATCGTGATCCCCGTTTTACTTCAAGATTCTGGAAAAGTCTTCAAAAAGCCCTGGATACTGAACTTCGTTTGAGCACTGCCTACCACCCCCAAACTAATGGACAATCAGAACGGACTATTCAAACCTTAGAAGACATGTTGAGATCTTGCTCACTTGACTTTCAGGGTATGTGGGATCAATATTTACCTCTGGTGGAATTTTCCTATAACAATAGTTTCCATTCAAGTATTCAGATGACACCATATGAAGCGTTATATGGAAAGAGATGTCGCACACTAACCTGTTGGGATGACGTTGGTGAAAGAAAACTCATAGGCCCAGAACTAGTGGAGGAAATGATGGAAAAGGTAAAGGTAATCCAAAACCACATCAAAGCAGCTCAAAGTAGGCAGAAGAGCTATGACGATAACCGAAGGAAGGATTTAAAATTTTAGGTAGGAGGTCATGTTTTCTTGAAGGTATCTCCATGGAAGGGAGTTATACGTTTTGGTAAGAAGGATAAATTGAGTCACAGGTACATAGGACCTTTAGAAATTCTAGAACGAATTGGGGCTATAGCTTATCGTTTGGCAATGCCGCCAAATCTCTCAAAAGTTCACGATGTGTTCCACATATCACTGTTAGGAAAATACATGCCTAACCCAACGCATGTACTTACTTACGAGGAATTAGAACTGGAACCCGATCTGTCTTATTGTGAAGAGCCCATCAGGATTATTGATACAAGATAACAAGTGCTGAGAAACCGGACGACTCGTCTGGTAAAAGTTCTATGGAGAAACCATAAGATGGAAGAGGCAACGTGGGAACCCGAGGAACTTATGATAAAGAACCAACTGAGTCTTTTTATGCAGTAGTATTCTAGAAATTTCGAGGATGAAATTATTTAAAGGAGGGGAGAATGTAACACCCCAAGTTTCCACGGTATGTTTCCCTTTGAATAATGTGATAGCTTGCATTGTACGTAATTTCGAGATTCTAACACACCATGACCAATCAAACTAGCCATTATGAATAGTAATACCAACTTTTTAAAATTTTATAAATTTTATCTTTCAAAATGGACTTCATTTTTAAATTTGGAATATTGAAATTAGCCTAGGGTGAATTTTTGGTATTTTTCTGAAAACTTTTAATTTTTGATGAATAGTGAAAAATACTGAGTTATTGGTTAAAACCGACTTTTTATTTAAATAATTATTTATTTTATTTAAATTTATTTTAGGTCAAAATAGATACATAATACCTATATAATTTCAATGTAATTCACTAGAGTCAGTTTATAATAATTTTAGATATATAAAAATTTTATTGAACTTTTCACCGTCTTTTACCCATCTCCTAGGAGAATTTGCAAATTCACATAAAACTTAATTTTACAGATTTTGTGAGTGGAATTTTAAAAATCCAAGAGACACGGTTAATATCAAGGATTAAAATGTGTTTTAATAAGATAAAAATAATTTTTGGTGAATAGTAACTTTTTACTTTTATTTACCACGGTAAAAAGTAAATAGGGTAATTAAAGGTAAAAATGAAATTATTATTACCCTAACACATATCCTAATTCTATTGGCTAAGTATAATTAGACAAAAAACAACCTTATAAATAAAATATGAACCTCTTTGGTCTACTTGGATTAGATTAGGACATTTATTATTATTTAATTCAAAGAAGAGTTAAAAGAGTTAAAATCAAAGTTTAATAACTAAAACATTTTTAATATAGGGTTATACATAAGATAAATTCGATTATAAATATTCATTATAAAGATAAAAAGATTTCCTAAATAATGGTATTTTATTTATAATTTTTAGACATTAAATAATTTAATTTATTTATGACACAATGGTGATGCAGTAATTACCTAATTAATGAAATATTAAAATAAATGATATTTTAAATATACAAATAAATGTAATTTGAGACTTTTTATGAATTAAAATATTTTTATAGGTTAAGATGAAATATTATTATTGGTTATATGAATTTTATTCGAAGTAATAATTCTGTTATGAATTTATAAAAAACAAAATACCCAATAGCGTCAAAATTGACATAAAAGAGTTTTTAAAACAAATATTATATTATTAATTGATATTATATTCCTAAAAATCTAAGGTTCGGCCAAAGGACTTATATGATGATAGGTGTATCATTAATGGACCACTTGGGGGTCTCTTGGAAGTATATAGTTAGTTTATTAACTATATAATATAAAAATACAAAGAGACATGGTAAATGTCAAACTATTTAACTAAGAGTTAAATCTAAAAGATAAGGTTAATATAGTGACCCAAAAATGTCTAGAATCTATTGGTTGGGTGGTTTTAGACCCATAACCACCTTATACTTTGAATAATCTACTTTTTATGCATTAGAAACAGAATATGAATTTATTATAAATTAATACTTTAAGTTTTTCCTAAAGAGCCCCTCCTCCCCCTTATAAAAGAACACCACTTCTAACCAATTAATCACACCTCTCAAGCCTTTTGACTCGTCCAAACTCTGACCAATTAATCTCCCTAAATCCTTATACTCCTCCTAGAATCATTACCTTTTCTAGAAGGCACTTCAAGAGTCCTTTTTGGTTCAAACCAAAGGGAGTTACCCAAATTAAAGGTAACGATTTATCTTAGCTTATTTTCTTTTATTTTACTTATCCAACCCCTAAACTCTTCTTATTATTTTATTTTGTAACAAAAAAAGTATCCTAAATAAACTAGGATATTGTTATAAGAAGTATTATAACTTCAATTACGCACACCTCCATCTAATGGGTGAAGAACATAATGTTTCTGTGGATGACAACCAAACGCCTCACGAAACGATGATTGTTCAATTATCTCCTACCACCTCTCATGGTGGCCATTATGATGGAACTATAATTAAATATGATATTAATGATATTTATTTTATATAAAAGCTTATGTAATTCCATTTTATATCATACCATTATTCGTTTCATGTTGTATATATATACGATAATTTCATTTGAGGAAGTGCGGACTACCGCCCCCTCAAAGTGATATGACTCATTCATACCATACATGGAACGTATAAAGGGTAAAGTTAATGAAATTAAGTAACACATATAAGATATTATATTATACTGGAATAATAATATACCTATGTATCATTTGGTTTTGATTCCTTTTAAAATGAAAAATGAAATAAAAGTAGCGTTCGTGCGTACGTATGGATTACCGTCTCCACGAACGCGATGAGATTCATTTCCCCATCATATCCATTCAAGAATAATTCCCGTTTGATGATTAAAAGTAATGTTTAAGGACTTTATATCATTATATATATGAATACGATACAACCTATCCATAAAAAAATCAGCTTACGTAACAAAACATATAAAGGATAACAAATCAGTTAACACCCTAAACGACAATAATACTAAAATATTATTAACAAAGTAATATTAAAAGATCATATATGATATCATATTTATGTATATGATTCTTGTATAATTTAATAACAATGATTTAACTATTATACATGAGTTTAACCTACACTCTATCAAGGAAAAGTACAAGGTAAGAGTTTATTTCACAATATCTTTATTATCCGAGGTTGTTTATACGTAATTATCTACTGGGACCTCTTTATCATCCACATCCATGTTTCTTAAAAATGTATTTCAAAACAATCTTAATATTTTACAAAATATGGGTTAAATTCATTTATACCCTTGTTTTACTTTTTATAAGAATTTTATAAAGGAATCTTAACGTCATTTTCCAAACAAGGACCTTTTTAACCTTTTCGACAAATTAAGGTAAGAATGTATTTTTTTTAACTTATATGGTGGGTGTGGCTATTTTCCACCATTGTAAAATCTTCAAATCTTCCATTACAATCTTATAAGAATATTTTCAAAGTAAATGTTTTATTTTATAATTATGTGACTTTTAAATGATTTCAAAAAAAGAGATATTTCTCTCAAATAGTTATGATTTCATCTATGTCAACATCCTTTGATGAATTTTAAGCTTATTTGAATTTGATTTATTATGATACAAAACTTCCATATTATATTGAAGGTTTTTTGATATGTTTTAATGTGGATGTGTTATTTTTATACCATTCATGGTTTATAGAGAAAGTATTTACATTTCGTATACTAGTTTTAATACGAATGTTTATGTTATGTTTAAACCTATTCATATGAGGAATGCATTGGAATTAGTAAGTGACGGGTGGAGCCCGCTATAGCTCCTCGATGCATCGGCAGGTCTCATGAGACAAACTAGTGTCTTGGCATGAGGCCTTGACAAAATCTTATTTGTAATCTTGGCACGAGGCCTTGGCTACGTGGTTATGATAGTCTGGCATTATGCATTCCATCATTATGAAAGTGGTTATTGATATTTCATGAGATTATTCAACTAGTAGAATATCTATGTGAATAATTAAATGGAATTATTTCATTTTATTTCTACCATATTATTCTGAAGTTCAAGTTTAAAAGGATTTTGTTTTAGTTATACATTGCCTTAAATGTTTATGCTTATTTATGAAATTTTCCGATATATTGTTATCCTTACTGAGCATTTGAGCTCAACCCTTTCTATGTTTTATTTTTCCTAGGATGTGAAGAAGTATTTTATGAATGACCTGCAGGGATAGTATAAGAGGATATGAGTGTGGAGAAAAAATGTTGATGTAGTTTTCACTTTATGATGTAATGTAAAATTTATTAACGCATCTAGTGTTTCCAAGGCTACTAAACTAATCTGTCTTTCAAGACTTGATATTTTGTGATCATGCCAATGTTATGTAATAATGCACCAACTCTGGGTAATTGGGGTCAGGGCGTTATAAATATCCATCAAGAGAGAGAAGTTCACAGAAGTAAATTGCAAGAAATCTCTTTTAACACCTCTGATAATATCAACCCAATTACATTTGAATAAAACAACTGAAAAATGCCCATAGTAGTTTAATTCAATAATATTGGCCATCTTTCCATAGTATCCCAATTTAGAAAATGTAAATATACCACTATTCTGTTTTTTCAAACCCTCTTCTCGATCGATTGTATGAAATCTAAATCCATTCATGTTGTAAGCGTCAAAATTTCTAACTTTTTTTAGAGTACCTAGAGAAAGAAACTTCAAATATTCTGAAAAATCTACTCGAGTATCAGTATTCATGATCTAAAAAAAGAAATATACTTTATTAGAATTAAAAAATATATGTGTCAACCTAATATTCGTATTTATTGTAATATTTATGAACTTACACACATAAAAACCATTCTACAAGCTCTTTATTAATAGCTTTCATTATATCTTTCTCATTTCATGTTCAGCCTCTCATTTGTCTCTTTGTTTTTATCATCAAATCTTCAATAAATGGATCTAAAATTTCACTATGTAGTAGCATATATCTATGTACCTGTAATAATTCCATTTCCTTGAGTATAACATTTGAGGTCCTCCCAACTGATCAGCCAATAGCAGGAAATATTTTTGATTTCCCATGTATTTGAGATTGATTCTATGTGTCTTCAACATGTCCAACTTGATTAAATCTTATCTCAATATCATCCAAGTATTTAGAAAAAAAGGTAAGACACTCCTCTACCAAATATCCTTTAGCAATAGATCCTTCTGGTTGATATTTATTTCTCACATATGATTTCAAATGCCCAAGATATCTGTGAAATAAAATAAATAGACATAATTATGAATTTAATTAAGTCCAAAAAATGTTTACTTAACTGAAAAACATATTAATAAAGTACCTCTGAATTGGATACATCCATCAATAATGAACGGGCCCTCTTAATTTAGCTTTCTCAACCAAATTTACAATTAAACGCATCATGACAGTAAAAAATGACGGAGGAAAGATCATCTCCATCGCACAATGTGTCAATACAATCCTCTCCTGAAGGTTGTCAAGATAAAATGGATATAGAGATTTCTCACATAGTTGTCTGAAAAATGTGTAGAATTGTAGTACAACAATAGTAACTTTTTCAGGTAATAATGTACATAATGGAAATGGTAGTAACTGCTGTAACAAAATATGTGAATCATGACTTTTTAATCCCTGTAAGTTATGATTATTTAAGTCAACACACCTTGATATGTTACTTGAATACCCATCAGATACTTTCACATGCATTTAAATTCAAAGGAATGTATCTTTATCCCTATTTTTCATTTCAAAAATTACCGGAGCATACTTTTCATTCTCATATGTCCAGAGATCATGTTTTATGTTCATTACTTATAAGTATTTCCAAGCATTGATATGATCCTTTGACTTTCCATGCTCATTAAGAAATGTGAAGATCAAATTGTCACATACATTCTTCTCAATATGCATCATGTCAAGATTATTCCGCAACAAATTAAATTCCCAATAAATAAGTTTGAATAATATACTTTTTTTCTTCCACTGTTACATTCTGATTTCACTTGATGATGCACTTGGAACTTGTTTCCTTCTATAATTCAAATGATTAGCCATCCCAAATTCTGTTTCAACATTTCCAAGTTGTGTTAATATTTCAGAACCAGTTAAAAAATTTGGAGGTGGTCTACGATCAATGAAACAATTAAATTTTGATATGTTCTTCCAAAATCTATGAGATGCATCAAGAAATATTCGATGGCCCAAGAAGAACCATTTTCTACTGTGAGGTATCCATTTGGGATCAAAATCAAAGTTACAAATAGTATAAACCAAACCCATGTAAGTGTTCCAACCTGATAAATTCCCAAGCCCAGGGAAGTCACTAATGGTCCACATTAAAGTAGCATGCATTTTGAACATTATTTTAGAAGAATCATCAAGTGTCTCAACACCATTACTCCATAACTCCTATAATTATTAAATTAAAGGCTACAAGTATACATCAATATCATTTCTAGGCATTTTTTTTCTAGTAATAATCATCTAAATGATAAAATACATTTTTTTCATACACATCCATAGAGGAACATTGTAAGGGATCAAAACAACTGGACAAATGCTATAACTGGTATTCAAAGTCTCAAATGGGTTAAATCCATTGGCAGCCAATCCCAATCGAACATTCCTAGGATCAGTTGAGAAATTTGGATGTAATGAATCAAATGTCTTCCATGATTTTGAATCTCATGGATGTCGCATTAACCCATCATTTTTATTATCTACACAATTCCACTTCATGTGTTTAGCAGTTTTCGATGACATGAATAATCTTTGCAATCAAGGATTTAAAGGAAATTAACGCAAAACCTTTGCAGGTGTGTTACTTTTATTCTTCTTCATGGTAGTATGTTGATTCATACTTATAACATCACCCATTGACTACCATCTAGAAGAAGAACATTTTTTTAATCTTGTATACTTGAATCCTCTCTCCAATAAAACATACAATCATTGGGACATGCATGTATTTTTGAATAATTCAAAACAAGCATATTAACAACTTTTTTCATATAATAAAAAGACTTGGGTATGTTTTCTTTAAGAAATGCATCATGTAACAACTCTAATATCATGGACATTGCCTTATTTGTAATTCCATATAGACATTTGATATGGTACAACTTCAGCATAAAAGAAAGTTTTGAATATTTCAAACATCCACTATAAAACTCTTGATTTCCATCATCAACTAAATCATGAAACATATTTTCCTCAGTGAAGTTTTCTCTTACATTAGTCTCCACATAATCCAGAGGAGGTTCCACTGATATGTTACAATCTTGATCTGGTTGTCCTACAGTCTCAAAAACATCACTTGTCACGTTGCTATTTGTAACACCCTCATCCGGTTGTTCTGATATGTTTTGATGTTGATGGTGGTGTCTTGCAGTTCTGAATGCATCATTTATAAGGTTTTTCATTTCATTTTCCATTTTCGATGAATTTGGGAGCTCATTCTATGGATTGACATTAGTGCTCAAACTTTCTGTAATGTTCGATTCTCCATGCCAAATCCAACACATATATTGACTAGGGAATTGCTTCAATATTAAATGTTCATAAATTTAATCTCTCTTCAACCATCTTCTAAATTTACATTTAGGACATTTACATCTTATTATCCCTTTAATGGATCGATTGGAAATTTTAAAATCTAAAAAATCCCCCAAACCCTTAACATACTGAGGTGTGTTCCTCAGTAATGTGATCCAACTTTTATCCATGTATATCACAATGTTCCTACACAATATTAAAAAAAATTAAAACACATAACTATTAATAAATAGGGAAATATATTCATATATACTAGTTGAAAAAAATATATAAATATATTAAATAAGGTTTTCTTATATAAATACATATGGTAAATAATGAACCCACCCACTAGAAAACCAAAGCATTCAAATTAAAAATATCCATAAAAGAATAAGAGAATAAGGATCCCATCCCTGTAGTTTTTTTATTTCATACTACACCAAAATATATGGACAAAATAATGATGTCATAACTTTTATATCACTAAGGTAAGGTCATGATAAATTATATAATAATTGAATAGAAGTTTGTAATATGAAATGGAAACAAACTCTTACCTTAAAAGAAATATTTTTATGCTTTTAAGAGAGAGATATAATTTTGGTTTGGAAATATTAGAAGTTAAATGGTTTCTAAATAAGATTTTGATAATTTGAAAAAGATTTTGTCTTATAAGTTTGAGTCTATAAAATCCATTACCAGTCAAGCTAAAGTTTCTAATTTTAGTGTAATGGGTTTTGTAGATATCCCATAATGAATTCCATTATTTCTAGAAGATCTTTCTACAATGAGAAAAAAAGTTTAGAGATTATATTGTGATAATTTACCCTTGAAACTTTGATTGAAAATCAGAAAGTGTTGGTTGAGAATTTAACCTCTGAAGATCCTAGTGTTTAGTTTTTGTTTGACTAGATGAATGATATGATGTGAAAACATGTTCAGTATTCTAATACTATTCATAATTTTCTAAAATTAAATCTGGTGGAGGCATTGGATATGTTTCATGATTCATGGTTTTTGATGAAGGAATAGTATGGGATATTGAATTAGAATTTTTAACTATTGAAGATGGAGTTAAAGGCAGTGAATCAGACTATTCATGATTCCCTAACCACAAAATCTTTTTTCTGATGAGCCTAATAATTCTTCTCATATTACCCCATAACCTGTTAAAACCTTGTTCCAAAACTCATTTGTAAACTGATAATATTAATACAAAATAATTTTTTTTTATATTCTATTATTTGATATCTTTATTATCTATTTACTTTTTACTGTTGTTTTATGTTTTAGAGCCTATTTATTTTTCAGAATACATTTATTTTTGGTTAACATAACATTAAATAATGAATTAGAATTTATGTTTTTTTCTTCTTTATTATTCCAATTCTTAATATGCTTGAAGAAAACAGAAATGTATCACTTTCCAAATCACAAAGGTGGGTTAATTTTTTAATTTATCCAAGTGTTTTTAAAAGTCTAGGAAACCTAAAAAAGGCTAGGGAACCTAAAAAAGAAAACCATAAAATTTTTATATATCAAATGATGGGTGTGAGAACAAATAATCCCAGTAGGATCTCAACAAGGATTTTGTGAAAGTCTTTTCAAAACACATCTTATTTATAATAGTTTTAAATATAGTTAGAAAATATATTTTTATTGATAATCACATGAAATACCAAATATCACCTTAACATCCATTTTATAAACTTCTATTTTCTTCTTCTTTAAATGAAAATAATCATTTTAAAAATATTACTTTAAAACCCTTAAATTCTTTAAAACAACCCATTAAAGTTTCAATTTTAAAAAATACTTTAGAAACACCCTTTTGAAAACACTTCAAAAAAAATTAATGAAACAAACCCATTCTCATAAACTGTAAAAATAAAACACCAAGTCACCACATCACAAACGAGATATGAGTAAATAATGAGAAAAATTCATGGTTCCCACCATATTAATCAAACTAGGGGACACAAGGAATGAGATCCCCCAAATGGAATCCATATAGTATCCTGGGAAACAAAAAAGTTCATAAAGTAAGATAGTACTAGACCTTACCAATACATGATACCTACCACTAACATATGTTTCATCCAAACAACACAAGTCACTTGAGTATCATGCACCTAGCATCATAGGGGGAACTCCCCACTAGCCATGGTATACAACACAACTAGGGGACACCAATAGTGTGTGACTATCTAGTGTAACATAAATATAGACCTCTCTCTCAGTGCCTAGTGAACCCATGATAGAAATAATAGGATACACATAATCAAACAAGTTACATGATTAATGCAACAACATAATATAAATCTAACCTCACCCCCAACACCCTTGTAATAAACAACACCAAAAATATCATCAATTTCATAAAAATACATCTAAAGATAAGGGGAAATCATTGAGGGTATTACATACATTATAAGTAGTTCATTATGAAAGTTACAAATGAGACTTATTAAAATAATCAGAATTCTAAGTCACTTTAATCCAATTTGAAACCCCATTTCAAATAATTAATTAAAACTAACTATTTATATACTTTACTGAAATATGAAATGGTTGAATGTATCTTAATTATACTCATACTATAGAATATCTAGTGATCAAAATATTTTGGAGTTTAAAAAGAAATATGAAACCTAAATATATAATAGTCCAAGAGTAAAATGAAATAAAAAACATGTCATTTGAGGATCTATATAGATCTATCATGACATATGAGGTCACAATGAAGTTACATGATAATAAAAAATCCAAAAAATACAATAATAAAATAATGTTTTCTTTTAAAGAAATTAATGATGAAACCTATAATGATGATGAAATGGATCATCAATCAAAGAATATGAGCATATTATTCAAAATAAAGAAATCATAAAATTGTTAAAATACGGTTGATAATGATAGAGAACAACAAGTGATTTTATTACAATGAAAAAAGGAACACATAAGGTCGTAATTCTATATAACTAACAAAAGAAACAAGGGGAAGAATAAAAAAAATCAATGAAACCTTCAATGTTTCAACTTAGTGTGTGATAAATGAAACCCTCCTATAAATGGAATCAATGGAAAAATGTTCCTAGTATCTCATGACTAAAATAGAGGTTAGTCATGATGTAAAATCTAACTCTTATTCATCTTCCACTAAAATTACTCCTCTCCCTCTTATTCTTTATCCAATAACCTATGCTATAAAGATATAAAATATGGATGTTGAAAACATGATAAAGGTTTTTTCGAACTGAATTTAATATCGAAATATCATAAAAATAAGTATAATTAATCCCTCAGTGATAAGTAAAAACTCACAATAAAAAAACTGAATTATCAAAAATAATGGTCAATATAATGTGATGAATTTACAATGGAATATTTATTATAAAAAAAATATATTTTTAAATTCACCAAATTCTAAAAAAATTATATAAAAAATTGGGTTTATAATGTTGTAAAAATAATAATCTGCTTTGGGATTTTCAAAAAATGAATGTTCTTTAAAAAGAAAAATAATTTATTAATTGATCTATTTTTTTTATAATTACTATCATAAAATATAGAATATAATTCAATAACATAATTAAAAGAATGGTATCCAATGAATTAGATGTTTGGAGTGAACTGCTATGGTGCAAAGATATTTTCTCAAAGTTCAATTTGATGGTGTGGAGGGTTTATAATCATATACTTCCAATTGATGAAAATATCATGTGCATGTGTGTGAGTATGGCCTCTAGGTGATACTTTTATAACTATAGGATGGAATAAGAAGTAGAAAGATGATACTGAGGGGAGGAGAGAAGCGTCGAGTGGTGCCACGAGTCAGGACCTGCAGCGGGGAGGCGAGCTAGGGCTTCGGGGGGTCAGCGACGATGGGCGACAATCCGTGCTGAGGGGCAGTGAGTTGGTGAGGCACGCTAAGGGGATGCGTAGGGCTTCAGGGGTCACTGGGGGGGGGGGGGGTCTCACGGGGGTTGGGGGGGGAGAAGGGTGGTCTCACGAGGGTCTAGGGGAGAAGTTTCAAGATTGAAAAAAAAGTTTAGCATCAGTTTTTAATAAATCGTCACTAAATCATCTATAAAAAAATTAGTGGTAGTTTAGTAAACTACCTCTAAAAAACCGCCGCAAAAGGATATTTACCTCTAACAACCAATGGTGCACTACCCACCATATGGAGTTCCTCATACTACTCCTAGAGAACAACCTCAAAATGTTTCATCATCTCACATGTGTTTCTACTCCCAATCCATTCTTATCCATGTCATCGACCTTACTAACATCAAACCCATATTGATTGTGCCACCAGACCCAATATATTTCTGATGCCTCCTTTTCCATGAAGGGATATTTACCATTCTCATCAAAACCCTAAGAAACCAAGCCAACAAGCATTTATAAATCCATCAGTCCTCGACCCACACTCGACCACTCACCGATCCACAATCAAATGACACTATGTGTATACATCATGTACCACATCGATCTCATCCAAACCAACAAGTGTACACTCACATAACACCTATCCATAGAACCCAAATAATGATCACATGAGTCCCACACTATCAAATCTAGGATTACAAACCTAAACCCCAAACATGGTACTCATGACATGTCAACTGCATCTATCCAGAAGCACCTCAGTGCTTCATTCTTTCATTAAGATCGCATCCCTCACATGATAAGGTCTATCACCCTATCACCCACATACCCAAGAATCATTCCAAAAATCACTATAATCAACCCATGATCTCACCATGCCATAAAAATCACATCTAGAATCAATAGGATAGGTATCCCACTAATCCTTCCATCAAAATCAAGCCTTGATTCCAAAAGAGCTAGCACTCAGAGTTCTTTACATCACAAAACTCAAAGAATCTCCAGGTATATACAATATACTAGGTAGCTACCCTCATGCACCGATATCATAATAAAATAATCCACCCATGATTCCCACATCTAAGGCACTCACAAACCTGATTTAACCCCTATCTTAGGTTACCCTCATATATCATAGCTTATCTCAACAATAACACTTGGATCACCAATATAATGAGCCACATATTAAATTCATTGGGCTCTCCTACCTAGCCCATAATCACATGTCACATAGGTCACAAATCATGGGGAAACATCCATGCTCCCATATTTTATAAATTAAGGAAATTGATGTACCAAAACCCACTCTAGGGTTTTCAAATATACATAACCGACATCACATGCTAAACCATCACCTACTCCATAAAACCAATTCTTTCTAGGAATCTACATATGAGACTACACCCTTGAGGAATACGATCTCATCCATTAGAATATATTTAAATAAATTTCTCCATGAAATTATGTGTTGAGTATACCATATTCTCATGGATCATTTATATTGAATTCCACCAAGAAGTTATATGGTAAAACGCAATATAGGTTTTTATTGAGACATTAAATAAATAGACTCGATTCTCTCAGAAGCAGTATCAAGGCATCAAATGGACATATCGACCCATTAAGTGTCACTATACACCCCCTACACATAGGGAGTGTATAGTCATCATCAAGGAGAATATATTTGTAGAATATATATGACCTGTCATTAAGAGAAACACTATGGTTTAGTTGAGTAGAATGCCACCAACAAGTTATATGGGAAAACAATGTATAAGTATTTGTAGACACTTTAAATAGCTGAACAATCTATCATTAGTGATATTAAACATGATAAAGAATATGTATTTCATGTGATTACTTTGTACAAAATATGACACATATACATCGGTCTCTTTCCAACAATCCCAGAGCCAAAACCCATAAATCTTATACCAAAAAACCCAAGTGCATCACACTAGGTGAAATAATACTATTGTAAAAGTGAAAAAAAGAATAAAAATCTCACATCCTTTATAACCTGGACTTTTCATTGTAAAGGTGTTAACAAAACACCAGTCCTATGTTCATCACAATATTTGAAAAATTACCATTCCTTTTCAACCAACCCCAAGTAGTAAGACAAAATAAAAATCCTTGATACCACTTTGTAACACCCCACCACCCTAGACCACTTAAATGGCGCCATGAAAAATATATTCCATATGAAGCCAGGCGCACCTCCCCATATTTCAGACAATTATGACTAGAAACGAAATTCTAGGGTGCTACCATGGGGGGACTATACCCCCTTATAAGAGTGAGCAACAATAGAATTAACCAAACGCCATCCAACAAAATAATCATCAGAATGAACAAAACCAATAAGCTAGAATCATAAAAAATAAATGAATACAGAATCATACAGACACACAGAATCAAGGTTATTTCAACACAAAACAATTGATCACCCACTAAGTCAATCACACATATAGATAAAAAAAGACATAAAATACACAAGGCTTTACTATCATCCTTGAGTTGTACCTCAATCTTAGTATCCATATCATTGTTGAGCTACTATATCCTGATCATACAACACTTAATGTCTATCCAATACACTGCATGCCCCATTAACTAGGGTTCACGTACAAGGGGTGAGAAATAAATTCTCAGTAGGTCATTCCCAATGGTGAACCTAAAATCTGATGTCTAAATAAGTGCCTACACACATGCCCAGCCTAGACGAATATCAACTTGAATAAAATAAATATACAAATAAATCATCATCAATCCTTGGTAACAATGAAAAATGGTCTGCAATCATGAAATAAAAATGAGTTTAGGGTGGGGTGAGCTTCTTAAAAAATAACCATATTAAAAGAGGGATTATGAAGACTGACGACACGGGTAGTTGACCCTTGTAGTTAAACCCTTGAAGATACATGTAGACCCACAAATTTTTGGTTTGATTTTTTTAGAAAAATATGTGAAATTACACCCTTATACGTTAGGTTCTGGGGTGGGGGTACAAATAAAATAAACTGGAGACATGGAGGATTGAAATTGGGACCTCCTATTTCTAACTTATAACATCTACCTCGATCTCCCTTCACCCCACCCCCTTAAACTTTTATTTATTTTCACAACCCATGTCTTCACCCGCCTCCTTCCCTCTAGACCAAACACATCCCTATTCCTCCATATATAACCCCATCACCTACCTATATCCCTCCTAGCCGTTGATGTATCTCACCTCCCTCCCTACCATCACTTTCCAACCTCGCTATCTCCCACAATCCCAGTTAAGGGATGTATAAAAGAGTGAGGTGGGAATGGTAGTTTGGGATTTGTGGAGATACATGTGTCGTTGAGGTGGTTCATATGAGGTATAAACATTACGTGACATGAATAAGGTGCAAGCATACCTGGATCATACAATCCCTCAATGTATTAACTACGAGTCCAGACCCTTCTAATTCATCCAGGATCTCCTGGAATATGCCAAAGAATTCTTGCAATGACCTCCTTCTTTTTTGTGAGGCATGCCTGTCTACCTCCCTCTAGAATCGACACACCAGTGGCCTCCCTCTCTTACTCCAGACCCGACACACCAGTCGTCCCCACCCCTCTCTCCCTCTAGAATCATTCTCACCCACCTCCCTAACTCCAAACTCTCATGTACCTTTATTTTCATCTAAATTCATCATACAACTAGCTATGAGGAGTTTTTTTAATAGGGTTTAAAAAATGGGATAGATTTTTGGATAGTTTTAAAAACGGGCATGTAGAAGGATAAATGACGTTAACACTTCCCATCGAACATTTTATCAACACACACACACACACACAGATATATATATATATTAATAAATATAAATAAATATTACATAAATATTAATAAAAAACTCAAATTAATTAAATATTAATAAATATTAATGAAATATTAATAAAAATTAAATAAATATTCATAAACATTCATAAATACAAATAAATATTAATTAAATATAAATTAAATGTTCATAAATATTAATAAATATTAATTGAATATCAATAACTATCAATAAATATCAATAAATATTAATTCATATATATATATGCATATATATATATATTAATAAATATAAACAAATATTACTTAAATATTAATAAAAAGTAATATAAATTAATTAGATATTCATAAATATTCATAAATATTCATAAATATTAACTAAATATCAATAAATATGAATTAAAAATCAATCAATATTAATAAAATATCAATAAAATATCAATAAAATATTATTAAATATTTATAAATATTAATGAAATATTAATATAAATTAATAAAAATTAAATAAAAATTAATAAATATTCATTAATACAATTAAATATCAATATATCTTAATTAAATATTAATTAAATGTTCATAAATATTGATAAATATTAATTAAATATCAATAAATATAAATAAATACTAATAAATATAATTAAAAATTCATGAACATTAACAAAATTTCTATAAATATTAAAATAATATTTATAAATATTTATAAATATTTATAAATATTAATAAATATAGATTTTTGTTTAGAAGATCTGGGATAAGACACAAAGGCCCAATCCCTTTTATTAGAAAAAGAAGATACAAAAAAGGAGGTGGGGAACAAACATGACAAGACAACCCAAATCAAAATAGAAAGGATCCAAAAGACACAAATATAAAACAAACTAAAAATGAACTAAAAATTAGGAAAATAAACCGCATGGGTAAGGTTAGGACCCTGACTACCCCTACCGTGAGGTGATCTTCCACACGGATGTCAACCACACTTCCAAGGTTCCATGCTTCTTGAACTTCATCTAAATATATTTCAGCAGTGTCTGTTGAACCCATTAAACTGGATTCCTCCCTATGAACTGGCACATGATGACTGAACCTAAGCCTCATAGTCCCTATACCCACAACCTCCATAGGAACCTACTTAGTGAAGATATCCTCTACACCAATATCAACTATAGAAAAAGAGGTAACTTTATTCCTTACCTCGTCACTGAACTAAAGACTAGTCCAAAACCCCCACTGTTGACCCCTTCTTGAGATCTGGTCCTAAGACCTTTCTCACTTCTTGAGACACCTTCCATATTCAAATCAACCAAAGACACATCCTTATTAAAAGACAATGACATGACCATATCACTGTCACCAATAATTGAGGATTAAATTCCATTTCTTTTTTCATCCAATAGAAAAATACCCAACTCCTTCAGCAGCCACCTCCAAAGTCCTTTCCTCAAGGTACATATCCATGGAAACACCATCATCAAGGTTTATAGAGATAGGCTTCTAGAGACTCACATCCTATCACATGTTATCAGTATCCAATTATTGAAACTCTAAAGATGCACCAGGATGGACACTAGAAGAAAATACCCTAGGTCGATCTGTGGGAGGAGAAGAAACACCCTTTTTCATAAATGAATTAGCCACATTTTGGTTATGAAGCTCAAGCAGCCTTGGAGAAACATTCTGATCAAGGCCTGACTCATACCTTGAAACACCTTCAGATCTGGACAAGACACCAAAATATATATAATCATCCTACCCTAGCTCTAATGTAGTCTTCATAACCTAAGGAACAAAGGACTGGTGAGGCACCTCCATATTTTCCTTGCCTTTATTACCACCTTTAATATACTCAGCTGCCTTGATCAATCTAATTTTGAGGTTTTGGAAACTAGTAGAAGTGTTTTATCCATCATTCTCAAGGTATATATATGGAATCTTGAATTTTAATTTCTTAGCCACATGTCCGAACTTCTTACAGTTAACACAACACAATCCTTTATGACATTTTTCAGCAGAGTGCCCAATGTTGCAGCATTTTTGATAGAAATAAGATATGTTTTCAATATCAATATGCATCTCAAATCATAATGCACCATCCACCAATACCATTTTATCAATGAGAGTTGTACTTAAGTGAATACTATTCACATATCAGGATCAGAGTATGACAACCCTTCAATGCCCCTAAGAAGATAAAAAAAATCATAGCAATGAAAACCTTTCCTACGAACACACGCTATGAAATATAATATCTTTATTTGTATGATATGTCATAAAGAAGGATGTACACTTCATTTCATTATCCATTATTGCTTTATTATTCATTGGCCTCACTAGACAGACTTACTTTCTTTTTCCATGGCCATGGATTTAGTGAAGGTACTACCATTTCGATCAACTAGCTCCAAGATATCACTTCCATTTGAAATAAACAAGTTCTGTATTGATTATTCAATCAATTAAATAACACCAATGATGAACCCAACATAACTTAACTCTATACGACATCAATTCCATATTTTTTTATATTGCATCAAAGTACATAATCAAATAGTATACACTAATAATAATCTCATTTTAGGAGACCATTACACGTATTTGAAGATAAGAACTTCCAATGACACCTGAAAGATGTGGTGTTCCTATTGGTGGGTAAATCCTCATTATCTTTTTTACTTTAGATCACTGAGTGAAAAATTCCTAAGAAAAAGTCTCAATTATTATGATCCCCTAATACTTGATAGTTATACATTATCCATATCCTATTAGCATGATGTATCTAGACCATATGATATAAGTTTAGGATTACTATCATGGTATCTCTAGGTTCTCATTATAGCATGGGAAATGATATAACCTTTTGATATGACATATAATCTAAGGAAATTACCATAAAAATAGTGCAAACATAAGTATCAACACTATTATAGAAATATAAACACATTTATATATATCAAACAATATACATGTAATGGTAATCAAAGTAGAAAAAAGAGTTGGGTCCAAGACACCTAATTACAATACTCCCAATTTCACTAGACACAACTACTAACAAGTATGAACCCTCTATATCTCACATGAGAATCATCATTCTATTGAGATATGGCTTTAGTCATGGGTATTAAAAATTATCCTAAATTGCGACTTCACCTCTCTGAGTAAAATCCCTCAAGAGATAAAACTTCTGAAGTGTATACTTTTTCTTCTGGTGTAACCGGATTTCCTTAAAAATCACTACTTTTGTACTATTATCATAATAAAATAGAACAAGGCCTACACTACTAGGCACAACAACAATGTCTTAGAAAAATATATGTATCAAAAATTAATTCTTAGCTATAACATAAGTCATGATATACTCATATTCTACTATAGAGTCGATGACTACAGGTTTCTTTGAGATTCTCTAGCTCACTGCATCACCATTCAAGAAAACACATAGTCAAAATGTGATTTTAGATCATCATTATTTATCTATAAACTAAAATTTTTGTATCCTCTAACTACAAGTTAATCATCTCCTCTATAAATTGAGATCATATCCTTTGTACATATCAAGTAATATATGATAATCTTTACAAATTAGAAATTAATCTTTCTTGGATTATCTTGATATCATCCCACAATGATTAAAGAAATGGAAACATCAAACCTTATACATAGCATAAAATACATGATAGATCCCATTGCTTAAGCATAAGTGGTTTTACTAATTCTTTCAATCTCCTCTTATTTTTGTGGACACATTTTCTTGGATAGATTTTTACCATGTGACATTGGAAACAACATGATATTATATTATTCCATATTTTACCTTTTGAGTACCTTTTCAATATATGTACTTTGAAATATCCCAAGAAACCTCTAGGATCTATCTCAATAGATATTAATCCTTAGTATATAGGCTATTTTACACAATTCTTTCATAGAGAATTATTCAGTTAACCAATTATTAATTGACTATAATATTTTCACTTCATTTACCATAATTAATATGTTATCAAAATATAGTATAAGGAAAATGATGGCATTCCCACTAACCTTATTATCGACACATGGATCACTTTTGTTCTTGAAGAAACTAACTTATCTTATGGTATCATTAAAATGAACATTCCATGATCGTGATGCCTTCTTTAACCCAAAAATAGATCTATAAATCTTGTATACTTTATTGAAATTATTTGACTTAATTAAAAATTTATGTTGATTCATATAGAAATATTAAAATAACTTCCCATTTATAAAAATAGTTATGATATCCATTTTCCAAATTTCATAATCATGGAAGGCTTCTATTTCAAATAATATTCTAATAGATTTCAACATCGCAACTGATGATAAGGTTTCTTCATAGCCTAATCCCTAATGTTTCTTAAAACCCTTCTCTACCATTCGTTCCTTATAGGTATTTAATTTTCCATCCATGTGTAGTTTTTTTCTTAAATATCCATTTACACCCAATGGTTTTTACATAAACTTGGGGTTATACCAAAATCCAAATTTTTTTTCGGTACATGGACTCTATCTCATAATGCATGACATATTTCCTTTTAGAAACATACTTACCTTCTATTACTTCCTTATATGTTAGAGGTTTATCATTCTCTAGGAGTATTGTGTCACCTGACTCGGTAACAAAAAAACATAATGATTTAGTTCTCTAACCTCTTGAGTTGACCTATATAGAACTTGTTTCTTAGGAACATCTTAATCTCCCACTATCACTTGTGAAGATTATTATTGTACCTACTGTTGTGAATCTAGAGCATCAACTTCATCAAAGTAAATCTTGATCCCACTATTTCCATTGGAAATGAATTCCCTTTCTATAAATATGGAATTTCATTCAATAATAAATTTTCTTTATGAAGGGTTATATAGATAATATCTTTTTTTCTTTATGAAAACCTATAAATATTCACTTTTTGATTTGATATGCTAATTTTTCACTAGGTATAGTCTTGAAAAAACACTCTCATCCCCTCATGTGTATGTGTGATAGAATGAGGTTCTTTCTATACAAAAAATCATATATAATTCCATCTGTAGATTTAGTTGGTACTCGATTAAGGGTATATGCCACTATTTATAACATGTATCCCCAAAAGGATAATGGAAGAGTTTCCTGACTCATCATTGATTTGACCATGTCAAGAAAGGTCCGATTCCTCATTTCACTAACATGATTCCAATGATGTGTATACGGAGGAGTGATATAGGATACTATGCCACACTCCTTCTAAGTGATTAATGAAAGATTCATTAAGATACTCCCCACCTTAGTTTTATAGGAGTACCTTAATATTCTCACCAAGTTAATTTTCTACTTCATGCTGGTATTCCTTAAACAACTTAAAGGGATCTGAATTATACCTCATTAAGTAGATATATCCATACCAACTGTAGTCACCAGTAAAAGTAATGAATTATGTAAGGAAACCACTTTACTCTACTGGAAATGAAATATATATGTCAGCATAAATAAATTCTAGTAATTCTATGGATCTTACTCCTTTCCCAGTGAAGGGTTCTTTGGTTATTTTTTCATGTAAACAAGAATGACATACATAAAAGGGTTTTAACTTAGTAGAGTCCACGTACCTTGCTTAATGTTATTTATGTAAAAACTTTTCATTTACATGACCAAGCCTGAAGTTCCATAGGCGGGTGTTATATTAGTCATTTTCATTGTTTTTTTCATTAATTTCCATTATAGAGTTTTCAAGTTCATGTATATACAATCCATTTTTTATAGGATTCATACCATAATATACATTATCCTTATAAAAGGGACAACATTTATTTCCAAACTTGAAATAAAATCCCATGGCATCCAAATTAAAAATTGAGATTATGTTTTTGGTAACTGAAGGAACATAATAATAGTTATTTAATATATAAACTAAACCACTAGGCAAGATCAGATGATAATCTCCCACTGATAAGACTACTAGTATCACACCCTTTGCTGCCTGGAGATCCACCTAACCCTTTATAATCTTCTATAATATACTTGGTTTCTTTATATGAATACCAATTTGTGCACAACATACTATATCCAATAACCAACTTGTAGATAAATACAAATTGCATTCAATGGAAAAAATACCTAAGGTAAAATCATCTCCTTGATTCTTTTTCACATTCTTTAATTACCTTTTCAAGTTGAATTTATTTATACATGAAAATTAGAAATCCTCCTTATAATTTACCACCCTCTATATCTTTGGATTTTTGGATGGATAGTTAATCATTGTCTTCAGATTGGATTTTCCCTTAAACCCCTCATCCTTGCCTTTCCTCCTCTTGTTCACCATAAGGACTAAAGAATTAGTATTCTTCATAACCTTATAATCTTGGAGAATTAAATCCAATAGGTTTAGGAGTAAAGTTTCTATGTTATTCATGTTTTTAATTAATAATAAAAATTGATAATCTTGGCAATAAATAGGCAATAATGAGATTGGCTGCTAGTTCTTAGTTCAGTTTGAACCCATGAGATTAAAGTATCTCGATGTACCCAACCATTTTTAGTATAATAAGTTATTCTTGATTCCCTTGTTCTAGATTGAACCTATCCATTTCTGTTGATATCTCATATCTTTCTTGAATTTCTCTCTCCTAATATAACTCTTTGAGATGAGATAACATCTTGTAGGAATCTTCATCCTCATGCATTTTTTGCAGTTGACTGGACATTGATGAAAACATAATACATTGCACATCTAGTGCTTCATATACATGATTCTTATATTTTTATTCATCTTCCTTAATTTCTCCCTAATGGGGATCAGTAGTAAGTGAGGATTTCATCGCATAAGGCTTCTTCTATTGGAGTAGTATTATGTGCAAAAACCTGTATGAGTCCCAGAAGTTATGGCCAGTCAGGATATTTTCTTTATACAGAATTGATCACTATGATAATGTACTAGTGGTAGTGATTGAAATTTTATCTACAAAAAAAACAAACTTAGTAGTTATAACTTTATATTGATAATCGATTATACATTATTGATTAATTAATTAAATTTATTCTACTATTTTATAAAACTGTAGTATTCCACACTACTATATTTGAAATAATTTTTGCTTAAGTATACTAGTGGTAAGGATCCTTGAAACCTATCCTCATATTCCAAGCTATGGCTACACCACTACTCAGATAGTTTCAAGGTAGGTACTAGACTGGCCAGCTATATTGAATCGTGAATGCTTGAACTGTTGAGTGTTCTCCCAGATTCTTAGAATCTTAACCTTGATTCCCTCAACACTTTTCCTATAAAGTGGTATAAAACTAGATATGAATAATTGTTTTCGACTAAATTTATTGAATTCAACCCATCACTCTCATAAGAACTCCCTAGTAGTAGGATTCACCCTCAACTATGGATGACGAGTACCTCATACACCAAGTTTTGTTCAAATTTAAGATACATAAGGTGTCATGACTTAATATTACTTTGAGAGTTTTTAATTATTTCATGATGAATGAATGAATTTTCTATTTTATGTATTCATACTATGTGATCACATGCACAATTGAAAAATGGGTGAATAAAAAACATTCACCACATCTACAAACTATGAATTTTAGTTTATTATTTTATATGTTTGCGTAAACATGAATATCCAAAAAAATAACAATCCATGAATAAATTAAATAAACTGAAAGAATGATATTGAGTATTTAATATTGGTTGATCTATTTATACTCAATGGATAAATCATGACCCTATGGGTAAAATACTTATGTTGAGTCTGACTTGTATCGTAGATCACACCCCAGTCCAAAGTTTCCACATATCTTCTGGAATACTGCCTCATCTCAACATGATCCACATCTTATAATGTCATCATCATAACATATAAATACTTACACGTTGGTGAGGGGGTCTTGGGAAGTTAAAAATATATACAGAAAAATATTTTTCGGCCAATAAATACGCATAGACCCTTATAAATATTAAGTGAAGCAAGATGATTCATAGACCATAAAAAATTAATTAACTAGTAAATTTAGCACACATAGTTATCATAATTAATTATATAGATATAAATATAGATAAACATTGGTTGGTCAATTCTCAAGACCAGACAATAGATAAATTAAATGTGTAATAAAAATTTAAAATATGATAAATTAATATCAAGGAAAATTAAATGAATTATTTTAATAAAAATAATTTATTACATGTGATCCCAAATTAAATTTATTATATTTTAAGAAAAAAAATTTTAAATTAATTTTTGAATATATTAAATTTTTTAGGGCCCCCACGTGGCCCAAAACCCCCTTAAAAGGGGTTTTTAGTCCTTTTCAGGCTTAAATAGGGCTGGACGGGTTGAGAAGGACCCACACCAACCCATTCCATGTCAAGAAATACCCACCCAGACTCTTTTTAGGTTAGTAAGGACCAATCTTAGCTCTTTTTGGGTTAGACCAACCCAGCTTGGCTATGGGTTGGCCAATCACAGCAGGAGGCCACTAGGGTGCCAAGAGCAGTGGGAGGCCACTGAGCAGGGGAGGCCAACGGTGATTCCAGGCGAGATGGTCATGGATGGGAGGATGATGGAATGATATATGGGTGGCTATTGGGGGGGGGGCAATGGTGAAGCCTATTGGGGTGGTCGTGGAGGGGAGGACGACAGTAGTGCCTGATGGGGTGGTCATGGTGGGGAGGTTGATGATGGTTCTTAGCGGGGTGGTCATGGAGGGGAGGCTAATGGTGGGCCAAATGGGTAGATATGGAGGGAGTTCGACAATGGTCTTGGATGGGTGGATGTAGAGGGGAGGCCAATAATGGACCAGTTGTGTGGTTGTGGAGCTTTCCCCCATTCAGCGGAAAACCACCCCTACTAGCCCTTTATTTTTTCCTTTATTTTTGTTTGTTTGTTGATCCAGGTGAAAAGTTGTGCCCCCATTATTTGTCTTTGTTTTTTTAAAAACCCAGTAAGTAGGCCTTTATTTTTTTTAATTGTTCAAATCCACCATCTATGAAATTATAACCACTATCCAAAAAATTGTTCCGGCCATGTGATTCTAGCCGAATCCTAGCCAGTAAAAGGTGTGTGGGCGGGGGGGGGGGGGGGTCACCGGAAATCACTACCATCCACTGCCTCTAGGTAAAATTAACATATATAAAATATATATTCTTAAAAATTTATACCCATTTTTTGATTTGAATTAAAATTTTGGATGGTTATAAATTATCCATTCAAGATCGGATCATTGCGTGATCTTTTATATTGGGATAGAAATGACACCCTATACAAAAATTTAAGGGAAATTTAATTTTTCTTGGCTTAAAAAATCATGAAATCCCTTTGATACAAATTATTGGTACTTTGGTGTGAAACAAAAACATATGGTTCAGGGATATAAAATTTTTCATCACTAAATCAACATAAAAAACTCAACTCTGATGATTAGAGCCCCAGTAAAAGTTAGATGATCTCGTGTGAATTAATTTTAGACAAGAAATTAAAATGATCAATTACATCATTTTAATCGAAGGTGTATTCGCCAATATTTCATCTCCAATGATCGTTGCTCAAATGATCTGAGGTTTAATCCCTATAGATCATACAAACATGCTTCAAGTGTCTTTGAGAATACTGATCATTGGAATTTGGGTGCTAGCAGAGAGGATGGACAAAGCCTTCGACAACTCGATAATCACCATGATTTCATTCCTTCTATTTGTGAAGGAGACCTTGGATTTAACAATTAGAATGAGAAATTATCTCTCTAGGATGTGGGAAGGAGGAGATATGGGCTCTTAAATTTGATTATATGAATAGTCACTCGAAAAGAGATCCCATTGCTTATATAGTGGAGGTTAAACACCCAAAAAGGGCCCCCAGCCCCCTTATAAATAATTCCCACTAAATAGGCCATAAATGGCCCAATATAAACAACTAACTGTGTCATAAACATCATTTATAATTTTTATCACTTACTTGTAATATATAATAATTATATTACATGATAAAAGTGAGTCACCAACTCAACTCATAATTACCAAAAATATTAAACAAACCTTAAATATTAAAATAATATTCATTTGTTAAATATTTTCCCCATGTATTCACTTAATACCTTGTAAATAATTTTATTAAATAAATTTAACTTCAATTATTCTATAATTGAATAATAGTGAATTTATTTATTCATTGGAAATTGTTCTTTCTCAGACATCTCTTAGACCCCATGGTGGGTCCCATCACATCCCATACTCCTATTCATTAGAATAGGTTAAACATTTGAATATTCTAATTGTGTGACCCTCTAGGTCCTCGTCTTGATAATAGTGAATACTCTTCACAAACTAGGATTTGAGTCTAGAAACCCCTCAAGGCCCCTAAGGATATATGGAAAAGTCATAGTAATGAAAAACTTTCTTATGACCACATGAATTATAATATAATATCTTTGGAATTCTGTATCTCATAAAGTAGGATGCAGAATTTGTGTAATCATCTATTCTTTCTTTATTATTCATTGACCTCACTAGATAGACTTACCTTCTTCTACCATGACCATGGATTTAGTAAAGGTACTACCATCCTGGTCAACTAGGCCCAAGATATCACTTCATTTTGGAAGAAAGAAATTCTATCTTGATTATTCAGTCAATATCATATCACCAATGATCCAACCAATGCAAGATACATCACTAAGACATCAATTCCATAGTTTTCATCTTATATCAAAGTACATAATCAAATATTATACACTGATAATAATCTCAATTTTGGATACCATTACACATGTTTGAAGATAGAAACTACCAATGACACTTGAAACATGTAGTGTTCCTATTGGCAGTCCAATCCTCATGATATCATCTACTCAAGATCATTAAGTGTGAACTTTATGAGAATAATTATGAATGCTTATGAGCCCCAAAAACCTAATAGTCAAACATCATCTATTTCTTATCATCATGATTTATCTAGAACATAGGAAATAAGTTTAAGATTACTATCATGGTATCTATAGGTTCTCATTATAGTCTAGGTTCTACTATAACCTTTTGATATGATATATAATCTAAGTACATTACCATAAAAATAATGGATTCATAAGTATTAACACTATTATGGTAATATAAGCACATGTATATATATCAAACTATATACATGTAATGGTAATAAAATTACACAAAGGAGTTGGATCTAGGTCACCCACTTACAACATACACATTGGAACCATGTTGTATCCAACACCCAATGTGTTATCTCTGCCTATAGGCTTTACCCTACCCAAGCCTCAAAAGGTTGGTTCAAAACTTTATTACCTTACCACATCACCAATATATTCTACTAACCTAAAACCTCCCCAAGATATCCCACATAAAATACATTTGAAACCTAATTCCAAGTCATCAAGTCATTCATACAACCCTCACCTAGGTCTCATACCTTTTCTCGCATAGGAGAACTCTTATCCCATCATATCAAGGAGAATACTCTCTACCATATCTTGATATCCCTAAACCATCTCTTAAAAAAACTATAATCACAACGAGGACCTCACCATCACATTATACATGAAAAAACACCCAGAATGGACTCCCATTGGATCCATTTATAGATTTAGGGCGCAAAATCCTACAAAAACCCTTAAAAGGAACAACACATAGTGTTTACCCTTGAGTACACTACATGTACCCTCAATTCCCTACTCTGGATGTGTACCTCATCCAAAATTAGTGTTTAATTCCAAAATACATAGTATGTACCAACCTTACATGGCATTTATCTCACATGGGGTACCTATCCATGAGCCTCACACAACCTCTAGCCAAATACTCCACATGGTGTATGTCCATGTACCACAAATGGGGTTTGTCCATGTACCATAATAGCCACATGCCCCTACACAGGGTGTCTGGATGAGTACTCATCCAGACCATGATTCTCCCTTTAAAATATTAGTCCATGAACTAAATGGAGTTTAGTCATCATATTCTACCTTAATCACACAAAAGAACACAAAACCCATGTTCTTAAAACCACACATTGTATGTTCAGGTTTTCTGGAATAGAAACCCCTAAAAATTGTGTGAAACCCTCATTTCTTCCAAGATCAATCCACCATATGCCATAAAATGATCTAAAAAGTATATATAACACATTAAAAATTAAAAAATATGAATTTAAAGGTGAAAATAGTAAAAAATCAACATACATCCCACCTCACGGTGAAATCATCGAAGCTCCAGGTCTCGATATGTACTATGTAGCTATAGTAGCATGATCCCACTCCTTCAATGAAGCTCGATGCCTCTCTCCCTCTCCCTCCCTATCTCGATAGTGCATGATAAGGGATAACCCTCTCCCTCTCACATATATAGGAAGGATTAGGGGGGAATAAAAATAAAACAAAATAAATAATAAAATAAAAATAAACCTCATTAATGGCCTGACCACAGTCCCAAAACCCAATCCGAGTTTATACCTCAACTAGGTAAAAACCCCATTCTAGAATCAACCGTAAAGATTAAATTTCAATGTGAGACTCCTTTTAATATATATAAATATTTTTTGTAGAATAATTAACATTTAATTTATTAAATATTAAAATATTCAAAAAAAACCTTAACTTGTAATTTCACCAAATTTTAGTACAAGGGTAAAAAATCCATTCTGACATCAATGGAACTATCATAAAAATTATCTATACTTTTATTTTATGAGAAATTTCCACTTTACGGCTCATGATCACCCAAAAATAAAAAAATAAAAATTCCCCTCATTTTCACAACACAGGGTGTTACACATTTAGAACAATATCGTCTTGAATGATTTGTTTAAGGGTCATTTTAATATACCTATAATTATTTTAATGAGTGATTTTTTCATTAATCTTTCCATATTAAAATATGCATCCCTAGGTCTTCTTATAACATGACTAAATAATCTTAATCTAGTCTCAATTACCTTCTCATCAATAAGATCCAATCCAATTTTCTATCAAACATATTCATTTATAATATTATTCTTATTAGTATGTCGACATGTGAATCTTAATATAACTTATAAATATACTCGTAGATAATTATAACCATAATCAAAATAATAATCATATCTATATCCAATCATAACTATATTCAACAATTAGTGGGGATGTGGAATAAGTTATACTTGAGAAAACCACCTATAGGTGGATGTTGAATCACACCTATGAAAATGGTCCACAAATCACCCAATAGTCTCCCTATTATCTGGAAGTTGAGTCACACCTAAAAAACCACCCTTGGGTGCTGGTTTCATAAATAATGATACCCCCATTGCTTAAAAAAATAAAATACAGTATGGATAACTTAAAAAAAACCAATATCACTGATCAAACATCTATAATCAATAATAATCACTACTAGAAGAGTAGAAAATAGTGAGCTCAATAACTTAGAAAGGGATATAATTCAATGAAATCTAACAGAAAAATATATGAAACATTATTATTCTGGCATGATTATCCATAGATCATACATAGAATTCTATATGGTTTCATGGGGAAATGGGGAAACAATATAAAGAGTGAGATCAAATGATAATTAATTCATAGCAATGAACGAAAATAAATAATCTCAAATGATGTAATATATATGATAACATGAGCATAACATAATCCATGGATAAAATATGAATGAAAATAAATAATTTCATTGATAATAATAACAAACAATCTCATAGAGATGGAATGAATAATTTCAAATGTAAAAAACATACTATAAATTCCTAATTCTAATAAATACTATATAAAAAGGTATACATACACTAAATACCCATGCTAGTTTTTCTCATGAGCCATATTTATGCATCGAGAGGCTATATAATTTCAGGCCCCAAACATCACTTAATAAGTCCAATACATTTATTAAATGAAAAAATAGATAAAGAATATAATACAATATGTTTCAAAAGAAACATATTACATTATCATGGATAAATAATAAATAATTACTTTTATTCAAATAACGGGTATACAGATTGTCAAGAATTCATTAATCAAATAAATTGTATGACTTTCTAGGTAAACACTCTTAAAATTAAATAATGAAATATAAGGTATTCAAATCATATAGATTAAAGGGTTTATAGTTAATTAAAGATTAAAAAAATCATAAAAATAGTTGAAAGGATATAAAATACATCCATGAGTTAAAGAATGTGTATATGGAAGAAAAATATCCAATCAAAAAGAGAGATAAAGGAAATTTTTCTTTACAAATATCATAATAGAAAATGTACAAATCAAAGGACAATAATAGATATGACATGAATTGGAATTGTAAATCACATGAATGAAAAGGTAAATTATGATAAAATATGTCAATGGTGAAATATATATACCATAAACATGAAAATAGGTAGAGAATATGGAACATGTCTCAAAGAAATAAAGTGTGGTGAGAATCCCTTACTAATAATATAGGGTATGAATTATTAATGTTTGAGAGAGGTAAAAAAGGCATGTAATACCTAAAAAATAAATGAAATAAAAATAAGGAATATTTTCAAGACTTTTAGAAAATTCATAGAATAAGTGATTGATAATAAATAATCCATACATGAAAGGAATGGAAATTTAGAAGAGAAACCCTTATAAACAAAATAAGTTATGAACAAGGGTTAACATTAAATTGGATAAATTGAATTAACCAAAAAAACTGAAGGTATTTGGATAATTTGGTTTTAATGTTTTGGATAATTCATTTAATCTAGTTTTTAAACAGTTATATTGGTTAAATTGGCCAATATTTTGTTTTTGTATTGGAAACCAAAATATCCAATTTAACTGATTAGCTTATCAAAAAAATAATCCTCAGTTGACCATAGTATGTGAAACCCCACTATCTGGAAAAAACCTATGATTTTTAAACCTTGTAAATGGATTCTAACCATAACATGTATTAAAAAATGTATATAGGCACCCCTCCCCAATCCAAGCCATTTCTTCTTCCTTACTCTCTGGTCCTCCAGCCTATGCGTTTCTTCCCTTCTCATCTAAATCCATATATAAATAAGAAACAAAAACCCCAACTGCAAATCCACAATGTCGACACCTATATAGACCAACACCTCATATCTCTATATCTATAGTAATGGTAACATAGCTCCATGTCCCATTGTCTTATTCAGGGTTTGTGATCACTATCACAACATATCTTGGGTTTACTCTTAGACCATATTCAATATCGTTGTATATCCATGCTCTGAACCCACTCAAAATTCCACTACTCCTTCGAGACTCAATGTAAAAAAACACTCAATTGATGATATCATTATCACCATTCACCATGAAACTATCATGTCTCTTTTAATTTCCCTCATATTCGTCATATCCCTCTCAATTGATGTCTATGGATCCTTCTTGTTTCACAAACTACATCCATATCTCGCAACAAAGGAAGAAAACATTATAAAATATTCCCTAATATATGTTCGTTTTAATCTACATAACCTTTTTTATCATTTTAAAGTGGTGTAATCAGTTTGGTTATGATCAGTATTGTATCTAGTTTAGTTATTTTGAAAATTCACCTTGGTTAAAAGAGTTTTGAAAAAATTGGACCAATGTACCCAAATAGACCAAGTGATCACCCCTAGTTATAAACTATGAATATATAAGAGAAGTCAAGAGACAATTAATAACTCAAAAATTAATATAAAATATTAATTTATTCATTCAAGACTTTATAAATGATATATAGTAGAAAAAGTAAGTGATATAGAAATAATACTTTAAAATAATAGAGATTTGGAAATAAATCCTCACTTTGACATAGTAAAACCTCATGAAAAGGGTTCAATAATAGGGAATGAATAATATATCATCGATAATATATCAAAATGATAAAGAATAAAATTGGAATTATAAGCATGGAAGTATATAAAGAGAAAGTTTAAAAGAGATTATAATAAAAAAATTGTAAAATAAAGAGATAAAATTTGGAACTCTTACCTCGAGTCTTGGATTACTTCATATATTATATAACCTTATAAATAATAAAATTATATTTATTAATTAATTTATTACAAAAAAATCATTTTTATTTTATTCATTTAATCTTGACTGATTAGTTCTATGTTTTTTATGTCTATTGTTTGGAGATGTTTGGTCTATGGTTCTAAAACTACTTTGATATAATTATAACAGTCAATAGCCCATTACCAATGATTCCATAAGAATTAAAAGGTTTCATGGTATTGGTTTTCATGTATTTATAGTGGTATAAAATTTAAATGTTTAATAGATAGTCCATAATATCTATAGATTAAAAAACATGTATTTGTAAGCTTGTTTTTAAGCAATCAATTCACTATTATAGTTTATTTTTAATATCAATTTTATCATATCAATTTTATCATTCTATATTATTAAAAATGATATTAATTAATTATAAATTTTATATTTACAAATGATTTTTTTGAATAATCCATGTAATAAATAAGTAAAAATAAAACATCATTATTCACTTAGGTAGTATAAACCTACCATTAGTGAATGGTTTTTTTAAGATAGTTTAAAAGAATAGAAAAACTAAAAAATATTTGATTTTTATAAAAACATTAGAGTATAATTGTACAATTATTTTAAATTTTTTATAAGGGTAACTTAAGATATGGAAGGTTTAATAATATTTGAAATAAAAAGACATGGTATTTGAAACTCTTACTTTACTATTTGAGACACCTCCTTTAAAGTGAGTCTTAATAATTTAGAGGATGGTTTTTTGGTTACAAAGGGGGATACATAACATTTAAATGAGAGTTTATAGAGGTATTTTTTTGTAGAAATTTGGAAACGAATAAGTTTTTCTAGTGAAAAGGGATGGTCGGAGAATAAGTTTTCATATAGGCAAGGGGGAGCAGTATGTTTGAATAGAACATTGATTAAATTATTATTTAAGATCAAGAATATGAATAATGTATATTCATATGAATTTTAATAGTGTTTTATTAAAATATATATATTTTATTGATAATTAAATAAACTCAAAACTGAATTAAATCTTGGAAACATTTTATTCAATGTAAAGAATCAAGTATAGTTTTTTATTAGAATAAAATATAACTTGGAATTTGAATATTAATTTATAGGTTTAGAAATTAAGTTTATTATTTTTAAATACATTGATTTACTCATTAAATAAAATTTAAATCTTAAAAACAATTTAACTATTATTTAGTCATTTTTACATCATAATGTTGTTATAAAATAATCATATTCACAAAAACTGTATTTTTTTACTATTCACTTAAAATTCAATTTTGTCATAAAAATACTAAAAGTTCACCCTATGATAATTTAAACACGTTTATTCCAAAATTAAAATCCATTTTATAAAATTAAAATTATGAATATAATAAATCTAACTTTTAAACAAAAGCATATAATAGAGACACAAATAATTTATTTAGAATAAAAACTATATTCTATTTTTTATAAGTGATTTTATTTCTATTTTTCATCATTCATTAATTATTCTATGAATTATAATTAATTATTTATATATATATAACATATATTTTTCAATATATAATGTATCTTTTAATTTTTACATCTTTATATAGGTAATAAAGTTGGTTTACAATTACTATATTATGATAGTTACCTTTGATAGTTTATTTGGGCACCGTATCTATCACTTTTTACAATGGATATATGTGTAAATTTATCTATTTATATTTATTTCCATTCAACTAAAATCCTGATTCTCATATAACTTGTATATTATGTGATTACATGTAGACTCCATGTTCAATAGTTTTAAATCATTATATAATGGCATTCAATCTTCTAGGAATTTAACTATACACTATTATTCCTAACAATTATCTTGGTTAAAATTTTATCTTAATTTTATTAATAAAGTCATAATTATGTTATTATAATTTTATTATATAATTTTTATCTTTATTTCCAAAATTAAAAGAAGACAAATTTTGAAACACTTAAATGATATACTAATAATTATTTTAATACATTAAAAAAGTCATGAATAATAGATATATTTAAAGTATTAATTTCAAAAGGAAATAAAGAAAAAATATTTATTTCATATAAAAGGGATAAATATTTAATACAAAATTTTGAGATATTATATGATTCGTGTTATACTTATTATATGAAAAACTTAATTATAATATTTTATACATATCCATATTCACCTCATGCATAAAATAAGTGAAACTATTTCATGTAATTATTTAAGTCCATATGAAACCAAAATCATACTCAAGAGTTTGTATACTGTGATAGGTACTAAACCCCACTTTTCTAGATAGAACTATAGTCCCCAGTCTTGTGAAATTTTGACCCAAATTCTCACTATCTATAGATTATTACTCAAGAGGTATCTTAATTCCAATATAATCTTAAACCCAAATATGTATAAATTATTATAAAAAAACATTATTTTATAATTATAGAAAAAAACTCATCAATTTTGGTATTCTTAAATTAAATATTATAATATTCCTAGCATAAAAAATATTCAAATGCACTACTTGTTATTTATAAGAATAAATTTAAAATTTTTAAATTAAACTATAAAAATATTCATAACATAAACATAAATATTAAATAAGAAATTTAAATAAATAAATTATCGTGTAAAATATTTATTATAAATGTAAACAATATACGTTGTTTTAAATAAGGCATACAACCATTTGAATATTTCATATATGCTAATATAAAAAATTTATATTACCTAATTTATCTTATTTATAAACACTATAAATAATTCAATTTAACTCTTAAAGTAATTTTTCTAATAACTATATTATAGATAATGATATCCCCAAAACATTTCTCATAATATAAGCAATCCTATATTAAAATGATCATTCCACAAAATTATATCATAATATTTTCCATTCTAATATAGATAAAGATATCCCCATATTGCTATCCATGATACATTATTATAACACCACACCTATGTCATTAACCGAGTTAGGTATCATAAACCATGATATCTATATATCACATCTTACTGTAACCCCAAGACCTATTATTTTTACTATGATTCACATATTGATATCATTATATCTCATGAGTCTTGTGATACTTTGCAACTCAGATCTTATAACTAACATAAATATGTTAGTTTGTTGGGAACATTTTTTATGGATAAGTCAACATATCTTTTTGTAGGCATGATTCTAGAAGTATGTTAGTAGAACCAGATGAAAGACATGGGTAGTGAAACTTAGAAGCCTGAAAGCAGAACTATCTAAAGAGGAAGTGGAATCTAGAAGTGGCAGTGACAATATAACTAACTGGATGTGAATAATGAAGCATGGAAGGAGATCTAACTCACATAGCACTAACTCTGATGGATACATAAGGATAACATGGCGGTTTTTAAAGAATACTTAATAATCATCATAGGGATACATAATAAAGGCTTACATTGTTTAATAGTTTTAAAAAGTTGATGTGGTACATTAGTTGGTGACCTTGGCCATATGGAGGGTTTCCCACATAGTTTCAAAGGTGGTGGAGATTGGTCATATATATAGTATTGTGGTGGAACCATATCTACTAGCTAGGAAATTATATAAATAGGACTAGTGGTATCACTTGTTGTGTATTACAATCTCGTAACCATTCTCCTCTATTAGCAATAAAGAGAAGTAGTGTTTCTCCTATGGAATATAATTAATTTCTGAACCATATAAATCTATCGTGTTTGTTCTATGTTACATGTGTGAGTTATTTTTTTCTTATACTTGTTTGAATTTCAAAACGTCTGTAGGAGATCAAGATGATTTAACATGAGACTTTGGAACCCAATTCCCTCTTTCATACATCACAATTGGGTGCTTCCAGTTTTAGATATTCCAACTTTTTCCACATGTGTGGTTCTAGAAGGGGTTTCAGAATTCGGGTTCTCAACATAATCGGTGGTATTTGAGTTTAGTTGAATAATTCTGTAGGTTCTTTTCTTTATTGTTTTTTGATTCAAGGTAATCTAATTATTTTAAAATAAATGACATTTTAATAAGTAAAGTCTAGTATTGACAAGTTCAATGGATCGTACTTAGGATTCTTTAAAATGAATATTGAAGATTGCATTATAAGGATCTTGAGCTTCTATTAAATCATACAGAACTAGTTACAATGGAAAAAATTATAATAGGAAAGTATCAACTATAAAGAACTTGGGGTAGTTCATATGACATTGGCCTGAAACATGAACTTCAATATCTGGGAGATGAATACAATTGTTGAGTTGACGGTGAACCTTGTGAACATGTATAAAAATACTTATTCCATGAGAAAATTGTTCATATTAAGGGGAATTCTCATCATGATGATATTAGAAAGATGATTAATAGTCATATGAATGAGCTTAACATGATTCAGAGTCACCTGGAGTCCATTGGTGTGATTCTTATTGATGGAAAGTGGGCCTTAATTCTTCTTTCATTTCTTCCAGACACTTAGAGCTCATTTGGTAGGCCATATCTGGGATGAAAAGAAAGGATTTGAGGCGAGTGAAATGGATTTTCTCTATTTGGTGAGACAATAGAGAGGGAGAGAAATGTTTAGGGGGGAGAAATGGAGAGAAATGAGGAGAAATATTTCTCTCCGCCCCACCCTTTCAAATCATCCCAACATTGGGAAGATTGGGATGGAAATGATGTGGATGGATGAGTGTTTTTTAAATTTATCATATTGCCCCTATATGTATATATAAACAATATCTCCTTAACAAACAATTTTTTTTTTCTAATTTCAGCATAACCTATACATAATTTTGATGGTTATTGAAATTTAAAATAATATAAAATTATATTTATTTTAATTACTCATAAATTATAACATTATATTTAGTATTTAGTCATAAATGATAAAACTATAAAAATATATTTATTCATAAATTATATTTATTATTAAATTATATTTATAAAATGATATATCCATAAATTATATTTATTCATAAATGATAAAACTATATTTATTTTAATAATAAATTTTAAATTATAAGATTATATTTATTTAGAAATTTATATTTTTATAAAATTATATTTATTCGAAAATTATATTGATTCGTAAATTATAAAATTATCTTTATTTTAATATGAATTCATAAATGATAAAATTATAATAATTTTAATATTTATTCTTAAATTATATAAAATCATATTTATTCGTAAATACTATTTAATATTTAAAATTATATTTATTTTGATTTATATGTAAATCATGTTTTTTTTTCAAATTTTGTATGTTTGTATATTAATATTTTTTTATAATTATTGAAATTAAAAGTTCTAAAAAATTAATCTTTATTGAAAATAAGGTATCAAGGTAAAATATAATCAATTTAAAATAATTATGTCTCATGATTATGTAATTTTTTAATATATAGTTCCTTGTAACTAAACAATTTTTTTTTCAAAAAATTAATTAATTGTATTATTGAATTAAAATGTATATATGATTGGTGCGATATAAAAATAGTAAAGATAATACAAATTATCCTTCTCTAATAATTATATTATTAAATTATATATATACCCATCTACCATAAATGATTATAAAATCAAAAAGAAAATATCATTGCTAATATATTTTTCAAAATTCAATGTATATTTAATTAACATGATATAAAAACCAAAGATACAATTTGAAATTATAATATTTTTTATTTGGAATAATTAATTATTATAAAACTATATTTTTTAATAAGGGTTATTTTTTGTCATATTTCTAGAACATTTATTTTCTTTTCTTTTAAAAATTATCACCAAACCGGATGGGGAGAAATTACAATCATTTCTTTTCTTTTACTAAATATCACATCCAAACAAGAAGATGAGAAATAAAAATCATTTCTTTTCTTTTCTTTTCTTTTATGAAATTAGAAATCATTTCTTTTCTTTTATTAAAACATTATGAAACATAGGTTTAGGATGCAATGGTTACTATTATTAGTAAATCTAGTGAAAAAATGGCCCAATGTTTGAGGAAATATGAGATACTATTCTAAATAAAGAGATCCATAAGAAAGAGGTCTAGGGAGATACCATAAAAAAATTCAGTGTGGAAGGTAGAGGACATTCTCAACTAATGGAAAACCAAAGTCAAAGATGGGATAAGAAAATAGAGAGAAGAGTATAGTAAAATCATCTAGGCCTAGACCCACATATTCAAATTATGGGAATAATGGGAACTTAGAGAAATATTTAAAGAATAAAAGGTTAAATTATATAATGTTTTATTCTATAATATTTTTTATAAACACTGTGGATGATGAAGAAGGAAATTTATTTCTAAGTGTTTTAAGTTCATTAGATTCATGGATCATTGATTCTAAGGATTCATTTCACTCAATATTTGATATGGGAAGCAAGAAAAATTATATTTCTAGAAGATATATAAATTTACATCTTATGTATTATGAAACACTTGATATTTTTGTAAAAGTTGATGTGAACATCCAGAATAGGATCCATTACTTTTTGGAGTTACAATGGGTGAGAAATATATTTGGTTAAGGGAAAATATTTATCAATTATAGTTAGTTGTATGATGTGGGTTTCTGTATGAGTTTTATGGAATGTGTGTGGAAAATAACATGATGTTTCATGGTGGTAGCCAAATGAGTGAGGACAAAACTTTGTATCTTACCAAGAGTTTTGAATATACAACACTTTATATAACAAAAGCTTATAAAATGCTGAATTTGTGGAATGATCATTAAGGAAACATGGGTAAGAAAGGTTTGAAAGTTTTTAATGAAAAGGGGATAGTGAAAATTGACCAATTGGATCATAGAACATGAAATATTATATCCTATGAAAGTAGTGGAAGGTGTATTTCAATATGGAAGGAAGAACACTGTAGAACTAAAAGTTAGAGATGGTGTATATAGATGTATGGGGGCCAACACTGGTTTAATATCATGGAGGTTCATTGAATTATCTTACCTCCACAAATGACACAACACTGAAGGTGAAGTTTCTTTCTCAATTACAAGTATGAAGTATTAATAACCTTTGTTTGATAAAGAGACATTTTGGAAAGTGAGGTTGGTTTAAATATTAAGTGCTTGAGTTCTGATAATGGTGGAGAGTATGGAAGTAGAAAGTTCTAGTAATTCTATTAGAAAAATGGAATTAATTTTGAGAATATGATGCATAGAAATCTGGAAAAAATGGAGTGGTGGAGTGGATGAACTATAACTTATGTGAGAGATCTAGAAGCATGCAAATTCATTTTGGGGTTATTAAGGATTTTTGGGAATAAGCAGTGAATTGTGTGGCATACCTTATAATTAGAAGTCCTTCCAATCCACTAGGGAAACAACTTATGGAAGAGATGTGGGATATATTAAAGGTCAATGTACCCACATCAAATTATTTAGGTGTATTTTATATTTATATGTTGATATTGGAAGGAGGGATAAATTAGAATATAATTATTGTGTATGTTTATTTATATTTCATGCTAATGAAGACTTTGGATTTCAACTATGGGATAATGGTATCTAGAAGTTCATCAGAAACCTCAATATCTACTTCAATGAAGATATCCTTTTGAAGGATCATAATTAAGATAAATATGTAGATGAGAATAAATAATCATTACATACTGAGGTTTGTCTAAATAGAAGTCCAAAAGTTATATTTATTTCAGGAACCACTCAAGTTCTGAAAGAACCTGACAACCTTGAAAGTAGAGTTTCATATAGAGGTTGTATTTTTGAGGTTCATACAAGAAAATATAAACCAAAAAGTTCAGGCACTATTTAATCTTGGGGAAGCATTCTAGAAGAATTACTAAAAAGATCATAGCCTTAGGAGTTGAGGTGATTTACCAGAGTCAGAATACCAGTTCAAAGGTATGGGTTTGACTTCCATTATCTACTTATAATGGACAGTGGAGAATTTGAGAGCCTAGACGAGGTGGGAATTCTCAATGATGAAATGTATTGTAAGTTGGTGATGAAGGAGGAGATGGAATCCTTGCATTATTCGAGAACTTGGGAGATTTTTTAAAATTTTTTGGGAAACAAGGAACTTTAGAACAAGTGGTTATATCGTCTAAAGGGAGAAGTGGATAGTGGGAAGTGGTAAAAGGAAAGGTTAGTTGTGAAAGGATTTTAATATAAGTAAGAAGTTTACTTTAGTAAAATTTTCTCTCCATTTGTTAAGAATGAAATGATTTTAATTGTTATTAAAATGGCTGTGGAAGTAGGCTTGTATCTTAAATAATTAGATTTAAAAACAACCTTTCTTCATGGAGAATTAGATGAAGAAATCTAAATGAATAAACCAAAAGGATTCAAATAATCCAAAAGTAACCTAGTGTGAAGACATAAATAGAGTCTTTAGATGCTGATGTAAGCACCCAAGAAGTGGAACTAAAAATTTGAAGACTTTATGGATGAAAAAAAGTTTATATAATGAAATGAGGATCATTAATGCTACTAGAAGGTGTTTAATGACAAAATATTCATAATAGTTCTCTTATATATGGATGAAATTCTCTTGTTGGGTCCAGATAATAAATGGATTAAAGAGATAAATGTGAGTTATCCATAAGGTTTGAGATGAAGGATTTCATGAAATCCAAACCAATATTGGAGATAAAGATATATAGGGGTTGTAATCATTGAATTTTGATGTCATCTCAGTTGGAGTACATCTAGAAGATAATGGAAAGGTTTAGAGTGTCCAAAGATAAAACAGTATCTACCCCATTAGCCAAATATTTCAAATTAGACAAAGATAAAGCACCATGAATAGAAGATGAAGCTATACCTATGATAAAGTTTCTTTATAATCAATAGTTGGAGGTTTAATGTATACCTTAATTTTTACTTGGCTGGACATTGAAAACGTAATGGTATTTGTTAGTATATTCATGGAAAATCTTAGAAAGGAGTACTAGGAAGTGGTAAAGTAGATTCATTAATATCTAAAAGGTTTAGAATAATTGGACTTATGTTTCAAAATATATGATCCATTACATGTGTATTTTAGTGGTTCATAATTTATGACTCATTACTTTGTAGGAGTTCTAGTGGTAGAGTCATCTTGGGGAATTCCTAAAGAGTTTAGAGGGTAAAAGGAGGACATGTAGCTAATATTTCATCTGAGAAAATTACCATGGTGTGGAGGCTTGTACTACAGCATAAGAGGTTCCACTATAGTGTGGAGAGGTCATATGTGACATAGAGTCTTGGGGTGGATCTTTTCATAGGTTCTACCATTTTCGTATAACTATTCTATAGATAAGGGATGCAGTATAGCCTTCTATGTTATATTGTGTGTAAGTGTTTTCTACAGTGTAGAGGGTTGGGGGTGGATTTTCAATTCCTCTAACATTTTTGGAATAGTTGAGGTATAGAGAGAGGATATGGTGTGTAAGAGTTTTAGTGGTTCTATTTTTTTGGGGTAGCTGCATCGTGGATTTGGACTGCGGTGTAGGACCTTTCTTAGTAATTTCCTTCTATAGCGTGGTAGTTTCAGCTGCATCATAGTCTTCTTTCTAGTTTTTCAGATCTGAAATGTAGATATCACCATGTTTATTATATATTGATTTTAAAAACTAGGCTATGGTGTTGTCTCTCCCCTTTCACCATGGTCCTCCCCTTTTTTTCATTTCGGAAACATAGTCATATGGCTGCATTATGGTCTTATGTTTCCAAAATACCTATAAAAACCTAAAACTCCCTCAAACCCTACATTTTTTTTCTAGTTTTCATCATTTATTGGGTGACCCAAGTTCATCCTTATAAGATATTCCAAACCATTTTCAGTGGATTTATACACCAATCTTGGGAGATTGATCCTTGGTGGTTTTAGGTGAGTTCTCCTCCTTCATTCTCCCTATTTTCTTCAAATTATTTATCTGAGGAAGGATAATGTCAATTAAAACTTTGGTTTTGGTGATTTTTGGTAAGGTAATGATGTGATTTATTATTTTCTACATTGGTAAAAGTTATTTTCCTTTATTTTGGTGTTGTTGGTTATCTTCCTCTCCACTAAACCCTATATAGCATTTCAGAAAGCTTTGTTCGAAATAGTAGACCCTTCATATTTATTCTAATTATATCATACAAGAGGTTTTACGATTTTTTTATCCTTTAGGAGGATAGTATGAACCATATTAATAAAAATAATTAATTTTTTAATTGAAATCAAATGGGAAATGGAATGAAATACAAGTTTTACCATTTTTAATATTATTATTATTGAGATTATACATACTTGACAATTTATTAAAAATAACATCCATTGGGGGATATGTTAATGATTTAGTGTATATGATTGTGTAATGCTTATTATGTGATAATTTGATATCACTTTGAATGAAATTGGTTAAGTATGTATTTTTGGTTAATAAATTGGTTGCCCATGGAAATTCTAGTTTGTGTGAGAATAACCTTGAAAAGTAAAGAAAATGCGATGAAAATCTCCTTGATAAATCTAAAATAAAATATGTAAAATGTGGTTTTTTTGGTGTGGCTATGATGTGTGGTTGTGATTCATGGTTGTGTTGTGTGTTGTAGTTGAAATGGGAAGTGGTTGTGATGAGATGTCATTGTGCTATGTGGTGGTTGTGATAATATGTCGTCGGGGTGTGTAGCGGTTGTAATTAGAAGTGGTGGTGATGTAAAGTGGTAGTAATGAGGGGATTATTGGAATGAGAAATATGGATCATTTTTTGGTTGTGTGTTTTTTTGGTAGTTTCCCAGCAATGATAGAATAATTTGTTAATAATGAATATGACATGGTGTAGGATGGAATGGTAAATGAACTATCAAATTAAAATGGGAAGTGTGGATTAAATGGTGGTTATTAAATATAAAATAAATGGGATAAAATAATGAAATTTATGGGCCAGAATAATGAAATTGGTCGATAATGAAAAAATTAGGAAAATGGATTAATTTGATAAATAAGATGATATGTCACTTGCTTGTGCAGTTTTTTTTCATTTAGGTGTGATAGTGAAAGTATTTATGGTTATGAGGCCTTGGGTGTGATGTTTTGAGTTGAGATGGTACTATTATCATGAAAATATAGGATGATATTATGTGTTAAGGTTATTATATACATACATTGTATTTCCTTGTGATTTATATATGAACCCCACCCATGTCAGGCACTATGTACCAATAAACAAATGTTTTGGGGGTGTTTTCCCATAATCCTGATGGAAAGGATAGATGGATGGATACCCTCTATTTCCTTCTCTCTCTTCCAGACGATGTTGATATGTATGGGATGTGATGTCCATAAGTCAAAAGTGCACTGTGGTTATATTTGATGAGATGAAGATATGTTGTATAGTGGGGGTTGAGCATGGTGGGAAGAGGGCATGAGTTGATGCCCTTCATGCTCATGATACCCTACCATCCTATTTTTGGATTTAGTTTAGGTGTGATGTGATGTCCCATGCGTCTTCAGGTGAGATGTGATGTGATAAACTAGGTATCTTCAGGTGATATGTGATGTGATGATCCAGGTGTATATAAGAAAGATATGATGTGATGGATCAAGTGTTTACGAGCATACTTTTATATGGAAGATATGGGAGAATCAATATGTATGATGTTGGGGTGTGAGAGTGGAAAACAATGATAAAATGATGCAGGTTAACCTTTTATCAATATTATTCTTATTATGTTATTATACTTGGATGCGTTATTTGGTGACCATGCCATCATGAGGATGAAATTGGTTAGTTGACCTATTTAGATGTTTTTGGTTCTGTTGTTTGATCACTTATGTATTAGTATTCTATTTTAACATGTGCATGAGATACTTTGGGAATTATCCTACTAATTATACATGTATTATCACCCTACATATGTAAAAACTATTTTTTAGGTTTCTAGGAGGACTTCATGGACTATTTCGTACATTTCTAGCTCAGACTATGGATCTGTTGCGGTGTTTCTTCCTTAGGGTTTTATTTTGGTATTTTATTTAGAGACTCTTGGTATCTGTTAACTTTATAGATTAATTATGGGATGGTTTTGGTTTAATTTTATATTATTTTATGAAGTTTCTTTCATTTTATTTATCATATATCTTGATCCTATATTATAAAGGGTAATTCCTTCCATTTATGTGAGATTTTTATATGTTAGATGCTTATCGCCAACTCGAGGACTATTGAAGGCAGGACTCAGGAGTCACTATCTATATTCCTTAATTTCTAATTCAGAAGGGGTACCTTTGGATATAGGGGGTCATGATAGAGTAGTATAATAGGTTTTCATTGAGATATGATAGAGTTTGGAGTTAAGAATTGTAATTATTTCATGGGTTGGTAGGGAAACAATGTCATTTGATCTTGGTTTGTGATATAGGCTAGGTAATACTGACTATAACACAAGATTTTAGGACCCCCATGATCTGATTCAAGGAATTTGATCCTATCAAATGACCAAGTAAGGTGGTGCCACTTGTAATATAGAGACCTAGGGGAGGTACATAAATCATGGTTTCTTGTGTTATTATTTGAATTGGGTGGTTCTTGTAAGTTAAAGTGAATCAATTTAATGAATATTGATAAAAATTCATACTAATAGGATTTTTATATATTTTCTCACCTTTCATCTATAGATCTTGAACATTGTTCGCATGTGGTTCAAGATGGTGAGGTCTAAAATGTTAAACCTTTTGATCACTAGAGGTTTGATCTAGTTGAGGAGGATGACCAGTGGAAGAGGAAATTTTTCTCCTTTTAGTAGTAGGCTTTGGAAAAGTATGAGGGAAGCATCTATGATGGGGAGATAGAGCACTGGTTAGAGAATCTTGAGATCACCTTCAGTTTGATCCATGCCCGGGAAGAGTACTAAGTCCCATTAGAATTTATTCATATGTGAGGATATGTGTTTTAGTGGTGGATAATTTATCTTGGTGACCTTAAGGAGGAAGATGTTTTGTAGTCATAATTTTAGAAGGAGTTTCTCTTAGAGTTTCTATCATCGACCATAATGGTGGTGAATAGGTAGGAGATAGTTTCTCTTCAGTAGGAGAGTACGTCTATGAGGGAGATTGGGATCAAGTTCAAGGAACTTTTTCATTTCACCCTTGATCTTTTTTCTGATGAGGAGTTTTGTGTGTTGCATCTTGAGGAAGTTCTCTATCATTTTATCCAATATGCAGTTACCCATTTTATATTTCCAATGTACTTGGAAGTTCAAAATAATTCAGAGGTGATTGAGTATATTAACTTGAAATGATGTTTAACATGAGAGGGGAACTAGTAAGGTTTCTCAAGAATAAGAGTTGTTAGCAACAAGTCTTAGGTTCTAGGGCCTTCAAGGTTTTGACCATTGGGGAGTCAATATTAGCAAATTATTTTTTTTCCTTCATAGGCCCATGTTTTTTGTGCTTTTCCTAGGGAACTTAGGATTGTATTCTTAATTTGTGTGTCAGTGTGTGTGTGTGTGGGGGGGTGTTTATATTTAGAATCAGTTTCTAGTGGTTCTCAAAGATCACCATAGTGGAGGTGGTTTGGTTTAGTGTCATCCTCAAAAGTAGATGCAATCGAGTCTGTTTTAGTTGTAAGGATAATAGGTTTATGCTTTTTTGAGAGGATATAGGGAATATAGAGGCCGACCTTAGGATGTTCATTGTCTTTAGGGACCCCATCCTTAGAATGTACATGTAGGTGGCCATCGGTAGCAAGTCATAGGATCCAGATGTGGGTAGTTTCACACTGTAGAGGTGCCACTGCCAGAGGGGACAGAGATAGTTAGCGGTTCAATCAGCTTATCTTCTACCCTTCTTTGCACCTTGTTTGATTTAGGATATTAACACTACTTTAATTCACATTTACTAGTTTGTTCTATAAGACTATATACAGAGAGGATTCTAATTTCCCTAGTGAAACTAAACTAGCTAGAGGCTAGACTGGATTGTTTGATGTGTTCCAAGGGTGTAGACTGATGATGGGGACACATCAGTCATGTGGCCATATTTTTTCACTGCAAATGTAATAATAAAATTTCATACTTGACATTGACTATTTATATTCCATGTGTGTTATTATTGAATGCTTCCATAGGAGATTTTTTTTCTTCTATGTGGATAGTTGATGTGTAGTTTTCATTAGTAAGAGAGGTTTTAAGTTGGGTTGTAGATGTGTAGAGACCCTTATTTCCTTAGTGTATGAGTTTTCTATTGAATTGGTAGACACTGATATGGTGGAGGTTCCCAAGGTTATCCAGGATTTTCTGGATTTTTTTCTTGAGAAGTTAGTGATAATTCCCCCTTAATGTGATATCGAGTTTGGGATAGATTTTAATCTGGGTGATTCTCTAATTCTGATGGATCTTTAACAAATGACATCCTCTATATTAAATTATTTGAGGATTCAGATAGATGATCTGATATAGAAGGGTTTCATCTGGTCCATTGTATCATCCTGAGGTGCTCCTATGTTATTCTCCTAGAAGTTGGATGGTAGTCTAAGGATATGTATATACTAATATAGGTTAAATCAAATGAATATCAAGAATATCTACCGCTTATGAGGATTGATGATATTTTCAACTAGTGGAGAGGGGCTAATTGGTTCTCCAACATTGATCTGTAGTTTGGGTATCACTAGTTGATGGTAAAGGAGGATGATATCTTGAAGACTGCCTTCCAATGTAGGTATGGGAACTTTGAGTTTGTGTTCATTCCATTTGGTGTTAGGAACACACCATCTATGTTCATGGGCTCATTAACTACATGTTTCTTTAGTTCATGGACTAGTTCATATTCATGTTCATCAATGACATATTGATCCACTTGAATTTAGAGGAGGAAAATACCGATCATCTCAAAGTTTTATTGTAGGTAATTTAATGCCATCTCTATGAAAAAAATTCCAAGTGTATTTTTTGGACTTAATAAGTGCATTCCCTTGGGCATGTGGTATCCTAGTAGGGTGTAGTCATGGACTCGTTAAAGATTGAGGTAGTTGTTTCTTGGAAATAACCCAATAATGTGAAATAGATTCATAGTTTCCTCATTCTCATGAGATATTACTAGAGGTTTGTGTCTAATTTCTCATGGATTTTGACCTAGTTTATTTCATTGACTAGGAAGGACCAGGTGTTTATCTGGACTGATCAGTGTCAGGAAGTGTTTGAATACCTTAAGAGGAGATTGATCAGTGATCTATTACTTCAGTTTCCATCAAAGGGGATGGTGTTTGAGGTGTCCTATGACAATTATCTTATAATATAAGGATGTTTACCAATATAACATAAGGTATTTATCTCTTATGGGTCTAGGAATTTTTCCCCCATGAGCATAATTATGCCATCCATGATCTAGAGCTAGCAGAGGTTATATTGGTTCTGAAGCTATGGAAATATTGCCTCATCAGAGAAGGATTTATGATCTTCAATGATCATAAGAGCGTGATGAATATATTTTCTTAGCATGAATTAATTTTTTTGAAATGAGAAAATTATGACTTTGAAATATCCTACACCTCAAGAAAGGGGAATTACTTGGATGACACATTTATTAAGAAGTCATGAAGGGATATTGTTTGAGAGTCCAAAGATACTTATAAAGCAATGGAGGAGTTTAAAGCTCTACACTTGGATACGAGGGTGTTTTATAAAATAGTTTTCTTATTTTAGATGACAATATAGTTATCTATGATATAGTAGATAGATAAGTCTTAGTGGGGAGACATAGAGGTATAGGTGATGTGAGAACGTGTTGTAAATAGTGATACCTCAAATGGATGGTTGGGGGATGGTCGAAACTAGATATGGTTTTAGGAGAGGATTTTCGTTTCAATGGTGATGTATGTGGGAGTCCTTAATGAGTATCATATCTAACCTTTAGCGGGACACTTAAGAGTATCTAAGATGTAACATGGATTGAGGACATAGTTTTGGTGTCCTGGGATGAAACGGGAAGTGGCATACTTTATGGATCGATGTCTAGTTTTCCAGAAGGTAAATGATGATCACTATTTTTCTTAATTTTTTTTCATCCCTAGGATATTTCCAAGTTTAAGTGGGATGACATATTGATGTATTTTTTCACAAGGTTACCCTGATCTCATGAAAGTTATGATTTTATCTGGCTAATCATGGATTGGATTCCAAATTCATATCACTTCCTAGTGATCAAGGATTTGGGTGTCATGGATGTCTTAAGAAATAGGTATGTGGATGAGTTTATACAACTACATGGAGTTCATAGATCCATTTTCTCTGATTGGTATTCTTTTTTTTATCTCACAAGTCTAGAGAGGATTTCAACACACATTTATTACTTAGTTACACCTCATCAATATAGATACCCAAGCTTGATGTACATGGAAATTACATCACTTTTGCGGAATAATTAGTATATGACAAAAATAGATGCCAAAATACTATATTAGTTTAGTGTATTTGGAAACTTATAACATAATCTACTAATCATGGTGAAAGATCTTCAACATCTCTTATAAAGATCCTCCCATTTTTGTTTTCCTACCTAAAACCTTTCTTTATATATTGGGGAAAAGAAAAAATAGAAAGGGTGAGCTCAAATAATCCATAAGGGTAAACATGGAGAACATAAAAAAACCATAAACATTTGAATGTAAAAACATGAACATAAATTTTAAACAACAAAATCATGATCAATGACATAAATCTTGACTATATGTAAGACATAGATCATAATGGAACATTAATCATGATAAAATAGCATGGGAATAAAACATGGAATTGTAGAAAACCATTAAGCACATAATATGATATCCATAGTAGCCAAAGAATTGTTTTTAAGACCATAATAGTGGACAAAGTCCATTACTGAACTAGGTTTACTTATCGTTCCATCCATGTATTACTGAACCGGATTTACATGCCGTTCTAGTCAAGTCTATCTCATGAGATATAAATCTTTACCCAATTCATTAGAGGGAGATATAGGTCCCACCAATCTCATAATGAAATAATTATTACATGTTCTACAAAACATAAACCATTCATCATAGCATAACCCAAGAAATAAAATGGGTTATTTAAACATCATGCCTTCATAAAATAATCCATATAAGATAAAAGGTGTTCATAAAAATAATTCCGTCATAAACATAATCAAATAAAATTAATATAGGGATAGAAAAATAACCCTATGTCATCTTATATGGAAAATAATTTTGATAAAACACTTGAACTTAATTCCTGAGGAAAATATCCTTTCTTCTTTAAAAACGTTTTCTTTCTCAAAATGTCATGAAATTTTAAAAGAAAATAATTTAGTTAAAAATAAACTTGAAATATTATAGTGTAAGATTCATGGAAATAAGGCCTTAAGAAGATGTAAAAATCTGATCATTCTATATAAGTTTAAAAAACATTCTCCTCATACTTTTACCAGAAAATTCAAAAAATACCTCATATGGTAAATAAAAGAAAGATTCCTTCCATACCATGTAGTAAAAGTAAAAAATGGGTAAAAATAACTTTAAACATACATATAAAAATATTAAAAATTTTATGAAAACATTTTTATAAAATATGGACATGGATGATAAATATATCCCCAGAAAATACTTACGTATAAACAATCTCACATAAAAATGAGATGGCAAAATTATCTCTTACCTTAGGTTTGATTTCTTCCGTATGTGTCTTAAACTTCTGTATAGTGGGTTTAAACATATTATTAACTTGTAACAGAACCATAAAAATATTTATGATATCATATATGATTCACTTATGACTTTATATTACCCGATTATTTGTCAATTCCATGTTAAAGCAACATTTTGGGTAATAATCGTTTCATTTATCTTACGTGTTTGGAATTGTTATTCTTCATATTATTACTTATATCATGATTTGATTACTTTAATAATGTAAAAATTGATTTATATATTATATATATCCAGTATATAAATATATATATAATCGATAGATAAAATAAATTGAATAGACCATTCATGGAGACGGTAGGTCGTACGTACCAATGAATGTTGTTTTCGTTTCCTTATTAAATTGAATGGAAGTAAGTAAATGAAATAAATACATACACACACACATAAATATAGTTAGTATTATCATGTCATATATTACATGATTATTTACTATATATACATTATAATCATTCTTGAATGGTTAATGTGGAGAAGGAATCTCATCGCGTCGTGGAGACGGTAAGCCGTAAATACGCACGAGCGATGATATCGTTCCCATAGTTGTTGAACACTATTTAAGTGAATGTTTTATAATATCTCAAAATTATTATCATGTTATAATAATCATATATAGTTATTATTTTCACCATTATACCCATCCAAGTAAGGTGGTGGTGAAAAACATATTACACCACGATATGGAGATGGTAATCCGTACGTACATACGCGCGGTGATTTCATTTTTTGTAGGATGGATAGAAGGTAAAATATGGTTGTTTAATATTTATAATAACATATAATTATATGAGTGATACCTATGTTATTACTTTATAATGAAACAAATAAATAAGAGGATGTAGAAGAAGAAATAAATTTGAAAGAATTGGTAGAGGAGATTACCTCTTCCTCGACGTGCCTCCTTTAAATTTACTCTTAGGGCACTAGATTTGGTATTTTGAGAAGAAAGTAACCTCAAAAATGTTACTAGGGAAGTTGATAAGATAAATGGGTAGGGTTTTTCTGAGCTTGAAGGCTCAAAATGGAGTGAAAATGAGAGGGAGGATGTGCCCTTTTATAAGAGAAGAGATGGGCACTTTGGGAAAGTTCCAAAATATTAATTTATTATAAATTAAATATAGATTTAAAATAGTCTAAAACTTATTTAATTTGAACATAATATTATTTTGGTTCGAATACCCATCATCCAATAATTTTTTGACAAGTTTTAAATATTTTTGTATCCTTATCTTTTTGGTTTAACCCTTATTTTACCCTTTTTAATCTTACCGCGATATCATGTTATTTACAAATTTTGGGTTAATTTAATTACCATATCATGTAAAAAAACCCAAAAAAGTTATTTATGACATATTTGGAATTATATTAAACATTTTTCCGAATCTTAGATTTTTAGGAATTTAATATCATTTAATAAACTATTTTCTGTTTTAAGTTATGAATTGTGTCAATTTTGGACACTATTCGTACTTGACTTTTTAAAAATTCATAAAAAAATGATTCCTCCAAAAAAAAGGCTTAAAATCATACCTATTATGTCAATGTAATCCATAAAATTATTGTATGGCATAAAAATGTTCAAATTAAATTTATTTTAATATTTATAAATTCATTTATTTGAATCTTTCATTAATGAGGTAATCACTACATTATAATTATGTCATAAATAAATATATTTATCTAATGTCTAAAAATTATGAATAAAATACCATGATTTATTAAATATTTTTATGTCTAATGAATATTTATAAATATATATATATGTTATATTACCCTATATTAAAATCGATTTAGTAAAAGATATATGTTTAGGTTATAATTATCTTTACTTTAAATTAATTCTTATAAAGTGTCATTTTCACATCCAAGTGAATCCAAGGGGTCCCAAAATCGACCCAAGGATTAAAAAGGTTATAAATATCTCATAAAATATGATTAGGACATGTTTTACGTTAATTTATTATTATTATAATATTATTTTTTACCCTTATTTACCAGATTTACCCTTTAACCATAGTAAATAAAATAATTACTGAAGTTACTATTCATAAGGTACAAAAATAAAAGGTACATATTTATACAATTTGAACCTTATGATTCCAAATATTTAATCCTTTTTCCAAATTCAAAACACAGAAGTTGCAGTAATTAATTTAAAATTAATTCCCGTTGTCAAAACCAAAAAGCGGGTTTTTAAGAAGTAATAACTATCAAAAGATTGACATGTTTTTAAGTCCAATTTAAAAGTGAAATTATATATAATGAAAAAAATTTGATTAAATGATAAAAACATAATCCAATTACACTTTAAAACCAATTAAAAATATAATCTAACTATATAAATAAATTAGATGAAAAGACAGTTTTGAATTAAAATGCAGTATTTTTCACCATTCATTAAAATATGAATTTTATCAGAAAAATACCAAAAATCCAAAAAAAGTAATTCTTTATGTTTTGATTCCAAATAAGAAGTTTATTTTTTCAAATTTAATATATAAAAGTGTCAAAAACTAGATTTAAAATGGGTGCACCATTAAAAGGCGGTAAAACTGCATTTTTCAAAAAATTGATTATTTTCTCATATTGTGTTCTAGAAAATGTGTAGGATGAATTAAAATGATATAAAATCCAAAATGTGGTTAATACTATTCATAAGGGCTAGTTTATATCCCATTAAATAATAATATTTTAGTAATCTCCACTACAAATACCCCTTTTATCAGCGCTAAAAATGGAATTTAACAACGCTAAAAAAGCACTGTTAAAGCCGCTGAAGATAGGGGGTTCCCTTTATCAGTGCTCCAAAAAGCACTGATAAAGACACCTTTTATCGGTGCTAAAAAAGTGCTGATAAAAGGGGTCTTTTATCAGTGCTAAAAAGAAGCGCTGATAAAAGGGTCCTTTATCAGCGCTTTCTTTTTAACACTGATAAAAGACCCCTTTTATCAGTGCTTATTTTTAGCACGGATAAAAGTAAAAAAAATTAATTTTTTTTAAAAAAACTCCTGCCAATCATGGGGGATTTTATGGTGCTTGAGCCCCCCTTTTAACAGTGTTTCCCAGCCCCTCCAGCGCCCACACACACCCCCTCCACCCTATATCAGCGCTACACCCACCCCCTTTATCAATGCTAGCCCCCCAAATCCACCCCCATGCGCGCGCCCTTGCCTCAACTAAGATTTGATCTTGAGACCCCCCCTTGCGTGCCTAAAGCCTTTACCACTCTGCCATATTGATTTGTTCTCCAGTTAATGACATATATATTTATTTATATATATATTTAGTTATATTTATTCATATATTAATATATAGTTATATTAATATATATATAGTTATATTAATATATATATAGTTATATTAATATATATATTTATAGTGATATTAATATATATATTTATAGTTATATCAATATATATATGTAGTTGTATTAATATACATATAGTTAGATTAATATATAGGTATATAAATATTTATATATTGGTATTTTAAATAAAATGGATATTAGTTATTATTTAGATAAATCTAATATATTTTATATGTAAATATATTTTATTATTTATATTTATAATTAAATTTTTATGTGTGAATATATAAAAAATATGTATATATTGTTATATATTTGATTATAAATAGCAGTTCATTATAAAAAATGATAAAATTTCAAATACATAATATCAATATGTATGTAATACCTTGGAATAAATTCAGTCCCCACAAAAAAAGCCAATAATACTTCCTTAAACGTGGCTAAAAATCCACAAAATGTTAAAAAATTGGGATATCCCGACTAAAAACTAAATTTTGGAGGCCTGAGAATTTTTTGGCCTTTGAAAAACCTTGACTTGGGTGCCCCGAGGTCACAATGGTGTAGATCTTGTCGCAGTCTTTGATTTGATATGTGGTAGAGCTCAAACAGACACCCGGATCAAAAGTTATGGCCGTTTGAAGTTTGAGTTGCATTTTCAACATATTTTGGATCTTTTTTTAATTTTTTTAATTTTTTTAGTCTTAAAATTGTTATGAAATGACTATTACTCCATAATAATTAGCAAATTATTAATTAAAAATATTTTTTTAGTTTTTTTATAAGCCATTTTTACTAAATATCTTCTATATTAAGTGTAACTGTATATTTATACTTATCTAAAATATATTTAAAATTATATTTTAAAAATATATATTATATTTATATCAATATAACTATATATATATATTTAAATATTAATATATTTTTTTAATGATTTTTTTTGGAATTAGACCCTTTATCAGTGCTACTAAAAAAAGAGTTAATAAAGGGGTACCCTTTAACAGTGCTAAAAAAAGCGTTGTTAAAGGGGGTACCTTTATCAGTGCTTTTTCATTAGTGCTGATAAAGGATGGTGCTAGCATTGCCCCATTTTTTGTTAGTGAATATATCGTTATTTAGTGAAACTCGGTATTACATACCATACAGGCTATCGAGGAAGGTCGCTCTTGCATGTAACACAAGTTATGTCAGTGTTTGGTGTAGTGAAAGCTTCTTTTGGTGTTGATTATAAAATAATATAAACATAGTTCATTTATACATTGAACAAAATCTATACTCAGTGTTGTGTGAAATGAATTCTATCAAAAGAACTTGAAATTTTGTGCAACACAAGCCAAGAATAGTGTTACATATACTGCAAGCTAATATGGTGGTGCGTATAGCGCAACCTAATCTTGGTGTAGCATACAAAACAAGACATAAAAGAAATTAAAAAATATATATCCCATAAAATCTTGGGGTGTTACATTCTATCCCCCTTAAAATGAATTTCGCCCTCAAAATTCATTTGGGTTATAAATGGTTTTCTACATGAAAGTTTCTTTCATGGAATCCCATATCATAAAAAGGAATACTAAAACAACATTTTAAAAAAAGGAAAGTTAGAAACATAATGGTTACCCAAAGTAACTCATTATTGGGTTTCCACATAGGAGAACATAGGTGGTAAGTGAAAACATAGATATGGAAGAGAAATCTAACCATCAAGTTCTGATGGATAGTGATTTAGAATAAGGTTTGGAGAAGGTTAACTACCGGAAAGATATAAATATATGATGATTTAATAGATCATATGATTCATCGGATAAGAAAGTACTAGGATAAAATTTTTAGTTTCAAAATATTTTTCTTAAAGTTGAATATTTTTTTATGAGAATAAATATTTACTTTATTTTGGTACAATCTCACTGTTGGTCATTCCTTGAATAATTTCCACTTCATCTCTTAAATAAATGAAGTTGAATTTGTTATTCATAAAGTGTTAGTAGATCATGTGAAAAAATGACAGGTCATTCCATTTGTCTCAAAAAAGGTTAGAATAGGTTGTCAAATAATCATAAGTCCACATATAGTGAGATAATACATGAATCTAACAAAATTAAAATAGAAAATAAATTATACTATCCATAAATGGATAATATTACAATTCTTCCAAAAACTTAAAATATAATACTTTAGAAGGAGGTGAACTTCATTGACATAACATTTATCTCCCATATTTTATAAGGTAGTTTTTGTTGTTTTTACATTCCAAACATGTGAATACCTTAATCATGTATTCTCTTGAAATATGAATTACCATATAACATTAACAAAAACATGAATTCTGTCAAAAGTTAACTCTTTCTACATACCAAAATCCTAAAAATTCCATAAACTCAAACCATGATATCACTTTGTCCTTGTATCATTCCTGAGGTCATTAATAATATCAAACATATCATTATCATATTATCCCTTCTTCCCAAGTTACTGGCACTATATACTTAATGAAAACCACAATGGACCAATACATATATATTCCAATATTCTATAATACTATAATATAGATTCAACAACACTATTTTGGAATCCTATTATATAAACACTTAATCATTCCACCACTTTGTTGGAATACTCAACATCAGTAATAGTGATCACATGTGATTTTACTTTGTCTTTGGCCTTAAAAGGTTGTTGGAGTTGATAATCATCCATAAACCTGGGATTAGGGAATTGGTTAGCATAGTTCCCCATTTCCTTACACTTGTAACCCTGATTTTTGGGAGGTTCACTCTTCGGAGCTTTATGTTTATTCCAATTACTTTAGCAAGGAAATGCTCAATGACCTTATTTCCTACACTTAAAACATTTATCAGTTCCCTTAAGACAATATCCTCCATGTGAACTTCCACACTTTGAGCATAAAGAAAATATAATCTTCTTTTCTCCATAATTTTTATAGTTTCTTTTGAATTCCATCCTTCTTTTCTTATCATAACCATGAGATGGATGAGAAACCACAATCACCCATTTTTTCAGAAGAATATGAGGAAGGTATATACTAAAAAATAAGTTATTAAACTCATCCCAATCCATGGAGTCAATTTTATCTTATTGCCTCATATTCTTGATAAAATTCCACCACATTTTTGCTTTAACATCCAAGAAATAAGTTCCCAACTTAAACTTTTCACATTCTTAACAATGGAGAATGAAAAATATATTTTCAACGGTACAAATCCATTTCTCTACAACTAGTGTATTAGTCGTTCCACTAAAATATGGTGGATGTTTCCTTAAGAAAGATTCAAGATAACGTTGTTCCCACCTTTGGTTATTTGTGAGCCTAGAAGGATTTTTGGTCCTAGAAACAAGATTCATTATTTGATATCCTATAACATTTGGTTGTTCAGAAGGACAATCATTTCATTTACCATCGCATCCAGCATTATCGTGGTTCATTTGGGTTCTAACCGTTGTCTAAAACCCAAAATGAATAGCATGAGAGGCAAAAATCACACTATGAAAACAACATAATCAAGGGGGATTAATTTCAATCTCTAAAATATTAGGTTTAATCCTAGGTTATTCATGATCATTATCAAAATTCTAGGACTGTAACCTATACTTATACTTAACCTTAGGGACATCCCTATACATACCTTAGAAATATCTTTAGGGATCTCACTAAAGTTTTTGCATCCTAGTTTCCAAAGATTGAATAAACCTTCACTCTGATACCAACTGTAGAGACCCAAGATTGGCGTACATGAAAATTACATCACTTTTTCGGAATACTTAAATATGAAAAAAAATATACGCCCAAAGACCATATTAGTTTAGTGTATTTAGAAACTCAGAACATAATCTTCTAATCATGCTGAAAGATCTTCCCCTTTTTGTTTTCCTACCTAAAACCTTTATTTATATCCCGAGGAAAAGAAAACATAGAAAGGGTGATCTTAAATGCTCAGTAAGGGTAAACATGGAGAACATAAAACTAACTATAAACATTTGAACGTAAAAACATGAACATAAATTTTAAACATCAAAATCATGAGCAATGACATAAATCTTGGCAGTACATAAGGCATGGATCATAAAGGAATATTAATCATGATAAAATAGCATGGGAATAAAAAATTAAATTATAGAAAACCATTAAGTGCATAATATGATTTCCATAGTATCCAAGACATTGTTTCTAATACCATCATAGTGGGCACAGTCCATTACTGAACCAGGTTTACTTGTAATTGCATCCATGTATTACTGAACCGAATTTACCTACTGTTCCAGTCATGTATATATCATGAGATATAAATCTTTACCCAATGCATTGAAGGGAGATATAGGTCCCACCCATCTCATAATGAAATCATTCTTACATGTTCCAAAAAACATAAACCATTCATCATAGCATAACCCAAGAAATAAAATGGGTTCTTTAAAAATCATGCCATCATAACATAATCCATATAAGATAAATGGACTTTATAAAAATAATTCCATCATAAAAATAATCAAATAAAAGTAATAATAGGGATATAAACATAACCTTATGTCATATTATATGGAAAATAATTTTGAAAAAACACTTGAACTTAATTCCTGAGGAAAATATCCTTTCTTCTTTAAAAACGTTTTCTTTCTCAAAATGTCGTGCAATTTTAAAAGAAAATAATTTAGTTAAATATAAACTATAAATATTGTAGATGAAGATTCATGTAAATAATGCGTTAAAAATAAATAAAAATCCATTCATTTTATATAAGTTAAAAAAACATTATCCTCATACTTTTACCAGAAAAGTCAAAAAGTACCTCATATGGTAAACAAAAGAAAAATTCCTTCTATACCATGTAGTAAAAGTCAAAAATGGGTAAAAATGACTTTAAAAATACATAGAATAATAGTAAACATTTTATGAAAACATTTTTACAAAACATGGACATGGATGATAAATATATCCCCAGAAAATACTTAAGTATAAATAATCTCAGATAAAAATGAGATGGGAAAATTATCCCTTACCTTAGGTCCGATTTCTTCCGTATGTGTTCAAAACTCCTGTATAGTGGGTTTAAACATATTATTAACTTGTAATAGAACCATAATAATATTTATGATATTATATATGATTCACTTATGACTTTATATTACCCGGTCATTTGTTAATTCCATGTTAAAGCAACGTTTTGGGTAATAATCGTTTCATTTATCGTATGTGTTTTGGACTTGTTATTCTTCATATTATTACTTATATCATGATTTAATTACTTACACAATGTAAAACACTATTTATATATTATTTATATTCAGTATATAAATATATATATAATCGATAGATAAAATAAATGGAATACATCGTTCATGGAGATGGTAGGTCGTACATACGCATGAATGCTATTTTCGTTTCCTTATTAAATTGAATGGAAGTAAGTAAATAATATATATATATATATACATAAATAACATATTATTATTATGTAATATATTTTATTATTATTTACTATATATACTTTATAATCATTCTTGAATGGTTAACGTGGAGAATGAATCTCATCGCGTCTTGGAGATGGTAAGTCGTACGTACACACGAGTGACGATATCTTTCCCATAGTTGTTGAAAGGTATTGAAATGGATGGTGTATAATATCTCAGAATTATTATAATTTTATAATAATAATTTATAGTTATTATTTTCACCATTATACCCATCCAAGTAATGTGGTTCTTAAAAATAGATTACACCACAGTGTGGAGACGGTAATCTGTACGTACGCACGCGTGGTGATTTCGTTTTTCATAGGATGAATAGAAGGTAAAATATGGTTGTTTAATTTTTATAATAACATATAATTATATGAGTGATACTGATTTTATTAAATTATAATAAAACAACTAAATAAGATGAAGTAGAACAAGAAATAAATTTGAAAGAATCGGTAGAGGAGATTACCTCTTCCTCAATGTGCCTCATTTAAATTTCTTTTTAGGGCACTAGAGTTGGTCTTTTGAGAAGAAAATAACCTATAGAATGTAACTAGGTAATTTGAGAATAAAAATGGTTAGGGTTTGGCTAAGATTAAAGGCTTACAATGGAGTTAAGAGGAGAGGGAGGAGGTGCCCTTTTATAAGAGAGGAGAGATGCACTTTTGGAAAGTTCTAAAATATTAATTTATTATAAATTAAATTTAGATTTAAAATAGTTGAAAACTTATTTAATTATAAGATAAGATGATTTTGGTTTTAATAACCATCATAAAATATTTTTTTACAAGTTTTGAATATTTTTGTATCCTTATCTTATTGGTTTTACCCTTATTTTACCCTTTTTAATCTTACCGTGATATCATGTTATTTACACATTTTGGGTTAATGTAATTACCATATCATGTCCAAAGACCCAAAAAAAGTTATTTATGACAATTTGTACTTCTATTAACAATTTTGACGAATATTATATTTTTATAAATTTAATATCATTTAATAAACTATTTTATGTTTTAAGTTATGAATTTTGTCAATTTTGGACACTATTAATACTTGACTTTTTAAAAATTCATAACAAACTTATTCCTTAAAAAAGGCTTAAAATCATACTTATTATGTCAATTTAATGAATAAAATTATTTTATGGAATCAAAATGTTCAAATTAAATTTATTTTAATATTTAGAAATTCACTTATTTGAATATTTCATTAATAAGGTAATCACTACATCATAATTGTGTCATAAATAAATATATTTATATAATGTCTAAAAATTATGAATAAAATACCATGATGTAGTAAATCTTGTTATATTTCTAATGAGTATTTATATACATAGATATATATTATATAATCCTATATTAAAATCAATTTAGTAAGATATATATGTTTAAGTTATAATATCATTACTTTAAATTAATTCTTATAAAGTGTCATTTTCACATGAAAGTGAATACATGGTGTCAAAAAATATACCCAAGGATGAACAAGGTTGTAAATATCTCAACCAATAGGATTAGTACATGTGTTTGGGTAATTTATTATTATTATAATATTATTTTTTATCCTTATTTACCAGATTTACCCTTTAACCATGGTAAATAAAATAATTTCTGAAGTTACTATTCATAAGGTACAAAAATAAAAGGTTCCTATTTACACAATTTGAACCTTATGATTCCAAATATGGAATCAATTTTTTCAAATTCAAAACACAAAATTTTCAGTAATTAATTTAAAATTAATTCCTAATATCAAAACCAAAAATGGGTTTTTAAGAAGTAATAACTATTAAAAGATTAACATGTGTTTAAGTCCAATTTAAAAGTGAAATTACATCCAATGAAAAAAATTGGATTAAATAATAAAAAAATAATCAAATTACACTTTAAAACCAATTAAAAAGATAATCTAACTATATAAATAAATTAGATGAAAAGGCAGTTTTGAATTAAAATGCAGTATTTTTCACTATTCATTAAAACATGAATTTTATCAGAAAAATTCCAAAAATTTAACAAAATTAAATTTTTATGTCCCGATTACAAATAATAAGTTTATTTTTTCAAATTTAACATATAAAAGTGTCAAAAACTAGATTTAAAATGGATGCATCATCAAAAGGCGGTAAAAATGCATTTTTTGAAAAATTGATTTTTTTCTCATATTGTGTTCTAGAAAATGTGTAGGATGAATTCCAATGATATAAAATTCAAAATGTGGTTAATAATATTCATAAATCCTATTTTATATCCTATTAAATAATAATATTTTAATAATATATCGTTATTTAGTTAAACTTGGTCTTGCATATCATGCAAGCTATCGAGGAAGGTCACTCTTGCATGTAAGACAAGTCATGTCAGTGTTGTGTGTAGTTCAAGCTTCCTTTGGTGTTTCTTATAACATAATCCAAACATAATTCATTTATACATTGAAAAAAATCTATACTCAGTGTTATGTGAAATGAATTCTATCAAAAGAACTTGAAATTGTGTGCAACACATGCCAAGAATAGTGTTGCGTATACTGCAAGATAATATGTTGTTGCGTATAGAGAAAGCTAATATTGGTGTTGCGTACAACACAAGACATCAAATAAATTAAAAAAAACTATCTTATAAAATATTGGGGTGTTACAATCATTTATTTCTTCCATAGATGGACAGATAAATGGGGCAGACTATCCTGACACAAGAGGATATGTTGTAGGCATACTTCTTTGACTTCAGAAGATCCTGAGAAAAGCACTTTACTTTGTTCGGGTTTACTTATAATAACATATGACACTCATACATTGGTATGAACATTTTTTAAGATTTGTATGGATGAAAATTTTGTTCTCCATTATGCTAGGTTGTGGTTAGAGAGTCATCAGTTCTTAGTCTCGATGTGGTAAAAAACATGATAGAGAAAGTTCAGGTTGTTCATGAGAGGGTTAATGGGGTGTAAGATTGGAATAAGTATTATGAAAATCATAGGATGAGGCCCTTAATGTTTATGGTGTGAGACCAAATATTTTTGAAGATTTCTTCTCATTATAGGAAGTATAGGTTTGGAAGGGAGAGTAATGTAACACCCAAAGATTTTGTGAAATATATTTTTTCAAATAAATTTAATTTTTTGATTGCTTGTGTTACACTCAACACCAAGTTTAAATGAAACATGACATACTATTAAAATATTATTATTCAATATAATAGTTATAGCCTAGGCATTGGAATGGAGGGTATGAAAGCGATTAACTAAATTATGAAAATATGTGGTTTAAAAATGTATATAAAATGAATTCTTTAGTGACCGATTAATTATAAATGAAAATAAAAACCATTTTATAATAAAGTAAATATTTTTCTAAAAAACCCTTTTTATGCATGAAAATGTTTTTTATATCAATAAATTAAATAAATCACTTTTAGTGAATTATTTTAATAAAATTTATATATTATATATTCAATAAAATTTTTAACATTCATCTTATTTTTTTTAGGCAGGAGATAAGAATAAATCCAATTTTATGCTTTAAATCGTATTTTTCTAAAAAACAGTTTTGTCAAATTTTGTGCAATTATTTTAAAATTATTTTTTTACAATTTTAGAAAAATTATTTGTAAAAATGAGATTAATTTTTTAAATCAGCATTCCAAAATTATACTCTGGTAAATTTTTGAGAATTTTCTAAGAAGATAAATTTTTCAATAAATAGTGAAAAATATTGGTATTTATTAAGAATTGTCATTAATTTTAAAGCATTAAAAAACTTAATTTTTTTAATATGGTTTTAAAAGTAATATCAGCTCAATTATATATTTTTAATCCAATTTAGATCAATGGAAGTAATTTCATATTGAATTTTTATATAAATCCTTTTTTAAACTTCTAAAGATGTTCTATTTGGAAAACCATTGTTTCATCATGTTTGCAGGTTTAATTTTAAATTAAAATTTTCCACTTATGTGAATGAAATTTAGAAAAATGGATTCAATATTTTTAATAAAAATAATTAATATTATCTAATAAATTCAACTTAATTTTTTACTATAATGAATAGTAAAACAAGAAAATTAATTATCTTGGTTAAGGTTAAAACTAGTTTATTAGGGGTTAAACTAAAAATATAATGAGTAAAATGACATATAAACCTACCCAACACCCATTTTATATGCATATTTTTACCTTATAACCTATAATGTTTTAGAAAGACCCATTTTGAGCCTTGTGTCTTGTGAAAAACGTGGTTTCACTTTATTCTTTCCAAAACTTCCATGTGTATCCTCTCCCCACTTATAAAAGGACACTACTCTACTCTCGTATTCAAAATTACAAAACCCTTTGGGTTGGAAAATATCTACCAAATATATTCCTTACATCACTCACATCCAAGAGTCATTGGTGATATCAGAAATCCAATCTAGAAAGGCTTTAGGTTAAACCATAATTGGTTGTCCAAAGAAGAGGAGGTTTGAACATGTACAAAGGAAGTAGAGACTTAAAGTAAGGTATTTATAATCTATCTTTTATTTTTAGGAAAAATATACCATATTAACCATTCATTTATTTTATGTGGTTTATATAATACCCCTTTTACATGAGATATCATGAATATCTTTCTTTTTATGATATTTAATGTTTCATTTTATGATTATTCTTTAATGAGGGTTAAATTTCAAAAATTACCATTGTTGTAAGGGTTTTTATCTCAATTTGTATACTTTGTTATATATGTTATGTTCTGAACCTATCTTCTTTTATGAAGTGTATATACAACCCCTTTGACATGTAATATCATGAATTTATTTATTCTTATTATATTTTAAGTTTTATTTAATATTATTCTTTCATGGGTATTATGATTCAATATTACTAAAGTGGTGAGGGTTCATGATATAATCTCATCATTTATCAGGATGGTTTATGTTTTTTCATACATTGATGAAATATTAGGATTTATCTCTCAAGAAACTTTGGAATTTTCTTCTCCTATGTTTATTTCTTGAGAATACATGTTTTCCCTTCATTTTCCTCTCATTATGTACTCATGATTCCAAAATAATTTTAATAAAGAAAACTAAAATTATTTCTCTCTTTGGTCAAAAACTTTTTTTCTTCCATATCCATGCTTTCTATTTTTTTTTTCAAAAATGTTTTAATATTCTTCTGGGATTGTTTAAAGTCATTTTTACCCTTTTTTAAAAAAAATTAAAAGGAATTTTCATTTCATTTTTTAAAAAAAGGACCCTTTTTATTTTACTAAAAATGTGAAAGGAATATTTGTTTTAATGTGTATGAAATTTCTCAATGTCGTGACCACTAAATGTTTTAAATATTGAATTATAATTTTCAAAGTTTATTTTCAAAGAAAAGGATTTACCAAATGTTTTATGAATTTTTAGTTTTAAAAAGTTATTTTCAAAGAAATGTTATCTTCCTCAAGAGGTGTTCCAAGTGTCTTTTTAAAATCATTTTCCATATAATATGACACAATTTGATATTAATTATGATTTACTAGGGATATGATACAATAATACCATTCCTAGTATTTCTCTGGATGGTTTATGTTTATGATGAAAAAATGTTTATGAAATCTATTTCTTTACCTTGGGTTATTCTATAATGGAATATTTATAAAACCCATTTATTTTCATAGGTTTTAATATGATGAATGTTTTATGAAACCCATATAATTTCTTGGGTTTTTATATGATTAATTTTTTATGATCTTGTGGCACTCCTATGTAATATTTTCATTTTGTGATAGGTGGGACCTATATCTCCCCCAATGCATTATGTAATTATTTTTATTATATGAGCTCAAATGGTACATGAGAGGTTATCCCAAGCTTCAAAGAGGGTATATGGGTGGTCATCCCAATCCTGAAAGAGGGTACATGGAAGGTTATACCAATCCTGAATTAGATACATGGGAGTTTAGCCCAATCCTAACATGTTATGAATGTCTTGGTGGATAGTCTTGGCATAAGATTTTCTATGCTTATATGTATACCAAAAATATATGTCTTATACCAATGTGTTTCTATCATGGCTCATATTATTTGATTCCATTATGGTCTATGTTTTATAAACTACCAATATTTATTCCATGACTCATCTTTGTGATATATGATATGTAGGGTATAGTTTTCAAATATTATTCTCATATTACCATGCCCATATTCTCATGTTACATTGACATATCTCTTTTTTACGCTTACTAAAAATATAATATCAACCTTTATTATGTTTCATTTCCCCAGAATATGAATAAATTTATTATGTATAATATGTTTAATAAGGGTTATAGTTATGAAGAACTTAGTGGGAGATGACATGGATCACATATGGACCAGTTGTTTATGTGTCCATGTTTTCAAAGGAACTAGACCTAAATGATTCTAGCATGGATCATTATGTTATGTAATGAATATTCATATACTAATATGTAATATTTATGTATGAGAAGTTTGGGTCTTTACATTTGGTATCATTGAAAGGTTTATTTAAACCTTTGGAAACTAGGATGTGAAAAATTTAGTGAGAACCATAATGATAAGTCTAAGTATAGGAAAATCTCATGGAATTTTGGTGAAGGATAGAGTGAGTGGTTTCCATGAAATTACATCTCTATCTATATATCACAAGTGGATGTGGTTTAGGAACCAATATAAGTAGGGTTAATAAATCCGAAAGGCATGTCTAGCTTAACTCAAGCATTACTTGGTATATGACAATAGGCCTTACTACACACCTAGTTTGACACTCCCAAGGGATATGATTTGTAAATTCACAAACTCTTTACAAACCATACTGAAGGATTTGAATAATTACCATGAATAACATAATTTAATCTTAAGGTTTCATGTATAAAAAACAAGGTTTCATGATTTAGACATCCTATAATTGATTTTTTATGATTATGTGGTTCCCCACTGTGATTGCTTCTTACACTATGATTTTTTGTTCTAGTCAATGGATGGAACCTAAAGGAACCATGTTATTGCTAAGTGAAAAGGACAAAGAAATTATTATCCTCCTAAGAATCCAAAAATTATGGGATATGGAATTAAAAATCTTATTTCTATGCTCACACAACTTTCTCAAACCATGAATCATGAAGAAATTCTAAACAAGAAAAGGGAGGAACAACTTTATATTGATTGCTTCATGAGGAAACATACACCTTCTTATAGTGGTTTTGTTGATCCACTATTTTTTGAGAAATTGATCAATACTATTTAAAATCTATTTTTCTCTCTTATTTTTGGAGCATGAAAAAAGTCATTTTAGCCATCTATCATTTGGATGGTGAAGCAAACCAATGGTGTACTCTTATCGTGAATATTTAGCAATAATATGAAATTGAATCCATGGAGTGGGATGATTTTAAAATCTTATTTTATAACAAGTATCTCCCTTATATTATTAGTAGGAAAATGGAGAAGTAATTCCTTGAGATTAAGTATAATAATGATGAATTCATTGGTACCTACGTGGAAAAGTTTACGTGACTTTTGAGATACACTTATGGTATTATCATCCAACCTAAAATTTAGGTTGATTGATTCTTAAGTGGCTTAAAAATAAGTCTTTGAAGGCCGTTAGACATAAGAGACTTTAGTATCTATGAATAAATTGTTCAATGTACTATCAAGGTGTAAATAGAGATTAGAGTGATCCATTAATCACATGGTTTTAATAAGAAAAGTAAGATAGAATTCAAGAGAAACTATAAAAACCATGGAGAGAAGAAGATGATCTTTCCTTTATGCTTTAAGTGTGGAAGGAAACATGGAGGAAATTTTCTTAAGGGAAATAATAAATGTGTTAAGTATGTAAATTAAGGTCATAAAGTGGATTAATACCAAAGTTATGGGAAGAAGTTAGATAAGGATATGAATAGAGATAAAGCTCCACAGAATGAACCTTCCACACTCTAGTTTTTCAAATGTAAGAAGTTTTTGAATTATATGGATCAATTTATTAATACAAAGTATAATTAAGATGATTATACACAAAAACCTATGAAGGTAAAGTAAAAAAGGTAAATCTTATGCAATCACAATGGATGAAATGAATCATGATAATTAGGACACAATTATCGTCCACTCCTTAGTTGAGAATTTCATATTTCATTTTGTATAAAGGATCCTTACGAAAATATTATAGTTTATCCTTTAGTGGAAATTGATTTGATTCTAAGAATTTACCATATCTCTATATAATTATTATATGACAATCAAACCAAATTTGATACTCTCTCGATGCAAGGATTAACCCAAGATTATAATAGAATTTTTTTTTGTATAAGACAAGATCTTATTTAAGTAATAAAGGGTTAATTATCTTTTGGGATCATATATGTATCCATGAAAGATTAACTTAAGAGTTATGGATAACATCATTGATTCATGAGTTTAAATTTTATCATAATTTCAAATTCTTATACACCCCTTTTGATGTTTTATAGGATAAGTGTTTATCAATATTAAGGATTTTTTAGAGACATTATGACAATACAACCCTTTGGTTTTGTATATGTTTTAGTTATTTGATGAGGAATTCCTTAACATTTTCTAGACACAATATTAAAGGTATTGGTAACCTTTAGGTTATATCTTATCTTTTATATTGAGTTAATTATGGGTTATTACAATTTGGGGACGTTTCAAGAGTTATATTAATATAGGTTTGGGAAAATATAACCTAAATGTTAGAAGATAACCTATCACATCCAGAAATTACATGGGGATTGAACCCAACATAAAAAAACAACAAGGGTATATCACCTACCACTAGACTATATGAAAGAGTATTTATAGTGGTACAACATGAAGAGAGATATTCTTGAGTATGTATCTTAGTGATTAGTATGTCATCAAATTAAGGCTGAGAGACAAAAGTCTAAGGGGATATTACAACCATTAACCATAATAGAATGGAAATGGGAAAACATCACCATGGATTTTGTTATAGGACTCCTAAAAAAATATAAAGGGAACAATGCTATATGGGTTAGAGTCAATCGCCTTAAAAAAATCAGCACACTTCATCGCTGTTAGAAAATATCTATCTCTGGATCATCTTGTCGGGATATACATTAAGAAAGTGGCAAGGTTGCTTGGAGTACCATATTTTATTATATCTGATCAGTATATGAGGTTTACCTCAAATTTTCGGTGAATAATTCAACAAGATCTTGATATATAGTTGATTTTAGTACTATGTAATATCCTTAGACACATGATTGGTATGAGAGAACAATTCGAACACTATATGATATGTTGGGATATTATTCTATAGATTTCAAGGGTGGTTGGGATCAACATATTACTCTAGTCAAGTTTTATTATTACAATATATTTAAATCAAGCATTCATATGGATCCTTATGAATCTCTATATGGAAATAAGTGTAGGGCTCCAACATGCTAGAATGAAGTTGTAGAATGAAAGTTATTGGGACCTGAGCTAGATGAAGAAATAACCGAGAAGGTTAAAGCCATTTAATAATACGTAAGGGTGGTAAAAATTTGATAGGAAATTAATTATGATAATCATTAACATGATTTATAATTTAAAGTTTGTGAGAAGTTGTTTATAAAAATTTATTCATAGAAGAAAGAAGGGAAAACTAATCCCTAGGTATATCGGTCCCTTTGAAATACTTGATCATATTAGGATAATATCTTATTGATTGAAACACTCGTTAAATATATCTCAAGTTCACGATGTGTTCTATTTATCTCTCTTAATAAAGTACATACCTAGACCTTTTCATGTATTGAACTCAGAGTTCATACTGACGGAGCATGATCTTTCTTATAAGGAAGAATAAGTGGATATTCTAGATTGTACAAAGAAAATGCTGCAAAACAAGACCAGTCACCTGGTCAAATTAATGTGGAAAACTAATAACTTGAGGAATATATGTGGGAAGTTGATGATATAATGAGGCATAAGTATCCCCAATTGTTTGTACCAAAGTGATGAATTTTGAGGGTGAAATTCATTTTAATGGGGTAGAGTATAACACCCTGAGATTTTGAAAAATATTTTTTTCAAACAAATTTAATTTTTTTTTTCAATAGATTGCATTACACACAACACTAATTTTGGAATGTGTTATACACAACACTTATTTTATCTTGCATTACACATAACACCAAGTTTAAATGAAATGTGACAAATAATTAAAATATTATTATTTAATATGATAGTTATTTCCTAGCCATTGGAATGGTGGGTATGAATGAGATTAACTAAATTATGAAAATATATGGTTTACACATTAATATAAAATTAATTCTTTAGCGACCAATTAATTAAAAATAAAAATAAAAACCATTTGAAAATAAAGGAGATATTTTTCTAAAAAAATATTTTTATGCGCACAAATGCATTTTTTCTAAATAAATTAAATAACTAAAATTTGGTGAATTATTTTAATGAAATTTATATATTATATATTCAATAAAATTTTTAATGTTTATATTATGTGTTTTTTAGGCATGAGATAAGAATAAATCCAATTTTACGCTTAAAACTATATTTTTCTAAAAAAGTAGTTTTTTTCATTTTGTGCAATTATTTTAAAATTAATTTTTTCCACTTTTAGAAAATTTATTTGAAAAAATTAATTAATTTTTTAAATAATAATTTCAATATTATATGAGGGTGAATTTTTGAGAATTTTATGAGAAGTTAATTTTTCGATGAATAGTGAAAAATACTAGTTTCTATTTAGAATTATCATTTATTTTAATTTAAATTGTTTTAATATAGTTTAAAAATTAAAATTAGTTAAATTATATTTTTATTAATATAATTTAGGTAATTGGAATCAATTTTATATTTAATTTTTCTATAAAAACATTTTAAACTTTTGAATATTTTCCCTTTGGAAAACTGTTTTTTCATCTCATCTATGGGTTTAATTTTAAATTAAAGTTTTCCAATTTTGTGAATGGGATTTGAAAAAATGGATTCAAAATTTGGAATCAAAATAATTAATATTATATAATAATTTCAAATTCATTTTTAATCATAACAAATTGTAAAAATAGAAAAAATTAATTATTGTGATTAAGGTTAAAACAGATTTACCAGGGGTTAAACTAAAAAGATAAGGGGTAAAATGACCTAGAAACTTATCTAAAACCTATTTTATAGACATATGTCGACATTATCACCTATAAGGTTCTATAATGACCCATTTTTATCATTTTTAATGTGAAAAATATAAGTACACTTTATTCTTTTAAAAAATTTCATGTGTAACCTCTCCCCACTTATAAAAGGCCATCCCTTACCCTCTCCTCTTCATGATTACAAAACCCATTGGTTCAGCCAATCCATAACCAAATATCTTCCTTAATTCCCTCAACATATCCTAGATTCCTTAGTGATATCATAAATCCAATCTATAAAGGATTTAGGTTAAACATAAATAGGTTTACAAAGGAGAGGAGGCTCGAATGTGTATGAAGGAAGTTAAGACTTATAATAAGGGATTTCTAGTATCGTTTTATTATTTATGGGATAAATATCCCATATTAATTACTCATTTATTTTATGTGGTGTATGTAATTATCCTTTAACATGAAATATCATTAATATCCTTATTTTTTTGATATTTAAACTTTCATTCGATGATCATTCTTTAATGGGGATTATGATTCAAAAGTTACCATGGTTGTAAGGGATTTTTGTCTCAATTAGTCTTCTTGATACATACGTTATGTTATGCACATATCTATTTTTATGAGGTGTATAGAAAAAACCTTTTACATGTAATATCATGGATTTATTTATTCTCATGATATTTAAGTTTCATTTAATCTTATTCCTTCATGGGGATTATGATTCAATGTTACCAAAATGGTATGGGTTTTATGATACAGTCTCATAATTTATTGGGATTGTTTATGTTTCTGATTCCTATGATGAAATATTATGATTTATCTCTCAATAAACTCATGAAGTTTCTTATCCTTTGGTTATTTCTTAAAGATACATGTTTTCCCTTCATTTTACTCTATTTACTCATGATTCCAAAATATTTTTTTAAAGAAAACCAATATTATTTCTCTTTAGTTGAAACCCTTTTTTTATTACATATCCACTCTTTCTAAAAATATTTTAATTTTTTTAATGTTCCTATAAGATTTTTTAAATTCATTTTTACCCATTTTTTTGACTTTTTACAAAAAAAATTAAAAAGAATCTTCATATCATTTTTAAAACAAGGTCCATTTGGATTTTACTAAAATCATGAAAGAAATATTTATTTTAACATGTAAAACATTTAACATCATTATAACAACTAAATGTTTTAAATATTAATTTATAAGTTTCAAATTTTATTTTCAAAGAAAAGTATTTTCAAAATGTTTTATGAATTTATAGTTTTAAAAAGGTATTTTCAAATAAATGTTATTTTTTTTAAGAAATGTTCCAAGTGTATTTTCAAAATCAATTTCCATATAAGATGACATCCTTTGATGTTTATTATGATTTTATTGGGGATATGATCCAATGATGCCATTATTAGTATTTATATGGATGGTTTATGTTTATGATGAAAAAATATTTATAAAACCCATTTCTTTATCACAGGTTATGCTATGATGAAATTTTTATGAAACCCATTTATTTTAATGGGTTATAATATGATGAATATTTTATGAAACCCATTTAATTTCATGGGTTATGATATTATGAATGTTTTATAATCTTGTGGTATAAATATGTATGATTTTTATTATGTGATAGATTGAACCTATTTCTCCCTCTAATGCATTAGCCAATGATTAATGTTATATGAGCTCAATGGGTACACAAGAGGTTATCCCAAGCCCAAAAGAGGGTACATGGGTGGTTAGATCAAGGCTAAAAGAGAGTACATGAGAGTTTATCCCAAGCCTGAAGCAGGTATATGGGTTGTTACCCCAAACCTAACATGTTATGAATGTCTTGGGGGATATCCTTGGAATAAATTTTTTTATGCTTATGTGTATGCCACAAATATATGTCTTATACTAATTTTATACTCTTATGGATCATTTTATTTGATTACATTAGGATTCATGTGTTATGAATTGCCAAGAATTATGTGATGAATCATGTTTATGATCTATGATATGAAAAGTATGGTTTTCAAATGTTATTCTTATGTTCTAATGCCCTATGCTCATATTACATCAATATATCCATTTTTACCATTACTGAGAATATAAGATCACCATTTATTATGTTTCCTTTCTTAAGGATATGAATAAATTTATTATGTATGATATGTATAATAATGGTTCTAATTATGAATAACTTAGTGGGAGTTGACATAGCTCACTCAAGGACCAATTGTTTATGGGTCCAAGTTTCTAAAGGCACTAAACCTGAACGTTTTTTGCATGGATAAATATTTTATATAATAAATATTCATTTAATAAGATGTAATATTTGTGTATGAGAAGTTTGGGTATTTAAAAGAAATATTATTCCATGATATGATGGTAATTTTGAGGTGTTTGAGCATGTTAGTGAGGTGGAATATTGGTTGGAACTCCTGCCATAGCTAGGAAGGATCCACAACATATTCTACATATCTCAAAATTTTCATTATCTTCATGATGACTCCCATATCATTGAATGGAGAGAGTTGGATATTGAGGATTACATGACATTCCTAGACTGTCCAATAAATATCCAAGATCATTGATAGAATGTATTGTGTAGACAAGACATTAATTTGGGTCGTGAGTTGTGGAGGTATGGTGTCCTAAAAGAGTGTACTTGGGAGCATGATACATGAATGTGTACCCAGTAGCTAGAGTTATTTTGAGTTTTTCCTTGTTCTATTTTTATTTTTTGATGTGACATTTGAACATTTTTGTTTTTTGTGATATGATTTTTCCCTTGATGATGGTGTGTGATTAAAGATTAAATCACATTAATAGGGTATAAACCTTTCCTAATCAATATGATTTATACTTTGACATGTTTTAAAACCATGTGGGTGAGTCAGTACCACCAAGAGAAGATAATATCTTGGTATCGTAAGTTGATTTACTTGATTTATATGATTGGTTATGTGATGTGTATTGGTTTTGGAAATTGTTGGATGGGATTTATGGAGGTTGGAATGGTGGTGCAGATGGTTATACAAGAGAGGTGGCTTGATATTGGTGTGATATGGTATAGTGTTTCAATTGTGATGAGATATTTGAGAGGTATCAAATGGGGTGGTTGTTTTTACCTCTTCCCCTATTTATTATTTTGGGTTTGACTTTTATTCTTAAGGAATAGAATAGTTTGATAGGTATATGATGAAATGGTGTGGACTTTATGTTGGAACCGGACTTGCAGTAGAAGCCCCAAACAGGTGGGTTTTAAAAAATTTCCACCGACGGTCGACATAAACTTCTTGACTTCGGTGAAGAGAAGCCCAATTAAATCCGAGGATCTCATGTAAAGGGTTTTAATCAAAAAAATAAACCGTAAAAATACCTGGTTTAATTTTGAAGTCGTGCACGATGTCTGCTCGTCGTTGGTGATTGTTGCTTGAAGAATCCAACATCAAATTCCTCTAAATCGCCCACACATGCTTCAAAGAATCTACGAGAGTTTCATTCGTCATAATTCGGGTGCTAGCACAGAATTTTGACGATGCCTTCAATGGTCTAATGATCACCACACCACTTTGCTAGCGATGCCTTAGAGAGTGCTTGATCCATGCTCCTTAGATCCAGAGCATCTCTCTCTAGATTATGGGAGAGAGGAGAGGAGAGAGAAGCTCTGTGAATAGTATTTAGCAAAATCCCCTCCTCTTCTATTTATAGTGCTTAATTAAAATACCCGGTATAGCCTCATCGGCCTCGGATACTTAAATCACTATCAACGACATTTTATGACTACTAAACTGAGTCATAAATATTATTATCTTTCACTTATAATATATTAAAATATATTTCGTGATAATAATTGAGTCATTAACTCAACTCATCGCCCCCATAAATATTAATTGAACCTTAAATAATTTAATATTCATCAATTAATATTTTTCATGTATTTACATAAAACTCATAAAAACATTTAATAAATAAATTCAATACTCATTATTCTAAACTTGAATAACAAGAATTTATTTATTTCATTGGTGATTGTTTAACTTTGGAAAAATCTTGGACCCTAGTGGTTGGGCCCACTATGTCTAAAACTCCTATTCAACTAAATATGACAGATTCTTGAATACACTATTGTGTGTGACCCTCTAGGCCCTTATCTCGACAGTAGTGAATAATATTCACAAACTAATAGTAGGATCTATTAACCCATCATGGCCCCTGAAGAGATAAATATTGTCATAGTAGAGACAACCAACCTACGAACATGCACCGTGCAATATAATCTCTTTGTTTGTAATATCTCATAAAGCAGGACGCACTCTTGTGTCATCACTCTTTTCTTACTTTATTGTTTTTTGATATAACTGGACATATTTACCCTCTACTACCATGTCCATAGTCTTATAAAGGTACTGTCATCCATATCAACATGTCCTGAGATATATTACTTCCATAACCTGGAAGCAACAAATCCTTTCTTGACCATTCAACCAATGTCATGCCACCAATGACACACCCAACACAAACTACCTCTCCACAACTTCATTTCCATGGTTTTCATCTTGCATCAAAGTGCGTAATCAAATTACATACATTGGTAATGATCTCAAGTCAAGATACCATTACACATGATCGTAGATAGGAACATCCAATGACACCTGAAACATGTGGTGTTTCAATTGGTGGGTCAGTCCTCATGATCTCACTACTAGAGATCACCAAGTATGAGCTTCATGAGAAGAAGTCTCAATGCTTATGATTCCCCATCACCTGATAGTCAAACATCTACTGTGTCCAATCAATAAGATGTATATAGACTATAGAACATATATTTAAGAATAATTTCATAGTATCTAGAGGTTCTCATTATAGCCTGGGAACTGCTATAACCTTTCGATAGGACAATTAACCTTTGGACATTACCATTTCAATACCGGATATAGAAAATTATACACTATAATGGTAAGTTAACATCATACATAGCTAATTGTATACATGATATGGTAATCAAAAGCACTGAATAGTTTGGTCTAGGGAACCCACTATTTCAACACTTTATGACATATTAACTTTTTTGATTTCTAGTGGTGGATGTGTTTAGGGGAAGTGCCGAGGAGTTTAAAGGGTAAAAGTAGGAGATACAACTGAGATTTTAGATGAGGGGAGTTTCATAGCATGGAGGCTTAGGCTACACCATAAGGGGTGTCATTGTGGCCTGGAGAGTCTGGTTGTGGCATATATGCTTAGGTTAGATATTTTCATAGGTTCTTCCATTTTTGGCATAGTTATGCTATGGATAAGGGCTGGGGTGTAGCCTTATATATTATGCAGTGTAGAGGTGTTAGGTATGATGTAGAGGATCGAGGATGGAGTTTTTTTGCCTCTTCTATTTTTGGCATAGCTTTGGAATGGAGAGATGATGTGGTGTGGAAAATTTTCAATGGTTTGATGTTTTTGGGGTAACTGTGTTGTGGAGAAGGACTATAGCGCATGACCTTTCTTATAAATTACCTTTTGTGGTGTGATAGTTTTGGGTTCACTATGGTATTCTCCCTAGGTTTTCAGATCTATGGCTTGGAGATCACTATTTTTCTCGAACATAGCTTTGACCATCTAGGTTGTGGCATGGTTCCTCCCCTTTCACCATGGTCCTCCCTTTTTTCAACAATTTTGTGGTGTAGTGAGGCATGTTGTGTTGTGGTATTATGTTTCCAGAATTCCTATAAAACCCCAACCCCCCTTGAAACCTACCTTTTTTTAGATATTTTCCCTCATTTATTGGATGACCTAAGTGCATACTTAGGAGGAATTCAACATGAACTTGGTAGATCAATCCTTGGTGGGTTTAGGTGACTTCCCCTCCTTCATTCTCCTTGTTTTCTTCCATTTCTTCATCCTGGGATGGATAATGTCAAGGAAAAATTTGTTTTTGGTGATTTTTTGGTAAGGGAATGATGTGATTTATTATTTTCTAAGTTGGTAATGGTGTTTTCCTTTATTATGATGTTGGTGGTCATCTTCCTCTCAACTCAACCTTGTACAATGGTTCAGAAAGATTCATTTGAGGTAGGGTACCCTTCATATTTCTTCTAGTTGTAACATACAGGAGGGGATATGATTTTTTTTTGTACTTTAGGAAGATATTATGAATAAAATTAATAAATATAATTAATTAGGTTAATTGGAATTGAATGATAGAGGGAATGAACTTCATATTTTACCACTTTTGATATTATTGTTATTGAGATTATACCTGTTTAATGCCCTACTGAAAATCATAACCATTGGGGGATATGTTTGTGCTACAGTGTACATGATTTTAGAACCCTTTTTGTGTGATATTTTGATACCACTTTGAATTAAATTTGTTAATAATGTATATCCTACTAATAAATTGGTTTCCCATGGAAATTTTAGTTTGTGTGAGAATACCCTTGAAAAGTAAAGAAAATATGATGAAAATACACTTATTAAATATCAAATGAAATATTTAAAAAGTGCTTATGGTGTGTGGTTATGATTTTCGGTTGTGATTCATGGTTATGGTGTGTGTGGAAGTTAAAGTGGTAAGTGGTTGTGATATGTGGTGGTTGCGATGAGATGTGGTTATGGTTTGTAGCAGTTGTGAAGGGAATTTGTGGTGATGTAAAGTGGTAGTACTATAGGGATTATTAGATTGAAAAAGATGAGTTGTTTCTATGTTGTGTGGTGTTGTGGTATTTTCCTGATAGTGATGGAATAATTTGTTAATAATGAATTTGATATGGCATGGAATGAAATGGTAAATGAACTCTCAAATTAAAATGAAAAGTATGGATTAAATGGTGGTTTCTAAATGTGAAATAAATGTGATGAAATAATAAAATGGATGGGATATAATAATAAAATAGGATGGTAATGGAAAATTCTGTATAATGGATTAATTGTTGAAAGCATATGAAATATGGATTGTGGATCATGGCATGATTATGTGGTGTTTTTCATTTAGTGGTGGTGGTGAACATAATGACGATTGTGAGGCCTTGGGTATGATTTTGTGAGTTTTTATGGTATTATTATTGTGAACTCATAGGTTGGGATTGTGTGTTAAGGCTATTATATACATACATTATATTTCCATGTGATTTCTATGCGCACCCCACCCATTTCGGGTGCTATGTGCCGACAACTAAATGTTCTAGGGGTGTTTTTACCAACACCCTAATGATGAGGACAGATGTATCGCTACCCCCTCTTCCCCAATATCTCTTTTAGGAGACATTAATATGCATATTCTATGATTTCCAGAATTAAAAAGTGCACTGTGGTGATGTTTGTTGAGATGATGAGATGGATTATAGCGGGGTTTGTTCATGATAGGAGGAGAGAACAAGGTTGATGTACTTCATGTTTACAATACCCTACTATCTTAGTTGCAGTTGCAGTTGGCATGTGATATTATGGACAAAATATCTTTAGGAAAGATGTTATGTGATGGATCATGTGTCTTCAAGAGATATTTGATATGATGAACCAGGTGTATGCAAGCAATATGTGATGTGATGTGATGGCCTAGGTGTTTATAGGTAATTTTTTATACAAAAGATATGGGAGCACCAAGATGTATGACTTTAGGGTGTGAGAGTGGAAAAACAGTGGAAAAGTAGTGAAGGTTTACATTTTATCAATATTCTTCTTATTATGTTACTATAATTGGATGCATTATTTATTGGGCATTCCATAGTGAGGATGGGGTTGGTTAGTTGACCTATTTAGGTGTTGTTGGTTCAACTGGTTTCTCACTGGTGCATTAGTATGCTCTTTTCACATGTGCATAAGAGAATTTGGGTATGATACCACTAAGTATAATTTTATTCTCACTCTATGTATATAAAAATTATTTTTAGTTTTCTATGAGGAATTTTTGGATTATATTAGACATTTATAGCTCATACTCTGGAGCTATTGCAGTGTTGTTTCCTTAGGGTTTTTTTTGTATTTTTTTTAAAAACTCTTTGTATATGTTTACTTTATACATGAATAGTTTTGGTTTAATTTTATATTATATAATGGATTTCTTGTTTTTGTTTTATCATATCTCTTGATCCTATATTATAGAGGGTAATTCCTTCCATTTATGTGAGCTTTTTTTACCCTCAATGCATGTCACCAACCCAGGGCCGACTAAAGGCAAGACCCGAGGGGTAATTATATCCATTCCATCATTCCTAAACTAGGAGGAATACCTTTGGGTTCACCCACAAAGGAACTTCCATAAGTTTTATATCAAGACTTAAATCACTAGTTTCATTGTCAACCATAAAAATAGAGTATATTTTCATAGTGGAAGTAAAAAAGAGGATGATATGGTTAAAGTGTTTGTTAGAGGGGCTTGGAAGAAATTAAGGGAATGAAGTGTTATTCTATTATAGTAATAGTTTAATTTATCTTATGAAGAATTCAGTGTTTCACTCAAGTATGAAACCCATACAAATGAAATATCACTTTATATGAAGGATTTTAGAGGAAGGAGTGATAGCGCTATGAAGGATAGAAGTAAGTTGGAATCTAGCTGATATATTCTAATAAAAGTTATAGTCTGGGAAAATATAAAGTGGTGTTGTGACTTAGTGGGAATTGGGTTACTAGGATTGAAAATATAGAGAATCACTAAATATTTATACAGGAGGATGGAATACTTAGGTGATCAAAAGGAATTGGTGGTGAAGCCAAGAAAAAAAATCTTAAGTGGGAGATTATTAAATTTTTGTGATTTTTTTTGGCCAAGTAAAATTACATTATGAAAGGTATGATTCTAGAAGTATGTTAGTAGAGATTTATGAAATACATGGGTAGGATAACTAGAAGGTTTGGAATCAAAACTAGATAAAGCGGGAGTGGAAGCGGCAACAAGACTAACCAGATCTGAATGATAAAGTGTGGAAGGAGATCTGGATCATAGGATTAACTCTAATGGATATGTAAGTATAATAAGGTTCTTTTCAAAGGATATTTAAGAATAATTATATGGATATATAATAAATTCTTTAATTTTTCACCTGGTTTAGAAATTTTAGGTGGTACATCATTCAGTTTCCTTGACTGGATGGAGGGTTGCCTACATAGATCAAAAGGTAGTCGAGATTATCTCTATAGATCATATGATCATGGAACCATATCTAATATCTAGGATAATATATAAATATCTCTAGTGGGGTCACTTATTTTGTATCAAAATCTTGTAATAATTATCTTTTATTAGTAATAAAGAGTAGTAGTGTTTCTCCTAGAGAATATGATTATGTTCTAAACCACAAAAGTCCTTGTGTTTTTTCTGTGTTGCATGCATGAGTTATTTTGAACTTTCAAATTTGTCTGTTTCAGAAAATATTTAGGAGTTAAAGGTGATTTAGCATGATATAGTGTAACCTAGTTTCGTTATGCAGACATTTCAATCAGGTAATTCTTGTTTCAGATCTTCCAAACTTGTTATGCAGGTGAGGTTCTAGAAGGGTTTCTAGGATTTGGGATCTTAGCACAACACAACATCCTATATCATTGTATTTAATTCATGATAAGTGACTAGTATTGAATTATTGATTTGTGAATCTTGTTTATAGTTTCAAGAATTATTCATAGGGTGTTAATAGGTTGGTTGGATCTCTGGTAAAGAAATCACTTATAGTAACCTATTCATATTGAATTATTAATGATCATGAATTATTTTTTTGTGTAGGAAGACATAGTCAATGGATGAGTGTGGTTGGGAAATGAACTTATGATTTTTCATAGTGTTTATGGGAAATTCAATGTAACTAGGTAAATTAATAATTAGTGATGGAGGAATATTGATAGAACATATTCTCTACATATTGAATAGTGATTGGTTATGAGGTTTTAGATTTGCCTATAAATAGATTTTTCCTATGGATATATTGATATTCCCTTGACGTTCACTCCAGAATCTAGTGCTTTACTAATATAAAATTATTATATAATCTAAAAAATCATCATAAAAAATTATTCCCAAAATCTTTAAGTTTAGTTTCTTTTTTAACTAAGCCATAAAAACATGAAAATTAACACAATAATATTTATATTATAATATCCTTGATATATCTATTATTTTGTAGACTTTGTATCCTTTTAAATATACTTTTGTTCCCAGGGATTTGGGAAAACATAAGAAAAGGGGAAAACTCATATGCTTAGTAATTGTAACAATAATCATGGTAGTGTATCAAGGAATATACCTCTATAAATCATGGAAAAATCATAATAAAGAGCATGATATATAATTAAAACATGATACATAAGTAAATAATGATACATAAAGAAATCATGATACATAAGTAATACATGTAAATAGGAATAACATAAATGTGTGGTCAAAACCTCTAATGACAATGATACCTACCAAATTCATGGTATCTAAATGGCTCTGATAAAAATGATTCTTTACAATACCATGATATCTTAATTCCTTTGATGTCAAGGATACTCACTAATACCATGATATCTGAATAGATATAATGGAAATTATACTCACCATTATCATAATATAATAATGTCTCTAATGGAAAGTCTACTTGACAATACCATGATATCACAATGCCTTTGATAGAAAGGCTACCCACTAATACCATGACATCATAATCAATCCATATATATAGTAACTCTAAATATGAAACATCACCCAATGCATTGGAGGGATATATAATTGGGCCTATCCATCTAATAATATGTCCAATATACAATACATAATATAAATTCATGATAGAATAAACATAAAAAAATCATAAGTTACATCCACATTCAATGTTCACCCACAAGTAAGAAATATAATCCTTATTATTAAAAACCCTAGTAAAAGGAAGACAACGATATCTTGGTGAATACCCATCAATCAGAATACATAAGTATGATGTATCAAGAAATAATGACTCTTTGGAATGATCTATCTGACATGGAAAACTCCATTCAGGACCCTTGGGTTGTTATGGGAGATTTCAATGTCATTCTTAACTCTTGTGAAAAAATTTGTCCCTCACATCTCTCCATATCCACAAGAGAATTCAGATCCTCTATTGAGGATTGTAATCTTTTTGAAGTTACCCGTACTGGTGCTAAATATACTTGGTACAGAAGACATTATAAGAAAACCATTTCCAGTAAGCTTGATAGGGCCTTTGTTAACATGAAAGCTCTTGACATTTGGGATAATGTCTCTAGTATAACTTTGCCTAGACTTAACTCCAATCATCATCCTATTTTATTTATCTCCCTCATTAATGAATGTAAACTTACCCTTCCCTTTAAATTTAACAATGCTTGGTCTTTGGATCCTAATTGTGTCACTTTTATTAAAAACACTTGGAATTCTATGAAACATCATCTTGATTCCTTTGCATGTATGTTCAAGCTAAAAACCTTGAAGCATGCCCTCAAAGGCTAGTGTAAAACCAGAATCTCTCAAATGGATTAAGACATTTTCACTCTTGAAAAAGATATTAACCAAATCCAAACACACAGTACCAACTCGGACTTTAATGTGGACCCTCAATTGGAGGCTAATATTTCTTTAAAACTCAAATCTTTACTCACCTTTAAGGATAATATTCATAAGAAAATGTTTAGGAAAAAATGGATTACTGATGGGGATCGAAATACTAAATTTTATAACTCCCTCCAAAGAATCAGGAAAGCCAGTAGTCCTCTTACTAAACTTATACACAATGATTCGATCATTGACACTGAAGAGGCCATCTCAGAACATGTTATCTTTTACTTTTACAACATATTTAATAGTCCTAAGAATAATATTGATCTTAGATCTGATATTATACCTTTAATGGTGGATGAAAAAGATAACGAGTCTCTCTTAAGTATTCCCCTTGAGCATGAAATTAGAGACATGGTCTTTAGTCTAAAACTAGACAGTGCGCTAGGAACTGATGGCTTCAATAATGGTTTCTACAAAAAACATTGGGATGTCTTACATTCTGATGTTTGTAATCTTGTGAGATCATTTTTTACTCATGGATCTCTTCCTCATGGAATTAATGCTCAATTTATTATTTTAATACCTAAGGTTGAAAAAACTTTAGAGATACATCAATTTAGACCTATTGTACTGATTAACACTCTTTACAAGATCATTGCTAAAATTATTGCTAATAGAATTGTCCCTATTTGTAATAAAATCATCTCATGGAACAAGTTTGGTTTCATTAAAGGAAGTTCTATTCAAGATTTCATTTTTCTTTCCTCTGAATGTACTAATTTCCTAAATAAAAACACAATAGGGGGTAGTGTTTCCATAAAACTTGATATTAGAAAAGCTTTTGATACCATTGATTGGGATTTAATTTTCAAAGTCTTAAAAAACTTTGGTTTTCATGAGACTTTTATCAGGAGAATTAAAACTTTATTTCACTCAGATCTTATCTCCATTTTGATCAATGGAACCTCCCGTGGTTTTTTCAAATGTTCTAAAGGTGTTAGGCAGGGAGACCCTCTTTCGGACATTATTTTTTTTACTACTGAAGATTACTTAAGCAGACTCCTCAATAATCTGGTTGATCAAAATAAGCTTAAGCCCATACAAGCTTCCTGAAACCTAAATGTTCCCACTCACCTTCTATATGCAGATGATATCATCTTGTTTCTCAAAGGGGACCAAAGAAACATTCAAGTTCTTAAACAAGCTATTTCTCATTATGAGGAAATTTCAATTCAAGCAATTTTCTAGAATAAATATCATATTTTCTTTGTAAAAAACTTCCCTACTAGAAGAAAAACTATCATTACCAATAATCTTGGAATTAAAGAAGGTCTTTTTCCTTTCACTTACTTGGGAATCCTGATATTTTGGGGGCGACCTAAATCTTGATACTTTTATAATACTATTGATCAAATTATAAATCAACTCTCTACTTGGAAGTGGAAATCCCTCTCTATGGTCGGTAGAATATGCCTTGTTAAATCGACCATTGTCTCTAAAATGGTATATACTCTCATGATTTATAAATGGCCCGTAGGTATCTTCAGGAAAATTTATACCCTTATTAAAAATTTAATTTGGATGAGAAGTATTTTTGAAAATAATCTTGTCACCATCCCTTGGAAGACCTGTTGTAAACCTCTTGATAAAGGAGGAATTGGTATCAAAAATTTAAAATTGTTTAATGATTCCCTTCAAGCTAGACTCACTTGGCGTCTCATAAATTGTACTTCTAAAGCTTCTGAATTTTTAATTCATATATTCTTTAATAAACTTTTGAAAGGGAATTTTAATTTCCTTAACTCCTCGATCTGGCCTTCCATTAGGGAATCATATCATAAGATTATAGAAAAATCTAGATGGATGGTTAGCACTGACTCCTACATTAATTTTTGGTGTGAAAATTGGATTGGTAACCCCTTGATATCTTTGTTACCTCCTAATAATACTTCTGAAGAGACTAGTCATACTATCAAGGATGTTTTACAATCACATAGGAATGATCTCCCTGACAATATTGCGCAGATCATTGATAATTATCCATTTTCTACTTCCTGGAGATTTCCTTTTTTGGGAACCTGCTGCTAATGGTATTCTTGATTCAAAAAATTTCTACAAGAATAATTTCTCTGGAAATCAATCTAATCATAAATGAGTGAGTAACTTCAACAATACTTGGATAAAACCCTCAAGGTTCACTCTTATTTGGCGTATTTCACATAATAGATTGCCCACTGAAACTGGCCTGCAAACTTTTGGCATTCAACTCTGCTCTAAATGCCATTTTTTGTAATCAAAACAGGGAGGATTATGATAATCTCTTCTTGTCTTATGATATGACCTCTTCTTTATAGAATTATATTTTTGACTTATTTAATTGCAGTTGGTCCTTATCTGACTCGATTTGTTTGTTCTTGAAAAAATGTACTAGACATGAAGCCTCTCAACAAGTTAAAAATATATTTCTTGCGGCAGTGGTGGAACTCCTACATGAGATTTGGTACATCAGAAACAATATTATTCATAATAAGCACTCATTCAGTCTCAATGTAGGAAAAACTCAAATTCTCATTGCGATCCATGAAGCTTATTCAATTCAAAAAGACTGTTGCAACAACTCTGTTGGTGACTTTGAGATCCTTCGACAAATCCGGGTTCCGTGTATTTTTCCGCAGCCCAGACGTTCCTTTGAAGTTTTCTGGCAATCATTGATGCCAGGATGAATCAAAGTGAACATTGATGGTGCCTCAAAGGTTAACCCAGGCCCTGACAGTTGTGGAGCTATCTTTAGAGACTCCGCTAGCCATTGTCAGGGTTGCTTCTATGGTGGATGTGGTCTTTCTTCATCTTTGGAAGCTGAAATGCTGGGAGTTATCCACGCGGTTGATTTCACGCTTCAAAGAGGATGTAGAAAGCTTTGGATTGAAATTGATTCTACCACCATTGTACATGCCTTTTGGAATGGTGTTATTCATCTCTCCTGGACACTTACTACTCTCTGGATGAACTGCCTAAAATTGCTCCATGGGATTGACTACATAGCTACTCATGCCTTCCGTGAAGCAAATGATGTTGCTGATGCCCTTTCCAACAAAGGTGTTCATCAGAACATGACTTGGATAGATACCATGATAGCTGAATTATTTCATCTTTTTGATAGAGATTGTAAAAGAATCCCATCTTTCCATCTTCTGTAAACTTTTGTTTCTTTAATTAATAAATGGTTCTCCGGTCTTTGACCAAGGCATTACCTTTTAAAAAAAACTAAATAAGGATAGAGTAATGATATGATTCTCTCAGGGTCCCTCTATAGAATGCATAGGATATGTGATCTTGCTATGGAATCACTTCCCCAAAATTTCCCTTTAAAGATACATGAACTCAACATTCCTTCATAATAACACCTGAATATTGTGATGATAAGGATTTTTCTTATGATTTAAGTACATGGTAAGGTTTTGGGTGAAAAAACTTTATATTCTCGGATTTTGAATAATAAGGAAAGACAAAGGCAGTGATGGATCAAACTATTTAAATATATTTTATCTTCAAATCATCACAGATTTATAATAACTTTGGTAATGAATCTTGGACCAATAAACATTTTGGCACAATGATGACTTACTAGAAGAGAACAATGAGAAGAAATTGATAATAAGATAGTGATAATAGATCCAAAGGATAATAATATACTATATATATGATTATGTTATCCAAATAAATGAAGATTTAAAAAGGTTTATAACAAAAGAATCATAATATGAAATAAAGGAGATAAGTATAGAAATATTTTACTTTGACATGGTATTGATTTTGAAAAGGGTATAAAAGGAGGTATAAAATTAAATCTTCTTAATGGAAGATAAATTGTATGATAACACCACATAATAATCACATAATACTTTGAATAATTGGTTTAAAATAGTTTTTAAACCCAAAAAAATAATTTGAAAAAAAAAGATAATGATTAGGAACCCATACTCTAACATGGTAATAACTTAAGAAAAGGGTATAATGAGACTGAATGGACAATGTATCATGTACAATACAAAAAAGGGATTATAATATGATAGAAATGGAAACATGTAATATAATGAAATTTAATTTCAAATAGATTACAACAAAATAATCAAAATTTGGAAATGAAGAGAGATAAATAGGAAACCTTACCTTACTTGAACTTCTTAGCATATAATTGACACTTCCAACCACCAAAAATATTCAAGATTAAAGATAGATATATGGGAGAGACAAATTTATAGAACTATGAAGAGATAATTCATTCATGTTGTGTGTAGAATTAAGAATATAGGGTGAGTATTTATAGGTGTGGTGAGTGTAATTCCACAAAATTAATTATTGAATATTTTATAATTACATTATCTCAAGTTCTCCACTACACCCATAGTTACCCATTACCCCCTTAGAGATCCACTATAATGATTATTGAAAAAATTAGGACAATAGTACTAACTCGTTTGATTTTGTTCATGCCTATGATGTTTTATTTACCTTATGTCACCATATTTCACCATTTTTTACTGAATTTCACAATTTTCTCTATATTTTACTATTTTTACAAAAAAAAATACCAAACTTAACCTCTTATATAATTTTTATGTCCTAATTCCATATATGTAATCCATTTTTAAAAAATTATATTTTAACTCTGTGAAATTTATCTTTTAAATATAAATGGAATTTTTGAAAAAAATAAATTATATGAATAAAATACATTTTAATACTAAAATAATTTACATATCAAAGAAACCTTAGCCAATATATACATAAAACCTTATGAACTCAACATAATACCTAAGGTTAAGGTAAAAATGGTGGTACTTTCATGGGGTGGTTTGAATAACATTGATCCTGTGTTGATTTCTACTGACATGAGCTTCTATCGTAAATGATTCTACTTGAACCTCAATTAATGAATTCCAGCCTAAGAATGTTCTAAGGAAACCCCTACTGATTCTAGCTCATTTATAAGATATGACAATTTTTTCTCATATAGGATGTCTCTATTAGTCTAAGACATAAATTCTTCTTTCTGCGCCAATTAAGTTAATCCATTACCTTCATAATATACATTAATCCTAATGGTTATATTATCAATTATTATGATTCCCAACAATCATAATTTTCAAAATTAATATTAATTTTTAATAAAATAATTCCATCACATAATAATTTTTATACAAAAACCTAATTTTTCACATAATTGCTATTTTATTTCTTATATTATTTTTCCTTTGTACTATACTTGCAATAACTATGATTTTTATTGGGGATTACATTCCAGGATGTATTTACATTGTACTCACATTATTTGTTTTTCTATATTGTATTTTCTTAGCTATAGTAGTCTTAATAAATTTGTATCTTTTATTTGTAATGTATCATTAATAATAACAAAATATTAATTTCTATGGATTTATCAAGTATTAAATTCTCCCACTTATATAAATTTCATCCTCAAATTTTATAATTCTTAGTCAATTAGGTGAATTACTCTAGGTAATTATTCTTATTTCTTCCTTAGTCTTCTATATTTCTCCTTTGGAATTATTATTCCTCCAAATAACATTTACTAATCTATATTTTTTATTTCCTAGAACTATCTTCCTATTGTTAAGAATGTTAACTAAATCATCCTTATATGATATATCGGGTTCTAGTTGTACCTATTCAAAATAAATTATATGTGATGGATTTTTAATATACTTACTCAACAGAGATACATGAAATACATCATAAAAATAAGAAATATTTGGTGGTAAATCCAAATGAAAAAAAATCCTATTCGCTCTGATATTTAAAAGGGACCAATATACCTTGGGCTTAGTTTTCCCTTTCTTCCAAATCTTATTATACATTTCCAGGGATATATTTTCAAGAATACTTAATCTCCAACATGAAACTATAAATCTTGACACTGGTTATTTTCATAACTCTTTTTTTTACTTTGAACATATTTGATGTGATAACCATCACCTTATTGATGGTATCTTAAATAAACTCTAGATCTCATGACTCTTGATATTCAACTTCATCATAGTAGGATGGAGTTTGAAATATATTCCCATAGAAATCCTCATAAAGTTCCATATTAATTCTTGAATGGTAGTTATAATTATATGAAAAGTCCACCAAAGGAAGGTGTTGATTATGATTTTCATTAAAATTAAATGAGAATGACCTTAACATGTCTTTTAATATCTGTATAGTCCATAAGATTTCCCATTAGTCTGAGGATGTTAAGTAGTTCTAAGATATATCTATACACTTAAATGTCATTAATGAATCCTCTAAAAGTTTGAGGTGAACATTGTATTATGATAATAGATAATAGAGATAGGTTCACCATTAATACTTACTACATACCTTATTTAAATCTTAAAAAGTTAGTCAAGATAAGTATATTCTCTTATTTCTATAAAATGTGCTAACTTTGTCAATTGATAAACCACCACCCAATTTGAATTGTTTCCCTTTGTTGTACTTGTGATATTAATAGAAAAATACATTGCGATATTATCCCACTTAAGTACTAGTATTTTTAATGGTTTCATCATTTATTTAGGTAATATCCTCTAAAAATTAACCTGATAACACACAATATATCTTGAATTAATGTTAATAATTTCATGTTTCATGTGATCCTACCAATAGTTTTCCTAAAAATCACAATATGTCATGGTTATCCTAAATTGTATAAAGAAATCACAGTTGTTCACATCATCTAGTAATTGTTTCTTTATCACAGGTATTGATGGATCACATATTCTCTTTCCAAATCAAAGGAATCCATCTTTATTAATGTTGAACTCAGAAAATTTCCCACCTTGTAGAGCTTCAATTTTTTCATCAATGTAGTATTATCTCACTGAATTCTATTGATATTATCTAGTAATGATGGTTTATATTCCATATGGAAAATATATTAGGTCATTCCTTACTTTATTATTCTCATATAAAACCTTACTAGATCATTGGTGATGGATTTTTTATCTATCCCTAGAGTATCAAGAGTTCCATAATCCTTCTGACTCAAGGCATTAACTGCCTTGTTTACCTTTCCAGGATGATAATGAATGGTTCAATCATAATCCTTAAATAACTACACCCATCTCTTATACCCCATGTTTAACTCCTTTTCCATAAATATATAATTAACACTTTTATTGTATATATATATCGCACCTCTCTTCATAGAGATAATAACCCCAAATATTCAAAGAAAACATATTGTTTCCAATTAAAAATCATGAGTTGGATCATTATGCTCATAAAAATTCAATTATTTAGAACAATATTCTATAACATTATTATTCTATATCAAGACACAACTATGGGAATTAATTGGTGCATCACTATAGATAATGAATCATTCACCTCTAAAAGGTAAAGTTTTTATGGGTACAGAAACCAACCTTCACTTGAGCTCTTAGAAGCTTTATTCACACTCTATAGTCCATGTAAACTTAAACCACTACTAGGTTAACTAGATTGATGAGTTGTATAATCATTAAAAATTATTTACAAATTTTTTATTGTACTCAGATGTACTAAGGAATGTGTAGATCTCAGTCACAAATGGAGGCCTATAACATTCTTTTATTACTTTAGTCTTTGAAGGGTCAACTAAAATACCTTCAATGGTGACCATATTCCTTATAAATTCCACTTTCTATAGCCCAAATTCACTCTTAATAAACTTTTAATATAAATTAATCCTCCTTAATTTTTTTAAACAATCATCAAATGGTATTCATGCCCATCCCTACTTTAAGAATAAAAAATAATTTCATTAATAAAGATAGCCACAAACTTTTCAAGGTAATTCTTAAGGAATATATTCATTAAATATATAAATATAGATGATTTATTTGTCAAACAAAAGATAAATACCAAAAATTCATAGATTCCATACCCAATTTGAAAAGAATTCATCAAAATATCTTCTTTTATATCCAGATTTTAATCCAATATTAGAGAAGTATAAATCACCCCAATGTTTATAGAATAGATCATCAATTCTTGGTAATGGGTATTTATTCATGATTTTAATTCCATTGATTTCTTAGTAATCAATACATAATCTCAAAAATCTATCCTTTTTATTCACAAATAAAATAGGATAACCTCAAGGAGGCACATTGGGATGGATAAAGCCCTTTTTTAATATATCTTATAGTTATTTCCTTTAATCCCCTAGCTCAATGATATCCTTTTTATATACATGATTTTATATTGGAAGAGATCAAGAGACTAGATCCATAGAGAACTTTACTTTTAAATATTAGGGAGGTATAAGAAATTATTTTGGGATGAAATATATAAATTCTAACATAATGGGTATATCCTCCATCATTATTCCCTACTTATACTCTATTATTTGAGAAAGAAATCCATACCCATCCCTTTATAGTAGTATTTCCATGTCACAAGAAGATGTTAAATAATTATTTATATTATTCTTATTAGATTTGAATAATAGTCTAGATTATTTAATATATTAATGGAAACAACTTTATCTTGACAGTTTACACTATCCATGTAATTTGAGAGTTGGTCCATACTAAGGATAGTATCAAAATCAGATAAGGAAAGAAACACTAAATTCAAAAGTAATACTTCCTCAAAAACCATAATAGGGAAGTCTCTTAATATCTGGATTAAAATTAGTGCACCATTAAATGTTACCATAGACAAGTTAACCTCTATATTTTGAGGTAAGAAATTTATATATACCAAGAATTTTCATTATATGAATGAATGAGTTGATCCATAATCTAATAGCGCAAAAGTCACTCTTAAAAAATAGATATAAAAGCTGTGAAAACTTAATTGGGTCATTTTAAATATTCTATTATAGTATAAAATTCTTCATATTGATCTTGATGTTTCGTGGGTTGAGGATGTTGATTTCCCTCATTCATCCTTTTCTTTGGACAATTATAAGCATAATTACCCACCACATTATAATTGAAACACAGAACCACAAGTTAAGGATTATGTATAACCTTCCTTTATTTTTCATTGGTCCCAAAATTACTACTCACTTTCCCTTAATTTCTTACTTTTCTACATTTATGGTCCATATAACCATTCTTTACACATTTAAATCACTTTCTTGTTCATTGTATACAATTTTCTAATTGGTTGATTCCATATTTATGGAATGTGGTATGTTGAAATTTTTTCCTTTTTTCCTCTTTATAAAATGTTATTATAATATGATGCTCCCATTTATGATTCTTATCAAAGACTTCATGAGACCATTAACTATTCAAGATATCTATTTACACCTATTCATCACAACAAACAATTTCCTCATGACTATAAAACTCTATGATTTCCACAGATTTACAAATACTTGGGTTTAATCCAACATAAAATATATCAATAATACTTTCTATATAAATAAAAAATATAAAAGCATAACTTTTTGACCAAGTAAATTTAGCTTCATATGTTTCAAATAATTCACCATACTTCTGTTTTAACTCAAGTAATTTTCACTCCATCTTGATTCATATTGTTTGAGGGAAGTATTTATTTAGGAATAAACTCTAGAAATAACCCCATAACATTGATTAAATATCTTCTTCATTGTTTATATTCTACATTAATTTCCACCATTAATCATCTTATCCTTCAATATGATAAATAGATATAACAAATTTCCACTGTTAAGAGCATTCCACCATGGAAAATATCTTTTATAATGATGATATCAATTTTCCATTCACAATTGGATATGAAGATCCACTAAAGTATGGAGATCATTACCTCATGAATTTTTAAATTTTTAAATGTCTATGTCATGGGGATGAAGAACTATATATATGGTTATGGTTATTATCCATAACCTAAGTTGTTTTCATTAATATAACCATGATATTTTCAAAATTAGAACCCATGAACTTTGGTTGAACATTATAAGAATCATCACATTAACCATTGTATTCACACTATGAATTCATATAGTAAAACTACTTCCTTTATCCATCTTATAAATTCAATGAAAATTAATTATGATAAACTTAATAAAGTATAATATAAATTTCTAGACATATATTATTTTTCTAGTTTGTTAGAACTAAGGGTTTTATCATAGGGTTTTAATCATAATTCTTAAAAATAAACAGAATTTTCTCTAATACCAACTGAGTTTCCCCAGATACACACTCTCAAATATAGTGTTTTAGTTATATATAATTATTATGTAACCTAAAAATTCATTACATTTAAACACGTCCCAAAATCTTTAAGTTTAGTGTATTAGGTAATTAAGACATAAAAACATGAAAATTAACACTATAACATTTATATTATCATCTCATGGATATATCCATTAGTCCATAGTTGGTATATAATATGAAATATACTTTATTTCTTGGGGATTTGGGAAAACATAATAAAATGAATGAGCTAAGATTCTCAGTAAGGGTAATAATAATCATGGAAGAATGTTAAGGAAGATACCTCTATAAAGCATGACATAATCATAATAAATATCATGATACATATGGTTAGCATGATACATAAGGAAATCATGATACATATACAAAGAATGATATATAAGTAATTAATGTAAAGAAAATTACATAAACATATAATCAAAACCTCTAATGAAAAGGACATATTATAAAGTTATTGTATCCAAATGGATCTGATGGAAATGTTACTCACTAATACCATGATATCTTAATGCCTATGATGGAAAGTATACTCACTAATAACATGATATATAAATAGATATGATGGCATGGATACTCATAAATACTTTGATATCATAGTGCTTATGATGGTAGGTCTACTTACCAATACCATGATATCATAATGCCTTTGATGGAAAGGCTACTCATTAATACCACAATATCACGATCACGCCGTACAAATTGTAACTATAGAGATGAAATGTTTCCTAATGTATTAGAAGTCTATATAACTAGCCTCATCCATCTAATAACATGTCTAGTAGATAATTCATAACATACATTCAAGAGAGAATAAACATAAAACATTCATAAGGTATATTCACATTCAATATTAACCCACAAGTAAGAAATGTGATTATTATTTTTTAAATACTCATTCAAAGTAAGATAATGGTATTTCAGTGAATAACCATTAATTGGAATATCTAATTAAAAATTATTCATAGGGAAATATATATGCTAAAGGTAACCTTTACAACATTGTTTTAATGGGGTTCATGAATAGATTTTTAATGTGAAATTATAAAGTATCACCACGGAAGGAGAAAATAAGGATATGATTCTATCAGAGGACCGGTGAATAATTTACATGACATGTTATATTTCTATTATAGGATATATACACTGATTAACCCCCTCACTTCCCCAAAATTACCCTTTATAACTACATTCCCTCAATATTCCTTTATAGGGACACAATAATATTATGATGATAAGGATTTTTCTTATGATTTAAGTACATGGGAAATGTTTGTGTAAAAACATTATAATAATGAATTTTTTAAAATAAGTAAAGAAAAAGGAATAAATATATCAATCCATTTATGGTGATTTCATCTAAAAATTATCACATCTTTATAGGAACTTTGGTAATGAAGAATGGATCATTAAGCCTTTTGGCATAATAACGACTTTCAAGATGGGTATAATGAGAATAAATGGGTAATATAACATTGATAATAAATCCAAAGGATGATAATATATGATATATAGTATTAAAAAATATAAGTAAATAATGTTTTAAAATGGTTTATAATAAAATAATCACAATATTAAATGAAATAGAAAAGTATAGAAATATTTTACTTTGACATGGTATATATTTCGAAAAGGGTATAAAAAGAGGGATAAGATGACATATCATGGATAAAAAATAAAATTTATGATAATACTATATAATAATCATGGAATCCATTGAATAAGGTGTTTAAAAGAGTTTTTAAATCAAAAAAATCATTTGGAAAAGAAAATAATATGATTAAAAACCCATTCTTTGGTAAAGTAACAACTTAGGAAAATGGTATAATGAGGGTAAATAAATAATATATAATGTAAAATAAATAAAATGGATGATAATATGATATAAAAGGAAGAATATTATCAAATTAAATTTAATTTTAAATAGATTATAAAATAATAATCACCATTTGTAAATTAAGAGAGAAAAATAGAAACCCTTACCTTACTTAAACTTTATGTCTTAATTCCTAACCTTAAAACAAAAAAATCTTCAAGATTGAAGATATAGGTATGGGATGGACACCTTGGAAGAACTTTAAATAGATATTATGAGATTTTTGTGTGTATAAATAAGAAGATATATATGTGGGATCGACACCTTTTTTCTTCTATGTGCTTCCTCTCCATCCCCATTTCCCTCACATCTCATTGGCGGTGCTACTTTTATTGGTATCTCGACAAAATAAAACATTTCATATGCTTTTTCGATAGATATTTAATGTTTAAAACCCAATATGGTTTTATAAAATGGTTCTTAGGTGGTTTAGGATTGTGTTTTAGTGGCATTTGGTGGCGTCTTCCATTAGTTTTCTTGTTGGTTTTTAGGGCCTCAAACGTTTCCTTTACTACTTTTATCACCTAAACCATCATTTTGAAACCCCATACTAGTTTTTCATGATGGTTATTTGGTGGTTTGCGGTTTTTTTGTAGGTCACGTTTGGTAGTAACTTCCTTGTCTCCTCTCTTTCATTTATTTTACTTTTGATTCTCCTATTGTGTTCTTGGTTTAGAGGTCTTTTCTCAGAGTGGTGGGTTAATCTTTTTATGGTTATAATTATGATGTTTCTTACTAAAATTTATGATTTTTTTGGTGTTTTATCATGTCTAAACTTTTTTTCTTTTCTAGATCCTTTCTTAGTCTATTGTTGGATTTTTTTCTCTTTCTAGAAATGTTGATATGTTTCTTTGATAGTGATGGAAGCGGTGATTTTTCTTGTTGCTCAGTGGAAGTTCATTGATGGTTTATTCCCAGATGAAGGTCTATTTTGTTTGAGTTCTCTAGTGATGGTTTAACGATGGTGTTTCTGACCATTCGATGGTTTTTTCTTCCGATGAACCTGTGTTTGAAGTGACAGTGGCCACAATGGTAGCCTGAAAGGTTGGTATCTCAATGATGGTATTGATAGAATTTGTTTAATGTTTTTATTTTGAAATTTGAATATGAAGCTTTTTTTGCGTTGTATTTGGTTTACTGGTCATTACACTGTGCGGTTCCCACTTAACCCTATCAAAGTGGATTTTTTGAAAATAAAAAAATATATTTGAGTAAGAAATCCACTACACCCATAGTACCTCATTAACTCTATTAATGCTTCACTATAATGGTTAGTGAAAACATTTTTCTAAAATAACTAAATTAGTTGAGTTTGGTCATGATTACATATATATGATGTTGTATTTACCACATGCTACAATATTTCACCATTTTTTACCATATATTACTATTTTTACCAAAAATGAATGAATTTATCCCTTTACCTAATGCAAAAATATTTATTCTAAATATGTAATCCATTTTATAAAACTCATATTCCAGCTATGTAAAATTTAGCATTTAAATATAAATCAAGTTTTTAAAAAAACTAAAGTATTCAGATAAAAACATTTTACTACTAAAAGAATTTACATATTAATACCACCTTAATACCTAGATAAATAAATCTTTATGAAACTGGAAAAATACCTAGGGGTAATGTGTGAAATGGTGGTACTTTTATGTGGTGGTTCAACCAATGTTGATCTAGTGGTGATTTCCACTAACTTGAACTTCTCCCATAGATGATTCTTCTTAAATATAAATTCTTAAAGTTTAGCTTGAAATTGGTGTAGAAAAAAACCTAGTGATGCTACCTCATTTCCAAGGCCTGATAAATATGGATCATATGGGATGTTCTTACTGATCTAAGGCACAAATTATCCTTTCTCCACCAATTAAATTAAGTTTTTCTCTTTAAATATAAAATAATACTTATGGTTATATAATCAATTGTTATGATGTATTATGGTCATAATTCTCAACAGTCATATTGAAATTATATAAAATCATTTCATTGTATAATTATTCTAATTTAGAAACTTAATTTTTCACATAATTTCTATTTAGAAACTTAAATTTTCACATAATGTCTATTTTGAAACTTATATTATTTTTATTTTATATTTTATATATAATAGTTATGATGTTTATTAGGGATTACAAGCCATGAGATATTTAATTTATACTCACATTATTATTTTTATCTATTTTCATTCTTATCTATTACACTACTGAAAAATGTATATTTTTTATTTGTATTATATCATTAATAATAGTGAGATATTTATTTATGGATTTCTTTAGTATTATAAATGTTTTTAGATCAATTTTATAATTAATTCTTAAGTAGGGATTAATAACCACCTATAAATTAATATATTATCTCTCATATATCTTCTAGAATATATAAATGTTTCTCCTTAGATATAGGTAATTTATCAAACCACATAAATTTATTATGCGCTAATAGCATGAGTTGTTATTCTTTTATCATTCATCATCAAATTTTTAGAGTCTTGTTTGATACGATGCCTGGATGATTTATTTGATATAATATTATCAAGTTCTTATAGATATTTCAGACTTTTCTCCATGATTGAAGTTGAAAGGGTGGGATCAATGTTGAATGAACAAAAAATAGTATCATAAAACTTTCTATTTATGTAGGATTGTAAGACTTCAGGTAAGCATTTTTGTCATTTATTTTACATATGAAGTTATATTCAATATATTATACTCCAAGGATAAGGTTTTATAAAAAGTAAAGAAAAGGATTAATAGATTTAATATTTTGGATTTTAGTTTCAACAAGATATGGATAAATGGTTATTTTTTTAAAGATATCTTGATCTGTTGTTAACTGATATAAATTCGGAGATGGCGGAGAAAATTGAAAAGAAAAATATTGATAGAAAGTTACATGGAATTGTAAGGAAGATGTTATCATATAATGTTTCTTTCATTATCTATGTGATGAAGAATAATTCTAATTTTTTTCAACACTAACTAACTTGTTTTATAAGTTTACCACTATAACTACGATATTTATGATGTATAAAAACTTTAGTATGAATTTTATTGAAGGATAATTTGTGGCTAATCATGTGAATTATTTCATTATGATTATAATTCAATTGAAATCAGTTAACATGAAATTTTAGAGTGGATTTTAGACATTAATCTTATTATTATCATTACCCAAATCATGGAATGTGATGGTTTTCCTGATGAGTAGTTCAATTGGTACGATAATATTAGTGTTTGGGGATATATGATATCATATTCTTAAATAATTGATTTGATATAAGGAATTCTATAAGTTTAATGAATAAGAAAATAGTTTGGAGGGTAGAGGAAAAAAATCAATAGAAAAGTTAAAAGGAGATAATTGAAATAATAGAATGAAGTTAAGGAAAATTGATAGGTCCAGGTTAAACATACTATAAGTGTGGGAAGAAGGGACCATTGAAGAAACATTTCAAGGAACATAGGGTAAAATTTATAGGTTCATCTACAAAAAAAAGAAGTTAGGAAACATGATAGTAGTTTTTTATTGAGTGCTAATAATTTTTTTGTAATGGATTAGTCCTTTTCAACCTATTTCATTTCTTGACATGGATGTTGTAGATATTAGGGAGAGATTAGAGGATGGGTAGTGTAACTAGAGTTATAAATTATGTTAGAAGAGGTTTTTCATGGCATGAAAGTATGTGTTGTTCCTCAAGTGGATGATTGAAAAAATGAGTCATGGTGTGGATATATGTCACAGACTTGGTGAATAAGCCATGAGAATTGAGGATTTCTATGGTTTTTTTTGGGGGGGGGGATTATGGTTACAAGTGGTATTGATGGTAATGGAATATAGTGTTGTATAGAGGATTTTTTGTAAATGAATATATCTTAAAATCTTCATGGGATGACTCTTATGAAAATTTGGATAACTCTTATGAAGTTTAATTTTATAATTTTTAGGTCATGAAATGGGGGTTTGATCATGGAATAAGAGTGTCTAGTCTGTTTTTTAGATTTTATATGGATGTTAATCATAGAATATCCCTAAATGTCAAATCATAGATCTAGATAGGTTGATTTTGAACATTCTATAGTTGGTTTGTTGCAACCTGCCCATCCCTATTGTGGTGTAAGGACTTGGAGGTTGATTTTCAAGGGTTCTGGCTTATGTTTTATCATTCCATGGTTCCTTTATTACAGTGTGACCCTTCCCTGGTGATATCAGATTTAAAAAGTTGAAATTTTTTAATATTTAAGAGATATGGGGGATATGCAGCTCAATTTTACAAGGGAATCTTGAGATAGCCACCTAGTGGGGGGATGATGGCATGTCAAACCATGAAATTTTATTTTCTATCCAATGTATAAATTCAATTGATCCCATGAATCCCATTATTTTTGCATTATTCTCTAGACATTGGGATAACTTAAGTGAATTTTTGGGAGATCTTCTAGTGCTCTTTCTTAGTCTTGATCCCCAGATTCCACATATCTATTGTTTATGATCTGAGGTGAGTTTCCCTTCTTTGTATCTTTGGTTCCCTCTATGTTCTTCATTTGGGAAGGTTGCAGAATAAAATTGGATTTGGTTTTGTTTTCCTTGAGTCTTATTTGTGATATGAATCATTGTGTTTTGTGTTTATTAGGGTTTACCTCATGTGATTTTTGGAATTATGATCATCTATTCCCTTTTTCTTATTGCAAAACAACTGTTAAAGTTTCAATTAAGGCAAGGGATTCAAGAAATATATTATTTATGTATAGGTTGTGTATGTTTAATGATATTTCTTTCATTGGGTAGATAATATGGATTGTATTAAAGAATATAATGAGTTAAACTAAATGAAATGAAATGGAATGGGGTGGAACATATGTTTTTACATGATCCCATAATTTTATTGTATGATTAATGACCACCTTTGATGTTTCTGAAAATATTTTTTTGTTGAGATATGTATATGTGTTGTTTGTGTGGATAAATCATTAGAATCACACATTCATAAAAGGATAATTATTTAAATACAATAATGATTTAGTTGTGTGAAATCTGAAATTAAAGTGATGTTTCTAATGTAGATAAATTGAATTGATGTGAGTGCATGTTTTAAAAAGGTTATTAGAGAAGTCCTTGTTGTCAAAATTTGTTATTGTGGTACTTGTTTCTATTAATTATTTTCTATTTTTTTATTATGTGGTTATGGTGGTGGTGGTTGTGTCTAGCTTCAGGATGATGGTATGTGTTGGGTATCATGGTTTTGGTTGGTTGGATAAGGCATAAATGGTTATTTTTGTGTGGAGGTTGAGTTTTTGTGGTGGTTAATGGAAAGAGATGTGTGGAGGTTGATGTAGTGGAAGTTTTTGTGATTTGGGGATGATATTATAGTTTCCTAGTGGCTACATAATGTGATTTATAATGAAAAAATATGTTAATTTTTGTTGGTTGTAATTGAATAAACCATGAGAAATAAATTAAATTTATTATACTTGAAATGAATGGGAAATGAATAGATTAAACATGGGATATGGATGGGAATGGTTTATCATTAAATATGAATTAAATGTAATAATGAATTTAATGTGAATAGAGAAGTTTTAAATCTATAAATGGTTAAAAAAAGTGTTCAAATAGGAAACTGTGAATGGTTGGTGTGGCTACTATGTGTGGGAAGTTGGGATAGTTTGTGATATAGAAAGTTGTGGTGATGATTGCATGTAGTGGTGATGATATTGCAATTGTGATAGCGTGGTAATGTTATTTTTTTGTGAGACCTTTAGGTTGGTCTAGTGTGTATCTATATATATGAAACTTTTTCCTTATGATTTATAAACACACCCCACCTGAGTAAGATAACCTTATTGACACCCCAAATGTTTTGGGTTCTAGATGTTTTCCCCAATATCCAGGTTGGTAAGGAAATGAATGTCCAACAAATCCCTCTTTAATTATCTCCCTTTTAGGTGTGGTATGAGATGTAATGTCTCATAATAGACTATTTATGGAGATTTGGTGATGGTACATTGTGGGGGTCATACATGGTAGAAGGAGATCTTGAGTTTGATGTCCTTCATGTTCATGATACCCTACTAAGATGGATACTTGATAATTTTGTGATATGAAATGGATATGTGGATATATGGTTTTGGTTAAAGTTATGGTATAGATGATTCTGGTGCTGATGATAGTGTTTTATCCTATGTTGGTTGGGGTTGGTAGGGTTGCAGTCTGAACCACATTATAAGTGATGAGATTGGTATAGTGTGATGTGGAACAACCGTGGAAGCGGTAGGAGCACATGAAATTAGATGTTGGTGAATGAGATCAAAAAACCAGTGGGAAGTGGTGAAGGTTAATTTTTTTATTATATTCTATAATTATTATATTATTATAATTGGATGAGTTATTGTGTAATAGATCCTTAGCAAGTATTGGTGATAGTTTCCTTAGTTGGTGATCATTGGTTCTACTTTAATTTCAATGTGGAATAAGTATTCTTATCCCACATTTTAATAAGAGTTATTGAGGAGGATCCTATGGATTATAAATTTATTCTCACCCATATATATATAAATCTTTTTTACAATTTTCCATGAGGTATTTGGTGATCAATTTGGATAGTATTAGCTTGGATCTTGGGGTTTATATTGGTGTTTTTTCCTAGTAGTTTACTTTTGGTAATTTATTTTAGAGACTTGTATTTATATGAAATTTATATGCTATGATATTACTATGGGATTTTAGTTTTATTTTATATTATGGCGTCATTGATTAATTTATTATTATATTCATAAGATACATGAGGGTAATGCCTCTAATTTTTATTATTGTACCATTAGTGCTAGTTGACAACCCATAGCCCATTGGAGGTGGACCTAAGGGGTTACTCGTCTTCACTGTAGGTCCGTGAGGGGTTCATAGAGGGGTAAGGTCATGATAAAGTGGTATTAGAGCTATGGATAAAAGATATAATGAAGTTTATAGTTAGGAACTGGTGAGGATTGCATGAGTTTGGTAAGGAAAATTTATTAGTCGAACTTAACGTGTTATGTAGAAAAAGATATTGACTATGGATCTGATAATTAGGGACCCATTTGATCTAACACAATAACCTTAAGATTACTGAACACCCCAGGTGATGTAATATGATTGTAGGTTATAGACCTAAGAGAGGTACATATATCATGTTTTTTTCACAAGTGTTTGAATTGGGGAGATTTAGGGAAAATTTAAATGAATTAAATTTAAAAAAAATTGATTTAATAAATTCCATGCTACTAGACTTAGAACTTTTTACCTTTTTTTAAGAGATGTCTATTGGTCATCATCTGCATATGCTTAAATTTGGTGAGGTTCAGCAAGATGTTCTGATTAATGGTTAGAGAATTGATCTGGTTGAGGAGGATGAGGCTTGGGGGAAGTCATTGTGCGAGTTTCAATGTTAGGGGTTAATGAAGTATAATGGGAGTTCCTTCAGTATAGATATAAAGATTTGTATGGAGGATATTGATATCACCTTAAATTTTATCTGAGCCAACGTAGAGTATCAAGTTCTATTGATGGTTAGTCAGATATGAGTAGTATTTCTCTAGTGGTGGATTCTATATCTTGGAGAGTATTATGAGGAAAAGGTATCCTAGTATGATTTCAAAGGAAATTTTTTATGGATTTACTATCATCTATGATGAGGGCATTGAAGAATTATTTTTTCATAAAGTTCCTAATGTTGTTCTTATTTTTGTTTTGTTTTTGTTTTTTTATTGTTATGCTCCAACATGCGGATGGCATGACAAGGGTGTAGGGGAATGGGGGTGATGTCATAGGATCATGTCCCAAATCGGGTGTGTGTGTTGTAACAAAAACCCAAAAAATTATTATTATTATTATTATTATTATTGTTTTTATTATTATTAGAGGAATACATGGTGCTCTATAAGAGGAATCCCAAGAGAAAGTAGTATCATATCCAGGTTAGGAGTCAATTTATGATCACATAAACTCATGGTAGCCTCTTAAATAGAGGAGAGGGTGTCTCCCTATAAAATGAGGTGGATCATATGGAAAGGGAGGTTGACATAAAAGAATATGAATCACTTGTAACTCTTGGGTGGTTTTTATGATAGATCTATTTGTCTATTTTTATTGGGTGATATTTCCCGGTCCACCACTTCTAATTTGTAACCCTATATATCTATTTGTGTGTGTGTTTTTCTTAAATTTTTAATAAAATTTTCGGGATCATGAATTTAGGTTACTTAATCCATGATCTAAGACATATTTTATTATTATTATTATTATTATTATTATTATTATTCATTTTTCATTTTTTATTATTAATTATTCATTATCCATTATTTATTACTTATTAATTTATAATTTATTATGTGCGCATAATAAATAATAAATAATAATAATAATAAATAATAAATAAATATATGCATGCCTATGTATTTAAATATATTGATCTATATATATGTAAGTATATTAAAGTTTTTTTACTAACCACATGAAAAGTTTGCTGAACTGATAAAGTCTTTATCGAATAACTAATAGATAAGTGGCTCAAATATATACTCACACACATATATGCTTAATTTTTATAGGATGAAAATAATAAATAATAAGTAAATAAATAATAATTGAATAAAAGAATAAGTAAATAAATAATAAGAAATAAATAATAAGTAGTAAACAATAAAAAATGAACAAACAATAAACAATAATCAATAAATAATAAATAATACATAATAGATGATCAATGATAGATAATAGATGATAGATAATATATGATATATAATAGATAATAAATAATAGATAATAGATAATAAATAATAGATAATAGATAATAAATAATAAAATATTTTAAAATGAATAAATAACCACCTCTAAATGCTAAAAATACAATTGAAAGTCATTTTTAGCATAGTGATCCTTTATTACACTCGCCATGGTTCATGCCTTAGGACTCAATATAGAGAGGCTTCTAGTTCTGTTGGTGTTGCCTATTCTAGTTGGAGGTCAGATGAGTTTTCTTGATGTTTTCTGGGGTTATGAACTAATGATGGGGCAATATTGGTCGTCTAGATATTTCTTCTTACTACTAATATGACCATATAATTTCATCCTTAGCATATATTGGTTTTATTCTGTGCATGCATTTATATATTAATTTCAAAGGAGAATCATGTTTTCTTCTATGGGAGGACATAATATGGTGTTCTTTAGTGAGTGAGACTATTAAATTGGTTGTAAGTTTATAGAGCTATTATCATCTTAGTCGGAGGCGCTATCATTGGATTTTTTAGAGGTGTAGGTGGTGGAGTTTCATAGATTCATCTAGGATTTTCTAGATGTATTCCCTATAGAGGTTGTGATCTCACCCCCTTGATGTGACAATGAGTTCATGATAGAGTTGTATCTTATTGTCTCTCCCATTTTGATGGCTCCTTATCAGATGAAACAATATAAACTATGTGCGTTGATGAATCAAATTGACGACTTTATGAAAAAGCGTTTCATTTGTTTCTATTTATCATCATTGTGTGATCTAGTGTAATTCACAAAAATAAGGTTATGTATAGATTTTTTAAGGTTGAATTAGGTAACAATCAAGAATTGTTACCCCTTCCAAGGATAAATTATTTTTTGATCTGTTGAAGGGATTTGACTGGTTTTCAAAGATTGATCTACAGTCTATATATCACCAGATGAGGATGAAGGAAAATGATATCCTAAAACATCCTTTAGGTTTGCTATAGACACTTTGATTTCATGGTTATATCGTTCATTATAAAAAATTCCCCAACTATTTTTTATGGGACTCATGAATTCCATGTTCTGTGACTTCTTGGATAAGTTCATGGTAGTGTTAATCGATTGCATTATTATATAATTGAAGTTATAGGAGGAACATGAAGAGAATCTTAGGGCTATTTTATAAGTCCTTGATCACCATTAACTCTATGGAAAAGTTTCTAAGTGTATTAATCATTTTGTATCCCATTAGGTATTGATAGTTTATCCTTCTATGATCAAAGAGGTTGTTTCTTATGAGGAACCTAAGAATGTTTTTTAGGTCCATAGCTTCCTTGGCCTCATGGGATACTACCAAAGGTTCATGTACAATTCCACTCAAATTTTAGCCTCATTGATAGCCTTAAAAAATAAATACCAATATTTTTATAGATTTATTAGTGTTAGGAATATTTTGAACACCTGAGGGAGAAGCTTAATAGTGCTCCTATCCTTCGTTTTCTAGAGGAGGGAGTGATGGTTGAGGTTTTATGTGACACTTTACATCTCTTTATAGATTTTATCTTGATGAAAAACAGGGAATTAATCTCATATGGGACTAGGTAGATATATCCCCACAAGCGTAACTATGTCACCCATGATCTCGAGTTAGTGGTAGTGGTGGTTTCTTTGAATCTAGGGAGACTTTGACTCATTGGTGAGCATTTTGTGATCTTCACAGCTCACAAAAGCTTAAGGTATACTTTCTCTAAGCAGGATCTGGATTTTTATCAATGAAGGTGGATGAATTAATTATAGTACCATGACTTTCAGATATCATATACCTCAAATAAAGGGAATATAATTACTGATACGCTGAGTAGGAATTCATATGGAGATATTGTTCGAGAGTTAAGAGATGGTTGGAGAGTGATAGAAGAGATTGAAGAAATGAATATTGATATTAGGGACACCTGTAATACCCTAATATTTTATTAAATCATTTTTTTCAAATATATTTCATTTCTTCGATAGTTTGTGTTAGATGAAACACCAAGTTTAAACGAACCACAATATACTATTAAAATATTATTTAAAGTAACAATTATCTCTTAATAATTGGATTAGAAGGTATGAATAGGAGTAACTAGATTATGAAAAATTTATGTTTACATATGTATAAAATTAACTCATTGGTTATTAATTGATTATAAATGAAAATAAAAAACAATTGAAAGTAAAAGCAACAATTTTCTAGAGAACTGTTTCTATGCGCACAAACATGTTTTTCTTAATAAATTAAATAAATAAATTTTAGTGAATTATTTTAGTGAAATTTATATATTACATATTCAATAAAATATTTTAACATTCATTTAACATTTTTCTAAGCATGGGAAAAGAATAAACTAAGTTTTATGCATAAAAATTTATTTGTCTAAAAAGAGGTTGTCATCAAGTGTTGCATCATTATTTTAAAATTAATTTATTCAAATTATAAGTATTTAATTTTATAAAATGGATTACTTATTTTTAATTAGGTGATTAATTTTTTTAAATAATTACCTTTTATTTTTTGTCAATATGAATAGTAACTGTAGTAAAATTTATCACCTCAGTAAAAGGTAAATCAGATTAATCTAGGTTAAAATTAAGCGATAGAGCCATAAATGTTTATTACAATTCTTATTAGATTCATTTAATTTAACACTTATCACCTTAGGATTGAAATTTAATTGTTTAATGGATACTTTTCCAAGAAAATGTCTTATATAATATTTAAATCAAAGAAAGCTACAAAATGTCACTCGCTTAGTTTCAAATATCTCTTATGTGTCTACATAAGAAAAAAAGAAATTTATGAAGAAATATAAGTGTCTATTTTGATATTAATGAAATTATTTTCATAATATAAATTTATTTCTAATTTTTATTAATTATATAATTACCTAATTTTTTTATGAAACACCAATGAAATATTTCTCCAATTAATAAAAAATATATATAATGATATTAAATATATTAAAATTATTATAATTTGAGTGATTCAATGTGTGCCATGAATTTTTTAGATGAATATTACATATTAGTGTTATTTTAAATAATTATATTTTAATTACCCCTTTTCTTGATGCATTTAAAGTCAAATTAAATGAATAGTGTTAAAAATGACATTAATGATATTTTATAATAAATAATATTTTATTAAATGATATAAAATTCATAGAATTTGATACTCCCACATACGTCATTGGGTTCATACGGGCTATGGTTGTATTGAATTTATTGTGTCCCAAACTTTACTTACTACTTAGGCATAGTATAGTAAAAGTGTGGGGTTGATGCCACATGGAGAAAGCTTACTCTACAGAGGATCCCTAGCTTGATACCCTTAGGTAGGAGTCATTTTAAATTTTCTTAGTGTTTGGGAGTGTACTAATTCTATGGATAGAAGTGACATAAAATATATAATGAGGGGTCCATATCAATTTCATGTATCTGGAGAAAGGATGACCTTAATTATAATATTGATAGGGTCATAAGGCTTAGGCTATGAAGAAAACGATAGTCGCTAGCTGACTTTGGTCAAGTCACCTAGTTCTACCTAAGAAGTGAATATTTTGTGATCAGAAGATAGTAATATCCTAAGTGCATTAAGATTGGATTCTTTGGTAGAAAGCATCCTATGATATTGATCATAGCATAGTCTACTTTAATCTAGATAGGGTCTTCCATTTGAATATCCCTTGGTCAGGGACATTCTCACGAATTGGGTAAACTTTGGTTATTTATCCTAATTAATAATTCATTATGGTTTCCAAAATTAAATTTAAGTATTGATTATTGGTTCAGATAAATCTACTATTTATCCCTACCCCTAAGAGGTTTATCTACTCATAGTGGGTAGAGATGCAATTAAATAAATAAATAAATTCATTCTTGACATGCTATTTGAATTTGAAAGGGAATAGTTTCTAATCATTCAATGGGTTAGATTTACTAAAAGGTGAAATAAACATGCAATCAGGGTTTTATGAAAGATGAATCAAAACTTTGATGAAATGATTACTTGAAATATAAAGGGTGAGTGAATCTAACACGTGTTTGTTGGTAAGAGAAGATGAATGTTGGAAAATTATGCAATGATAATTTGAAAGCGTTGAAGGAAATAGAAGCCATGACTCTTTAATTGAAATAAAATGTAAAACATGAAGAAATATTAGGTTTAAGAGAGAGAAAGGATGAAGAAACTCAAATGGGATGAAAAAAAAAGAGAAATCATGTCTTGCAATGCTCTAAAATGTGTTTCCAAGATGCTTCTTATATAGAAAAATTTGGTCACGATGTGTACTATAGGTACACGTTGTGTACCGTTAATCTATGTAGATATTTGTGGTTTTTGGATATACCGCATGCCTCATGAGTATCTGACCTAATTAATGAGGTTTTACTTCTTACACGTTGTGTACTGAGGATTCACGACATGCACTGGAGTGAATTTCTCTTGTAACTGCTTTGACTGAAGTCACATTGTGTTCTGGGGGCTCATGATGTGTACTGGTTGCTTTCTCTACTAACTTCACAGCATGGTTCATGGCTTGGTTTTCATCTTGGCTCATGAATTTTCACACTCTATGAACTCTTACTACATGACATGTAATACTGAGTCATGACATGTAAAAGGTGAATTATTCACATTTTTTCATTTCTTCCTTTGAGTCCTATGAATACTCATTCCTGTAAAATTAGGTATATACCAATCACATTATTGAATAAATCAATGAAAATCCATAAGTAAATGATATAAAAAAGTATATATGAATTTGGATTATCAAATCCTTTATACTTGAACAATTTCTTGTCCTCAAGAAAAAAAGATCTCAACAATGATTTCAAAAAAAAGATAAGAAATTTTTAAAATAGGAAATATTCATCATGTCCAGGAAAATAAAACTAAGTGTGAGAGAAAATTTTAGTCTCCAGAATCATTCTTTTATATAAAACCAGTCATGACTCATAGCTCAGTTCTTTAAACAAATTTTAGTATTTTAATAACAATCTTTTAATGTTCCTTGAATTCTATACCCATTTGAAATTTACCTCATAGTGAATTTTCTCTCATCAATCAGGGTAAAATGAAATTGGAGTTATGATCATACCCTGGGTACATGTTACTAACCATATAATTGCATTGGTTCTATCATCTCTACTTCGTAAAGAAAATTACAAAAGTAATCAAGAGGGATTTGGCTGTAAGGTTTTGATAACTATGAGGTTATGGGTAGGTGGGTAAGAAGTGAAAATCAAGCTCAAAAATAGGGTAATCTCTAAAGCATAATGCATGAATTTCTAGATAAGTATAATATAATGCCTCCTTCCAATTAATCAAGTCCACGCTCCAGTAGCTCTGGTTGGGTCCATCTATGAAAAGTAAAAAAATGAGTATTCTATTCCTTTCCTTTTTCTTTTACATTTCTATTTTTTGAAAGTTATGTCTAGGATAGATCTCACATACATCCCCTAACCACATATGATCCTTCAAGGGATTCATTGGTCTGGAAATGGTGATTTTTACCTTCCTAGTACACAAACCATATCATTATTTTCTTTATTTTGAATTTTTCAAAGGAACAAAATAAAAGTGAAATGTTATAAAGTAGATATGTATCACAACCTAATAGTATGATGAATGCACAATACATATCTGAAAATATAATCATCCCATTCCATCCGAATTCTTCCCCCGCAATTGTTCAAAATTAAGTTATGAATTCTACAAGGAGTAGGGTAGGAAGGGAAAATCAGTTTGGAATAGGTTCATCCTATAAGGTCATTCATGGAAACTATGGGCTAAATGAAGGAAATATGTAAGGTTGGTCTTAGGAAAAATAGATAACAGATATTTCCTCAATCATTTTAAATATGCACCTATTTTTTCATAGCCTCAATAAGATTTCAATGAGAGTTCTGATAGATTTACATATCCCAGGTATCACTCATGAAATGTGCTCAGAAAAGTGTATGAAATTTTAGGCTTATAATCTTCTCGGGTAATGAGAATAAAATATAAGCTGTTAATTACAATGGGTATAAAACTAAGTAATAGTTTAATTAATCATAATTTCTAAATTTTTTAATTTAAATCAAATTTATAAACTCAGTAATCAGTCTAAAAATTCTAAACAAAGACAAAACATGGATTTTAACAATTTCCAACTTAACTTTTTCTTTAATTTACATGGGAATAAGGTTATTCAAGTTTAAAGTATGCTTATAATTTAAAAAAATGTCTCATATATAGGTGAGAACAAACAATAATCTAAGTGTATTGTCAGTGAGAAGCATGAGAAGCCCCCCATACATAGAAATAGATTGTTTCTACACTATCCATGAAATGCTTGTGGGAGTGTTATGGAAATTAAAGCTTAGAAAAATTGAAATGGCATTGCACAATTGTAAAAATGTGGGAATTGAGAGCTTCCTAGATGAAGTGGTGTGGCATGAGGTATTTTTAGATGTCGTAATGTTGAGTCCATGCCACCTGCAAAATGGTTTAGAGAAAAAATATTGCACTAGATAAAATATCATTCCATAGGTAAAATCATTATAATAATAGAATAATAGGTAGGTGTAGAGTATAACAAGAAAAGGTAACCGGTTTTTATTGAATTTAATTTTTTTTAAATTTTTACAACATAGTTCAAATAGAGACTCAAAATGAAAAATTAAAATAACTCAACAATAACGGATATATCTAGAAAAAAGATCAACTATGGGTTTCCTCCCATAAATATCTAACAGGACATCGTCAGCAAGACTGATAGACTAAGATATCCTATAATGGGTCCATTGGCTCAATTGCTCATTTTACTCTTGCAGCTACTAGTTTTTGTGTCTTCCAGGTCTTGAGGTCGCTTGGGCAAGTTTATGACTTTAGGTGCCATAACATGAGCATGAATGAGGTGAGGTGATAAAGGGGTAATAGCTTTGGGTGGTTTCTGTTGTGCATATATTTCCATGGAAAGTTACTGAATTTGATGTGTGATGTCTATAACGTGCTGGAGTACCCTTTGTTCTAAAAAAGATGGTGGTACTGGATCATCAAGAACAGCAGATGACTCAAAGGAGCTAGAAATTACTATGTAACAAAATAAAGAAACAAAAATAAAGCCAAAAAGGAATGAGAAAATCAATCCCCGTATAAATATATAAAAAATCAGTACAAAATAGGTCATAAAAATGATAAAATAAACGCCCTACCCTATAAAAAAATTTCCCAAAGACCAAAATGAAATAAAATGGAAAGATTAGGCGTCTGGGCCAAATATCTCTGCTAGGATCATCCTGCCATCTAGTGGTGATACAAGCTGGCCAGCTGAATTAGCATCTGTAGCAGCGATAGGAATAGGTTTAGTGAAAGCTATAGTGGATTTTGGGGTCATGGAGGTAGGTATATGGGTTGGGGTAGGTGGTATAGAGGTCTTGATCCATAATAAGGTCATGTGTCTATAAGATGGATCCACAAAAGGTACCTATGGGGTGGAGTCATTGGTCACCCCTTACCCCATTGGTCCTTCTCCGCTAAGTATTCCCACTAGGCAGTGGGGTTGGTAAGGTCTGGAGGAAAGTCTGGGTGGACATCAGGGGGTGAGGAATGGTGGAAGATAAGGGACTGGTTGTAGTGGTGTGGTAAATTTCATGGGATCAATGAATGGGAGATGAAGGTGAGAGGAGATCTGGTATAGGTTCACCAATATACACTAATACATGGCCTAGATCTCAGTCAGGGTTGGTTGGGATGGTGTAGGAAGGGTAAATGGGGTATAAGTATAGGTGGGAGGAGGAATGGGTGGTATAGGTGCTAGGGTAGAGTGTGGATGAATGGGTGGAACTACTGCTACTAGTGGTGGCTCCTACGGTACTCCCTCCTCGATGCCAGGTTCCCAAAAGTATGTGTCATCCTCCCTCACTAACATCTGCATCTTGTGCAGCATCACAAGATCAATAATCTCAATAGTTCATAGGGAGCTAAAGGGTAGTTCTGTATTGAAAAAAATACAAGTTCCTATCCAAACGAGTGATGAAAGAGCAGTCCATCAATGTACCACACTGTCGCTGTCCCTAGGTCTTGTAATACTGGGAAAACTAGGAATCCATGTTGAGAGATGGGCCACCTATGGTTGCTGCAAGAATCATCATGTCCACATGGATAATTATACCATGATACTTAGCTTAGGAAAACTATCCATGTTCCATGGCTCTGTGTAGGATATACAGTGTCAAACCCCGTAACTGAGTAGACTTCACGATGCAAGGGTTGTGGTGTGACTGGGGGTCGTGGGCTATCATATGCCACAACTATGGAGAAGCTTCCTTAGGTGGTTGAAACTGAAGTGTAGAATAAATGTATGAAGTGATAAAATTGTATGTGTAAATACCCAGCCCAAGACCAAACACCGAAAAAGAAATCTCATGTGGCCATCCACCGAGACAGAACCGAAGGCTATCCATGGTTATATTTAAGGTGGATAAAAACTCTAGAAACAACTCCCAGAAGGTCTCTTCGCAGACTTCGAGAATAATTTCAATGTGTAGCATCTCCAAAACGTCAAGGACAACATCATCAATGTTCATCCAAGCTAGGATGCGCATGTCCAGAGTCTTGTTTGTATGCATGTGTTTTCCCTACAACTGGAGAATATTGAACTGGTGCTGCAGATTGGAAAAACATAGAATTGGGTGTAGTTGTATGTTTCTATCAATAGAAGTGGAGGTTGAGGTGGATTGATCCAAAGGAGCAAGTGCATCATGGGCTACAGGTTGTGTGGAAGGTTCATCAGGTGTAGTATGAGGGCACTTGGCCGATGGATAATCTTATGAGGTAAAGGATGATGTGTGGGAGGAGGAGGAAGAGGGTTGGGGTTTCTTGGTGCGAGCCATGAAGGCCAGGGGGAGCACGGGTTGTGTGCTTAGGCATAGAGGAAGGAGGCACTCAGGTAGAGGGAATATGGGAGGGAGGATTCATTTTTGGTGAAGGGATAAGGGAGGGAGGTAGGGTTTGGGTTTGGGTGGGATAGGGGAGCACGTGGGACATAGAGGATAGGGTGAGGGAGGGTGGGGGTGCAGTCGAGCAGGAGAAGGGAGAGAGGTGAAGGGTCAACAAGGGTTTGATTCATGACTCACTGGTTCATTATTTGTATTTTTAAAAACAAATTTAACATAGTACATGATCTGTACTACTTGTTCACGTCATGTACTGGAAAATTAAAAAAAATGATTTTTGGGAAAAGGGTACACATTGTGAATTTCTAGTACACAACGTGTACTGAACAGTTTCAGACAAAAAATTGTTCCTTTCTTGTATTCATCTTTTTTCCTACCTGAAACTCTCCTAAGTATTATCATAGTCTAACCTAGTCTAATATGTCTTACTGTGGGTTGCCTCCCAGACATCACTTTCTTTTAAGTCGGGAGCTTGGGTCCATTAAATCTTAAGTGTTAAGGCTGATGACACAAACTTCTTGGAAGGGTTCTTGAAAAATCTTTATCCTTTAAACATTCAATTTGAATGACAATCCACCTTCTCTCTATATTTCGATGGTTCTTTAAGGAAAGATTTGAGTGACTTCGAATGGGCCTAACCATCGAGACTTCAACTTACCCGAGAATAGTTTTAATCTCAAGTTTAATAACATAACCTTTTTTCTAGGTGCAAAAGTACACCTTACAATATATTGATCATACCATTTCTTCATCTTTTACTTGTATATTTTTTTCATTTTCATATGTGTATCTTCTTATCTCTTCCAAAGTGGTCAATTGAAACATCCTAGATTATCCATCTTTCTTCAAATCCAGATTTAATTTCTTGATCACCCAAAATAAACAATGCTCTAACTCAACCATCCCATAAATAATTTTGAATAGTGTGGTACCTATGGGTGTCTTGTAGGTAGTTTGGTATGTCCATATCACATCTTCTAGTTTGAGGCTCTAATCAATTTTATTTTTATTCATGGTCTTTTCCAAAATTTTCTTAACTTCTCTATTTGACAGTTCTACTTTCCCACTTATTTGTGGGTGGTAGGAAGTTATTGTATTATATCTAATGCCATAAATTTCTAACATTCCTCTCATAGTTCGGTTTGTGAAGTGTGTTCCTCCATCACTAATAAGTAATCTTGGAAATCCAAATTGTACAAACACGTTATTCCTTATAAATTTCATGAAAAAACTTTTTTGTGTCATGTGGGGTTGCTTCAACTTCAACCCATTTTGAGATGTAGTCAACACCAACCAGAATGTATGATTTTCCAAGTGATGTGGGAAATGGTCCCATGATGTCAATGCCCCAAAAGTCAAATATTTCAACTTCCATGATGGGTTTTTGTGGCATCTCATTTCTTTTTCCAATATTTTCAGTCTGTTGGAATCTTTCACATCGTTGGAAAAATTTCATTGCGTCTTGGTGTAGTGTGGGCCAGAAAAATCCATTTTGTAGAATTTTAGAAACTGTACGCTCGGGTCCATGATTTCCACCAGTTGTTGACATGTGACACATCTCAATCACATTGTAGGTTTCCTTTTCAGGGATGTAATGTCTTAATAGGACATCAACACTATGCTTGAATAATAGTGGCTCATCCCAGTAGTAATGCTTGACATCTGACAAAAATCATTTTTGATGTTGGTGAGAGAGGTATTAATGTAGGAATTCTATTTCAAGATAATTAGAAATATATGAGAACCATGTTTGAACCTTGATAGTAAAAAGGGTTTCATTTGGAAAATCCACTTCAATATCAGCCTCCTTGTCTTCCTTGATGATGGTTAGAGGAAGTCTGGATAGATGATCTGCAATCACATTCTCTATCCATTTTGTGCCCTTGATCACAATATCGAATTCCTATAGTAGTAGGATCCAATGTATTATCCTAGGATTCAAATCCCTTTTGCTCATTAAGTACATGAGGGTTGCATGATCAGTGTGGACAATCACTTTAGACCAAACCAGATATGAACAAAATTTCTCAAAGGCATATACAATGGCTAAGAGTTCTTTCTCTATAGTCATGTAATTAACTTGAGCTTCACTTAGTGTGTGGCTTACATAATAAATGGTACCTAATATGTTGCCAATGTGTTGTTCTAACACAGCACCTACAGTAAGGTCACTAGCATCACACATTAACACAAATTCTTTCTCCCAATTGGGTGCAATGATGATTGGTGATGCTATTGGAATTTTATTTAGGGTATTGAAATATTGTTGGAAATTTTCAATGAATTAGAAAGAAAAATATTTTGACAACAGATATGTCAATGGGACGTAAACTTTAGTCAAATCCTTCACGAATCGTTTTTAAAATCTATCATGGCTCAAAAAACTTCTAATACCATTGACAGTTGAGGGTTATAGAAGATATTTGATGAATTTGATCTTTGTGGGATTGATTTGGATGCCTTCCTTAAATATTTTCTATCCTAGGACTATTCATACTTCTACTGTGAAATGGAATTTCTCCCAATTTAGGACTAGGAACTTTTCTTCTCAGTGTTGCAAGACTAATTTTAGATTGCTTAGACAGACTTGAAATAATCTCTCATAGACTGGGAGGTAATCCATGAAGATTTATAAGAATTATTCAGCCATGTCATGGAAAATATGCATCATGCATCTTTGAAATGTTATTGGAGCATTGCATAGCCCAAATGAAATTTTCCTATAAGAAAAGGTAGCAAATGGGCATGTGAAAGTGGTCTTCAGAAAATTAGCGGGGTCGACTACAATTTTATTTTATCTTAAATATCCATCCAAGAAACAATATAATTTATGCCCCAAATGTATTTCTAGCATCTATTCCATGAAATGTAAGGGAAAATGATCCTTTCTGGTTACTGAATTTAGGAATCTATAATCTATGTAGACTCTCCATCCAGTGATGGTGTGTGTTAAAATCCATTAATTTTCATCAGTTCTTTCTACCATGAGTCCTCCTTTCTTAGGCACAACTTGGAGGGGGCTCACCCATTCACTATCTGATATAGGAAAAATTATTCCTTCATCCAATAGTTTTAGCACTTCCTTTTTGATGAATTACTTCATCAGGGGTGTGAGCCACCTTTGATGTTTTCATTTCGTCTTTTCACTTTCTTCAAGAAGGATTCTATGAGTTCATTCAGTAAGATTGATTACCTTAATGTCTTCCACTCCATAGGAAATTGATTGCTTATTTCTTTTAAAAACATCAACCAATTTCTCTTCTTGTGATTGTGACAATTAAAAGTTGATAATGATTGGTAGAGAGGATGACACTTCTAAATATGAGTACTTTAGTATAATGGGTAGCGGTTTAATTTCCAAATGTGTTGGATGAATAATGAAGGGAATGTAGGGTGGAAATGTGTCCCTTGTGAGTGGTTTACTAAAGCTTACTTCCTTAAATTCATATTTTTATTCCTTTTATAAGAGTGAATCTTCTCTTTCTTCCTCAATGTTCATGTACTCATCTTTTTTGTGGATGAGAGATAGGGAATTACAATCCATAGAATTGTTTGATTGTTGGGTAGCTTTGATTAGGTTGAACACCACTTATTCTTATCCAACCCTGAAAATTAAAAATCCTTGATTTATTTCTATAAAATCCTTTCCTGTTGCTAGGAATCTCCTTCCAAGAATCATAGAGAAATCAACTTCTTCTTCTGTGTCCATAACTAAAAAGTATGTTGGAAAGTTGAATTTTCCAACTTTAACCAAAACATCATTAACAATGAATCTGGGGTAATTCACTGATTGGTCAGATAGCTATAGTGATACTCTAGTTTTTTTGAGTTCTTGGAGTCTGATCTTGTGGAAAACACTCATCGGCATTAAATTGATGTTGGCTCTAAGATCGTACAGGGATCTTCCAAACTTGCATTCCCCTATAGCATAGAGAATGGAAAAACTTCCCAGATCTCTCATTTTAGGGGATTTTTATGTTTAAAAATATATTATAATCCTTTATTTAAGAATATGACCCCAAGATCTTCTATTTTTCTTTTGTTGGATAACAAATCCTTGACAAAATTTGAATAAACTAGAATCTGAGCAATGGCTTCTGTATATGGTATATTGATGTCAATTTTCTTGAACATCTCCATGAACTTCTTATATTGTGCCTCCTTCCTACCTTTTATTGCTCTTTTTGGTAAGGGAATAGGTGGCTTGTATGGAGTTGTGGAAATATAACCTTGTTCCTTTGGCTGGTCAATCATTTGGTTCTTTTTAGCTGGTACTTCTTCTTGAGGGGTGACTAATGTAGTTTTATCAACTTCTCCTTCTTCTTATGGTTTATTCTTAGGCTCTTCTTTTTTTTCTTTTCATCTTTACTGCTTGGTTTTTGAAATTCCAAAACATTACCGCTTCTCAACAATGTTTCCTTGGCTTCCTCCCTTGGGCACATCTCAGTGTTACCAGGTAAAGTACATGGTAGTCTATCAGACTGGGTCTCTAAGATTTGACCCATTTTAATGTCAATATTACTTAAATTAGCTCTTTGGTTTTTCATTTCTATCTCCTGGGTCATCATTCTTTGATTTGATTTCTGAAAAAAAGTATCCAAGAGGTTTTCTTTGTTACTTGGAGGAGGGGGAGGTGGTTGTTGAGGTCTTGGATGGGCGGGTTGGAATTGTTGATGAGGTATTTATTGGAAGGATTTTTGTTGCACATGTTGTTGAGGTCTTATAACATGGTTTATTGGAGGATACCTTTGTGGTTCTTGATTGTGGAATTGTGCTTGACCACTTTGTGGTTGGAAATATCCTTAACTACTCTGAGGTTTCTCCTGAGTAGGTCTCTATTGGTAATATTGATGTTTCTATTGAAATAGTTGGTTCTTTTGATTGTAATTAACATAATTAAAATCTTTCCATTCTTCATATCATGTCTTGAAATATTGATAAATATGTGGGCCATCGCACACCTCGTATGATTGAATTTCTATTACAGGGGAAGGAGGGGTTGAGTTTGAGGTTGTGTAGCTGGCATTTGAAAGGATTCAAGCTTTTTGTGAGCACTTATACTTGAACTTCTAGTCTAGTGTTCTTTTATATCTGGTGGATACCATGCTATGGTGGTCCATGATCTCTTTTCCACAGGCTGACATTGTGTGACACTTAATTGAGAATTGCTTGTCCAACTTCAGGGGTCTTAAACATCAATCCTCCATTAGCGGCAGCATCGACTACAGTTCATGCAGCTTGCTGGAGTCCTTGATAAAATGTATTCAACTGAATCCACGTATCCAAGACATGATGTGGAAACTTCCTCATGAGATCCTTTAATTGGTCCCATTCTTACCATGTTGATTCTCCATCATATCAAGAAAAGTTTTTGATGTCATTTTGGAGCTTCTAGGTCCGGATTGGTGGAAAATATTTGTCCAAAAACGTTTTGGCAAGATCGTTTTAAGTCGTGATTGACTCTGGAGCTTGAATTTTGAGCCAATCCTTAGCTCTGTCTCTCAATAATAATGGGAAGATGTGTATTCTAATGGAATATAAAGAGACTCCATGGTTACAAAAGGTGCCACATACTTCCAGGAAGTTAGCAATGTGCTCATGCAGGTCTTCATTTTGGAGACCACTGAATTGTCCCATATTCTGGATCATGTGAATGAGTCTAGGTTTGATCTCAAAAGTGTGAGCTTTAATGGGGTGAGTGTATGATTCTTAGTGTTGTACCATGGATTGATGGAAATCCATAATCAATTATTGTATTTTTTGGATGCATCAAATGATCTCCTGAAATATTTGATGATGGTTCGGTGGGTCGGGTCCCCCTTGATGATATTTCTCAGCCATTGTGGACCGGTGATGTGAAAAAAAAATTCCTTTTGATATCCAGATCAAATTTCAGAGGTTCATCTGACTCAAGGTTTCTTAAATGATTCAAGGGGCCTTCGTACATGAACTACTATGAAAAAATGAGGATGCAAGGGAGTCTTTGAAAGAAAATAAAGGAAATGGGGTGAGGGAAAGGTAATCCTATGTAAAGTTCTAGGGTTCTTCAAAAAGTATGGCGTTGCTCCCCAGCAACGGTGCCAGAATTTGATGTGCTCAAACTCGTTATTGGGTTCATATGTCCTGCAGTCATATTGAATTTATTATGTCCCAAACTTTACTTACTACTTAGGCATAATATAGTAAAATGGCGGGGTTAATCCCACGAGGATAAATATTTCTCTATAGAGAATCCATGGCTTGAGACTCTTAGGTAGGAGTCATTTCAAATTGGATTGGTGTTTGGGAGTGTACTAATTCTATGGATGGAAGTGACTTACAATATTTAAATAGGAACCAGGGTCAATTTAGCATATCTAGAGAAAGTATGACCTTAATTCTAATCTTGGTAGGGTCCTAAGGCTTAGGCAGCAAGCAAATGGTAGTATCTATTTGACTTTGGTCATGTCATCTATTTCTACCTAGGAAGTGACTATTCCATGATTGGGAGATAGTAACAACCTAAGTGAATTAGGTTTGGATTCTTTGGCAGAAAGCATCCTAGGATAGTGATCGTAGCCTAGTCTACTTTAATTAGGATAGGGTCTTCCGTTTAAATATCCCATGGTCAAGGAAGTTCACATGAATTGGGTAAGCTTTGGTTATTTATCCTGATTACTAATTCATTAGGGTTTCCAAAATTAGATTTAAGGATTGATTATGGGTTCAGATACATCTATTATTGATCCCTACCCCTAAGAGGTTTAGCTACTCATAGGGGGTGGATATGCAATTAAATAAATAAATTCTTTCTTTATTTATATTTTATTTTAATTTTAAAGGTAATAGTTTCTAATCATGCATTGGGTTAGATTTATTAAAAAGGGAAATAAACATGCAATCAGGGTTTTATAAAAGATCAATCACAACTTTAATGAAATGATTACTTGAAATATAACGTGGAAATGAATCTAACATATGTTCATTGGTAAGAGAAGATGAAAATCAATAAATAATGCAACAGTAATCTAAAAGCGTTGAAGGAAACACGATCTACGGATCTTGAATTGAAATAAAATGTAAAACATGAAGAAATATTGGGTTTGAGAGAGAGAAAGTAAGAAGTAACTTAAATGGGATGAAAAACAGATAGAAATCCCATCCTAAAATTCTCTGAAATGTGATGCCAAGTTGTTTCTTATATAGGTTAATTTGGTCATGATGTGTACTAGAGGTGCACGTCATGTACTGTTAATCCGTATAGATCTCTATGGTTTCTGGATCTCCTGGGCTCCTCGCGCGTATCTGGTCCTATTAATGAGGTTTGATTGCTTACACATCATGTATTGAGGATTCATGATTTGTACTAGAGAAAATTTCTCATGTAACTAATTTGACTAAAGTCATGTTGTGTTCTGAGGACTCTTGACTTGTACCAGATTCTTTCTCTACTAACTTCACGGCTTGGATCACAATTTGTCACACATTGTGAACTCTTACTACAAGATGTGTAATGTCGAGCCATGATGTGTAAAAGGTGAATTCTGCACTTTTTATGCATTTATTCCTTTGAATATTATGAATCCTCATTCCTTCAAAATTGATCATATACCAATCGCATTATCTAATAAATCAATGAAAATCCATAAGTAAATGATAGAAAAAAAGTATATGTGAATTTGGCTTATCAGAAATATTATATTCAGAAAAATGAATGGTATATGGTTTTAAACATAAATAATGGTCTATTTATGGGTCTTATTTTATTTTATAATAACATTAATATCCCTTAAAGGGTGGTAAACTTTAATATTATGGTAATTTTCAAAAGGATTAACAAAGAGTTAAAAAAAGATAAGGGTAACAATGTGATCTAAACATTTCAAAATTTTATTAGATGATAGGTTCAAATAATACTCTTATTATATTATAATATTATCAATTTGGATCCATTTGGACATCAAAATTAATTTATATTAATTTAATATTTTAAGAAATTTTAAGAGTGTCCCTTCCCTCAATTATAAAACGGCACATGTCCTTTCTCTTCTTCACACCACTTTGAGAATTATAGATTGAAAAACCTCTAAAGAGTATTCTTATAAACTCCCCTATAAACATTATATAAGTATTTTTATTCCCAAAATACCTACCCTAGATCCCTTAAGAGGATATCAAAAGGTGTTATTTCAAATAAATGGTAATCGCCTTAACCGATCACTTTCTTTTTAATTATTATTTTACCTCCTCTAAATCAGTTACATTATTCATAAAATAATAACTTCAATTTACTAAATATTATTAAATGTTTGTATGACTATTAAAAAATCTTTATTTACCTATTTTCCATCAAATGTGAAGTGAAAATATCACTCGTCCATAGGTACGTCTTACTGTCTCCTTATAGAGATACAATTCATTTCTCATCACCATATTTTATGGATGGGTATTATAATGTGTTAAATATTTATATATTATACTTATGAAATAATTATACTTTGGGAATTATAATATCATATCTACCTTCTTACCTTCCAAACCATTGAAAAATGATAATGTCGCTCATGCGTACGTGTGGACTACTACCTCCACTAATCGATATGATCCGTTTTCCATTTCCATTTTACTTGGAATGTAATAAGGACGTATTTAATGAATATATATGATATATATAAAATAATAATTATTCTATAAATGTGATTTATTATTTACCTTTATTTCTTTCCATCCATTGAAAAATGAAAACAACATTCATACATACGTATGACTTATCATCACCATGAATGTTATAATTCATTTTTCTATATCTACTTTATGAATGACTCAAAATTTGTATATAATGAATATATATGATATTTATATCATATTTTAAATTGTTTATATTCTTTAACTATGATAAAAATACAAATACTAAAACTAATGAAATAGAACATACATGAAAAAAGAAGCAGATATCACCCAGAATAATAATTTTAATAAAGAAGTGTTAAAAAAAGGTGATAAAAGGTTATAGGTAAATCATAAATGGTATGATAAATATTATTGTGGTTATTTAATATATTTATAATATATATATATATATATATATATTATATATGAGGCTCTAATGTGTTTTAAGGAAGTTGGACCAATGTTAATGTATTTTCATCTCACTTTTATTTCTGTCAAACACATGCCTTATACACCACTTGTTTATTTTTTATGGTGTATATACTACCCATAAATTCATTTTATGAATATCCTCATAAAAAATATGGGATATACATATCTATATAAGGTTCTTTATTTCATGGTTATTATGATTCAAAAGTTACCAAAGTGGTAAGGGTTTTATGTTACAATCTCATTGTTTATCGGGATTGTTTATGATTATGTATTCAATTATAAAATATTATGATCTATCTATCAAGAAACTCATAAATTTTATTCTCATTTTTTTATTTATTGATAATACATATTTTCCTTTCATTTTCCTCATCTTAAGTACTCAAGATATAGAAAATATGTTTTTAAGGAAAATTGACTTTATTTATCTCTTTAGTCAAAAAACCTTTTTCTTCCATATCCATTCTAAAAATATTTTAAAGAAGTTTTTTTACTATTATCCTATGATTATTTCAAGTCATTTTTACTAATTTTTTAATTTTTACAAAAAAAATGTAAAAGGAATCTTCTTATCATTTTTCAAACGAGGTACTTTGTGACTTTTTCTATAAAAATGTGAAAGGAATGTGTTCTTTTAACTTATATAGAATAGAATGTATTTTCTAATATCATGAACACTTAAGGTTTTAAAGATTCATTTATAATTTTCCAAGGTTCTTTTCAATGAAAATATTTTCCATAATATTTTTTAAATATTTTTATTTTAAAATTTATTTTCAAAATGGAAAGGTTAATTTCCTCAATAAGTATTTTAGTGATCTTTTAAATGAATTTTCATATATGATAACATAATTTGATGTTAATTATTATTTACTAGGGATATAATATAATGATACCATTCTTAGTATTTCCCTATATTTTTTTAAAGTTTAGGGCTGAAGCCTCGTTTTATTATTAAAGTAAAGGCCTCTTTTGTTTGGGTAGAGGGAGACCCATTACAAAGCCTGAAGGCCCAATGCCAAGTGTCATGAATAAAAGGATTGAAAGGATTGATATATATTTAGATAAATATGAATGGAATGGGAAGTGAACCCAATTTAGTAAGGTACTTTGTCCACTATGATAGTATTGAGGGTGAACCTTGAATACTATAATGGTTTGGGGACTGAAATCATTCCACTAAGATAGTCTTGGAAGATATCATTGACATCCAAGGAAATTATTTTATATGCTTATGTTCATGACTCAAACTTATGTATTATACAAATTTTATGCTCACATGGAATATGTTATTTTATTCCTTTATTATTCATGTCTTATAAACTACCAAGATTTATTCTATGAAACAAGATTATGATTTATGATATATATAGTATGATTTTCAAATTTTATTCTCACGTTCTTATACCCTTATGTTCATGTTATGCTCAAGTAATCATTGATGTCTCCCTTATTTACCCTTACTGAGCATCTGAGCTCACCCTTTTTTATGTTTCTTTTCCCTATGTTATGAAGAAAGTTACTAAGCATGCTATGTCTAAGAAGGTTGTAGTTATAAAAAACTTAGTGGGAGATGATGTCTATATTTAATAAACCTGTTTTTTTATGTGTCCATGTTTCCATAGGCACTGGGACTATAAGATTTTTTTCATTGATCTTTATGTCATGTAATGAATATTCATATAATAAGATGTGATATCTATATATAAAAATTATGGGTTTCTATAGTCGGTATCAAAGTAAGGTTTAATTAACCTTTGGAAAATAATATGAGAAAACTTTAGTAAGAACCAAAGGGATAAGTCTATGTATAGGATAAAATATTGATGTTTTGGAAACGATCATGAATAACCAAGGTTAAACCTAAGGTGTCATAGAAGAAGGTGTCATGATTTATACATCCTATAAGTTATTTTTCATGATTATGTGGTTTACACTATTATTATTGTTTTCCACTCTATTTATTTTGGTTTTATTCGATGTATGTAAACCAAAGGAATTATTTTAATACTGAATTTGATAGAAAATGCAATGATTGTCCTCCTAAGTAACCAAATGTTATGGGATCTGGGATACAAAATATCTTTTCTTTTCTCATCCAAATTTCTAAATATATGAATCATGATAAAATTACAAATAATAAAAATAAGGAAAAACATTCACTTGACTCCCTAATGAGGAAACATCCACCTTCTTTTAGTGGTTCCATCAATCCACTAGTTACTAATAAATGGATTAGAACCATTGTAAATATATTTTTCTTTCTCTAGTTTTATAAACAAGAAAAATTCATTTTGGATGTCTATTTTTTGGAAGGAAAATCATATCAATGATAGAATCTTATAAAGAATACAAGGCAATAAGAAGAAATTGACTCTATGGAGTGGGATGCGTTTAAGAGCCTATTTTTCAATATGTAATTTACTTATATTCTTTGTATGAAAATGAAGAAGAAATTCCTTGAACTAAATTAGAAGGATGATGAATTTATTGGTACCTATGAAAAAAAAATTACAAGACTTTCAAGGTATGCTTCAGGTATTATCATCTAATGTGAAAGTAAGGTTAATATATTCTTAAGTGGTTTAAAACCAAGTCTCTGATGTGAATTATCCATAAGGAACTTCAATAGCTATGAATAAATTTTTTGATGTGCCATCAAGGTGGAAATGGAGATTATATTTACCCATAAATCTCATGGTTTTGATAATAAAATAAAGATTTAATTCAAATGATCTTATAAAAACCATAGAGATAATAAGATGAGAATTCCTTTATTCTCAAAGTGTGGAAAGAAACATGGAGGAAATTTTATTAAGGGAATTGGTAAATTTTTTAAGTGTGTAAATGAAGGCCATATGGAAATAAAATACTTAAAGTGATGGGAAGATGTTAGATAGTGATGTTAATGAAGAGAAAGCTCCATAGAATGAATCACTCACACTCTAGTTATAAAAATGAAAGGAGTTTGGGAATTATGAAAATAAATGCCCAAATCCAAGGGATAATGAAAATGATAAGCCAAAATAACCTTTTAATTCAAATGAAAAAAGATAAATCTTATTCAGTCACAATATTTTAAGTGAATCATGAGTATTAGGTCATATTTAACCTCTACTATATGGTTGGGGATTTCTTATTGAAGTTTGTATAAATGCACCCTATGAAAATATTATTTTTCATACTTTAGTTAAATTTGATGTGATTATGAGAATTTATTAGATATCATTACATATATTTTGGAATAAATAAATCACATTTGATATTATGAATCAACTTATGATTGTCTATTGGTGCAAGGATGAACATGGACTTCCAATGGAAATGCTTTTAGTTAAGAAATAAGATTATTTAAGGAATAAAAGGTGAATTATATTTTGGAAGCATATATGATTTTATTGTTAATCCATTTTGGGAAATGAGTAGGGTATATAAATTTTTATATGAGACTTTATGAGTGATTATAATTATTTTTAGATAATCATTAAGTTGATCATGGAAGCACGTGAGATCAAATCTTTCCAATCTTTGGGATTCAATTTTGGTCAGTCATATTTTGAAGGAGACTTAAGATTAACTATTTATAGAATATATTAATTTGAACCTTGGATGTTATTGGATAACTTATTCTACACATTTTTGGTTTTGGTAAATATTTAGAGGTAGAAGGAATGACTTATAGATCTTATGATTTGTTAAAACTTAATTTTAGTGCTTCAGGAATAAAAAAATAATCTTTAATATTTATTTCTTAGAGTAAGAGATGAAGTGGAAATTGATAAAATCATAAACAAAGGATGATATTATAGAAATAAATATATTTTATATGATATAGTTAAGGAAATCATAGATAAATTCAGATCTATTCAGTAGTATATCAAGGTAGATCGGAGTCATCAGAAATGTTATGTTCAAAATCATCGATGTGACCTAGAATTTGAAGTTGGTGATAAGTTTTTTCTATGAATTTCTCCATGGAAGAAGGTTATGAGATTAATAAATAATATAAATATAAGCCCAATGTATATTTTCCCTTTTTATATTCTTGATCGGGTAGGGATGGTATATTATCATTTGGCGCTTCTACTAATCCTCTCTCAAGTTCATGATGTGTTCCATATATCTCTCCCAAGTAAGTACATACATGATCCATTACATGTCCTAACTCAAAGGTCATACCAATTAAACATGATATTTCTTATAAGGAACATCCAGTGTAAATCTTGGATTATATAGATAAAGCGCTATGGAACAATACTACTCACCTGGTGAAACTTCTTTGGAGAAGTCACAAATTCAAAGAAGCTACATAGGAACCTGAGGATGTAATGAAACAAATATATCATCAATTTTTTGTATTAGAGTGATTAATTTCAAGGTAAAAATAATTTTAATGGGGGTAGAATTTGATTCCCTTAGATTTTATGAAATATATTTTTTCAAATAGATTTAATTTCTTTGATATCTTGCATTATATGCAACACTTAGTATAAATGAACCACGATATAATATTAAAATATTTTTTAAAGTGATAGTTATAACCTAGACAATGGATTGGTAGATATTAATAGTGCTAAAAATTTATGAAAAACTTACAGTTACATATGTATAAAATTAATTAATTTGTTATCAATTGATTATAAATGAAAATAAAAAACATTTGAAAGTTAAAGTGATATTTTTCTAGAAAACTTTTTCTATGTGAAAAAACATGTTTTATCTTAATAAATTTATTAAATAAATTTTATTTAATAAATTTTATGAAATTTATATATTATATATTCAATAAAATGTTTCAATATTCATTTAATATTTTTCTAGTCATGGGATAAGAATAAACCAAGTTTTATGCTTTAAAATGTATTTATCCAAAAAAATGGATTTTGTCGTGTATTGCATGCTTATTTTAAAATTAATTTATTCCACTTATATGTATTGAATTTTATAAAATTTATTCCATTTTTGGAATCAGGGTGTTCAAATTTTTTAAATAGATCACTTTTATTTTTTGTCAATTTGAATAGTAAGCGTGGTGAATTTTATCACCTCGATAAAGGGTAAATCGGCTTAATAAAGGTTAAAATTAAGTAATAAGACTATATTTTTTTATAATAATAATTATTATATGAATTTAATTATACCATTATCACATTAGTCTCTAAATTTAGTTGTTTAATAGACACTTTTCCATGAAAATTACTAATATAATCTTTAAATCAATGAAAGTTACAAAATATCACTATCTTAGTTTTAAATAAATCTTTTGTGTCCATATAGGAAAAAAAGAAAGTTATGAATGAATAAAAGCATATATTTTTGAGATTAATGAAATAATTTTCATTATTGAAATTTATTTCTAATTTTTAGAAATTATATAATCACCTAAATTTCTTATTCACCACGAATGCAATATTTCTTCAATTAATAAAAAAATATATAAAATGAATTTTAAAATATTAAAAGTAATATAACTTGAGTGATTTAATGTATACCAAATTATTTTTAGATGAATATGACAAATTATTGTAATTTTAAATAATTATATTCAAATTATCCTTTTTTATTGATGCATTTAAAGTCAAATTAAATGAATGATGTCAAAAATGACATTAATGATATTTTATAATAAATAATATTTTATTAAATGATATAAAATTCATAGAAATGTTATATTCATAAAAATTAATGTTATATGGTTTTTCACATCAACCATGTTCCATTTATAGGTTTTTTTATTTTATAGTAACATTATTAACCCTTAAAGGGTAGAAAACTTTAATAATAAGGTAATAGTCAAAAGGGTTAAAAAGGGTTAAAACAAAAATATAAGGGTAAAATGTTATCCAAACTTGTCCAAATTTTATTGTATGAGATTATTTGGATCATAATAATATTAAATTTTAATATTATCAATTTGGATCCATTTCAACATCAAAATTAATTTATATTAATTTAATATTATTTTAAATTCCAAGAGTGCCCCTCCCCACAATTATAAAAGGGCACCCCTCCTTTATCTTATTCACACAATTTTGAGGATTATATATCAAAAAAATATACCAATTTATCTTTTAAAGTCCCTTATAAATATTATAGAGGTTCTGTTATGCCCAAAATACCAACCCTAGAGCCCTTAAGAGGACATGTGAAGAAGTTATTTCAAAGAGGTAATCGCCTTAACCGATCACTTTATTTTTAATTATTATTTTACCTACTATAAATATATTATATTATTAATAAAATAATAAATTCATTATACTAAATTTACTAAAAAATAGGACTATTAAAATACCTTTTTTCTCCCAATTTCCATCAAATGGGAAGTGAAAATATCACTTGTGTGTGTGTACGGCTTACCGTATCCACGTAGCGATACAATTCATTTCTCATCAACTTATTTTATGAATGGGTATTATGATGGGTTTAATGTTTATATATGATAATAATTAAAAAATCATAATTATTTAATAATAATTTCATATCTAACTTATTACCTTCCAAACTGTTGGAAAATGATAATGTCGCTCATGAGTACGTGTGGACTACCACCTCCATGCAACGATGTGATCTATTTTTCATTTATATTTTACTTAGATAGTAATAAGGATGGATTTAATGAATATATATTATATATATGAAATAATTATGATTATTTAAAGTTTATTTATAATTTATCTTTCTTTCATTTCATCTTTTTAAAAATGAAAACAATGTTCATACATACATACAACCTACCGTCTCCATAAATGATATAATTCATTTTTCTATATATACTTTTATGAATGAATATACACACGTATATAATGAATATATATTATATTTATATCATGTTTAACATTATAAATATTATGTAACCATGTTCAAAATAAAAATATCAAAATTACAGAACTAGAACATACATGAATAATGAAGCAGATATGACTTGGAAAAATGATTTTAATAAAGAAGTGTTGACAAATAGGTGATAAAAGGTTATAAGTAAATCATATATGATATTATACATATTATTATGGTTATTTAATATATTTTTAATAAAAATATATTTATTATACAATAATTTCCAATATGTGTGAAGGAAGTCGGGCCTATGGTAAGGGATTTTCGTCTCACTTTTATTTTTATGAGACACATGCCTTATACACCACTTTTTTCTTTTGTTTAGTGTATATACTACCCATTAATTTATTTTATGATTATTATCATTATAATTATGGGATATAAATATCCATATAAGGTTATTTATTTTATGGGGCTTATGATTCAAGAGTTACCAAAGCTATAAGGGTTTTATGTTACAATCTCATTGTTTATGATTATGTTTCTAATGATAAAATATTATGATATACCTATAAATAAACTAATTAATTTTCTTATACTATGGTTATTTCTTGAGAATACATGTTTTACTTTAATTTTCCTCACCTTAAGTACTCAAGATAATCAAAATGTGTTTTTAAGTAAAATCATCTATATTTCTCTCTTCTCTCGATTTTTTTCTTCCATATCCATGTTTTCTAAAAATGATTTGATGAAAATTTTTAATATTATAATAATATTTTTTAAATTCATTATTACCCATTTTTTAATTTTTAAAAAATTGTTTAAAAGTAATATTCTTGTTTTTTTCAAATGAGGTACTTTTTGGACTTTTTTACAAAAAATGTGAAAATAATGTTTTCTTTTAACTTATACAACATGAATGGAATTTACTACCATCATGAACACTCAGAGTTTTGAAGATTACTTTACAATTTTCCAAGTTTATTTTCAACAAAAAAATTTTCCATAATATTTTGGAAATATTTTTATTTTAAAATTTATTTTCAAAATAGAAAGGTTATTTTAATCAATAAATTTTTAGTGATATTTTAAAGGAATTTTCATATATGATAACATAATTTTATTTTAATTATAATTTATTGGGGATATTTTCCAAATATAACATTCTTTTCCATTCTCTAGATGGTTAATTTTTATGAGATGTTTATGAGACCTATTTATCTTCCATGGGTTATGTTATAGTGAATTGATGAAATGTTTATGAAACCTATTTTCTTTACATGGGTTATGATGTGATGATTTAATGAAAGTTTTATGTTATTGTGGAATACATATTTATGGTTTTCATTATGATATGGTGGTTATGTTATAACCAAGGGTGGTGGTTACCTTATAACCGAGGATGGTGGTAACATTATAACTAAGGAAGGTGACTACGTTATAACTAAAGATGGTGGTTATGTTATAACCAAGGTTGGGTGGGACCTATATATCCCCCTAATGAATTAGGTGAGGATATATATATAATGGGATAAACATCATTGGAATGGGGATTGAACCCAATTTAGTAAGGCACTTTTTACACTATGGTAGAATTGGGAGTGAACCTTGACTAGTGTGATAGTTTGAGGATTGAACTTGTTCCATTATGATAGTATTGGGAAAGTGTATTGACTACTAAAGAAATTATTTCTATGCTTAGATGTATGCCACAAACTTATGTCTTATTACAATGTTATTATCTCATGACTCATGTTCTTTAATTCATTTATGATTCATGTATTATGAACTTCCAATATTTATCTCACGAATCAAGATAATGATTTATGATATAAAGGGTATGATTTTAAAATTTTATGATCATGTTCTCATACCTTTATGTTCATGTTATTCTCAAGTGATAATTGATATCTCCCTTGTTTACCCTTACTGGGACATCTAAGATCAATTTTTTTATGTTGTCTTTCCCCAATATATGAAGAAAGAAACTAAGTATTCTATGTCTAATAAGTGTGATAGTTCTAATGAAATTATTGGGAGATGATGTAAATACTTTATGAACCAGTTGTTTATGTGTCCATGTTTCTAAATTCACTAGACCTATATGATTCTAGAATGGATTTTTATGTTATGTAATGAATATTCATCCACTAAGATGTGATATTTATGTATGAAAAGTGTGGGTCCCTATAACACTGGTGATATAGGTTTCATATACTATATGATACTAAAATTGTATTTAATATATGTTGGAATCACCTGTTTTGATAATCCCAAATCATGCTTAAACATTGATTATGATGTATTAAAACCTTGCATTAATCTTATTATTCTATGCTTAAACGTATTTTATTCTAAACAGTTCATATTCTTACTCTCATAACTTTACTGTAACAGCTTACAGTAGTATTTACATAAGTTTAGTATTGTTAGCTACCAGTCAGAGTTTTCTTTTCAAAGTCACAGTTACAGCTAACTGTCACCTTAAGTTACTGTTGCAATAAGTTCACAGTTACAAGGTTACAGTCGAAGACTAATACAAGCTTACAGTCACGAGTCTACCGCTATCTATTGTCAAAGCTCACAGACGAAGGTCACAGTTACAAGACTTCTGTTCAAAGTTTTCTCTGCTCAAGTTCACAGTCGAACAAGTCTACAGTTGGAACAAGTTCGCAGTCGAACAAGCCTACAGTCATAAGTCTACAGTCAAGGTTACAGTTAGACAGCGTCTGTCGACTAAGTCTACTGATGATCGAGGTCTACAGTTGAAAAAGGTTACAGTTCTACAAATTTGATGTTACAAGTCTACAGTTAGAGAGGCTACAGTTACATGGAGTAAAAGGTACCATTGCAAGCCTACAGACAGCAAGCCTTTTGTTGAAGTCAGCAGTCAGAAGGAAGACCACAGTTGAAGTCCACAGTGACATACATTCTCGACCAGTCTATTATTATTATATTTCTACTTTTTTCTTTACCAATTTGATTTAATCTAACCAACGGTCATATTAGGTATATTTTAATGCTCTGACAGATTATTAATAAAAGGTTGTCGGATGACAGGAAACCGTACCTCGTACCTGCGGAAAGGAAACCTCTTCTGTCCTACAGAGCACGTGATATAAATACAAGAAGACGTTGCTGAAAAAAACAACAAGAACAGAGACAACAGTGAGAGATAGAACCGACACAGAGATAAGGAAGTCATACGACATACTCAAGAAGAGCTCTGTGCATAAAAGAAGAACCGAAGCAAGACAGAATCATATATACAATCAAGCCTACTCAAGAAGAGTGTGTGCATACAAAAGAATATCGAAGAGCTTCATCGACTACATCTCACTGCCTGTGAACCTGAAGCATATGACACTCTGCTTCTCAAACAAAATCGAGAAGAGGACTCAGAATCACTTCTGATCAATTCTAAGACGAGTCCAGAGCTACACTGAAAATCACTAGAGCCATTTCTAAACTCTACATCTCTGCTCTGTGATTTATTTATTCTACATTTTGAGCAGTGTGTGTTATCTGCTGTATTAAACACACACACTGACTCCTGTACTTTCACTGGAGGATCTGTAAATCCTCAGCAAACCCTTTTACACTTCATTTCCCACTGTGGATAGTGGTAGAGGTCTTGTGACCTGGACAGCTGGCTGCTGTTGTTTGTTTTCCCACGAAGAACTGTGGTAGAGGTCTTGTGACCTGGACAGTGTGTTCACTGTTGTTAACCCCGATCCAGGGTGTGGATCATTTTTATATAAACTTTTGAGAGGACTAAGTCTCGGCTTGAGACTGAACCTCTTGGTTAATTCTCTGTGTTTGTAGTTATACTCTATATCCATACTATACATATTTATTTCATATTCCGCTGCTATTACTTTGAAATATAATCTATCTTCAAATCTACTTTGATAATTAAATTCGCAAGTGTTTATATTTGTTATAAATCAGTAAGTTAGTTTCAAAAGTTAATTTAATCATAAGATTAAGTTAACTGAGAATTAATCAATCTTTGAGAAACTAATTGAACCTTTATAATCTATATAAATTCACTACAGTTTAATTTGTTTTTGAAATTGGGGGATTTTAATAGAAATTGTTTTTAACAGAAATTTTAATTGGAACTCAATTCACCCCCCCTCTTGAGTGTCCACTCCGACCAACACTTGGTATCAGAGGATGTGTTTATCTCTGTTATACTTGCTCAAAGTTTTATTTTAACTCTCTGCTTTTAAACTGTGATTTTAGTTGTATTTTAAAGTTCTTAAAATTTCTGTTATATCTAAATTTTTATCTCTTTAAAATTTTCTCATCATGGATAATAGACTAGAAGGTGCTGCTACTAACAGGACACCCTTCTTTAATGGTGTGAATTATGCCCAATGGAAGCTCAAAATGAAAATTCATTTGGAAAGTATGGGTTTTGATATTTGGACTGCTATAGAGTCTCAATACAAGATTCCAGAAACTGAAAGAATAACTTGGGATGAACCTACTAAGGTAGCTTACAATAATAATTGTAAGGCTGTGAATGCTCTCTACTGTGCTCTAGGAGATGAGGAATTCAATAGAATTTCTGCATGTAAAACTGCTTTTGAAATCTGGGACACCTTAGCTGTTTCTCATGAAGGAACAACTAATGTCAAGGAAATGCGGTTAAATACTTATACTATCAAATATGATAACTTTAAGATGAAAGCTGATGAACCTATTTCTGATATGTATCTCAGGTTTAATGAGATAGTCAACACAATGAGCTCACTCGGAAAGATTGTTCCAGCAAAGGAGCAAATCATGAGATTATTGAGATGTCTGCCTGACAGATGGAGAGGCACATCCGTTTCAATTAGAGAATCCTGTGATATTGGAACTTTGCCTGTCAAGGAGTTAATTGGTAAGCTGATGATGTACGAAGAAGAGCTCAAGGTAAATAAAGAGGAAGATGAGGAACCAAAACGAAAATCTGTAGCTTTTAAGTCTACTGCATCAAAGAGCAAAGACAAGGAGAAAGTGCATATACCAACTGAAAGCTCATCTAGTGAAGACTTAGATTCTGACAGTGATGCCGAGATGGCACAAATAGCAAGGAGATTCAAGAAGTTCTATAGGAAGAAGAAGTTCTTCAGAAAACCAAACTACAAGGGTAAGTATGATAGACAAGGTAAGTGGAAGAAAGATTGGAAGAAAACTGATAAAGAAGACATAGTTTGCTATGAATGTAAAAGGAAAGGACACATCAAAGCTGACTGTCCTAAGTTAAAATTCAAGAAGAAATATGAGTACAAGGACAAGAATTATAAGAAAGCTATGAAGGCCACCTGGAGTGCTTCAGAAGACAGCACAAGTGAATCAGAATCCAGTGATTCTGAAAGAAATCGTGCTAATATATGTTTCATGACAAACACATCTGAGGTAACCTTAGACACTCCCACTTTAAACTCTTATTATTCTGAAGGTGAAGCAGAATCTGGTTCTGATTCTGAAAATATGTCTAAAGATGAATTGATTGAATACTGTAATATGCTGGAAGAAACGTGTAATGAACTAAAGGATAAATATAAGTCTTTAAATAAACAGCATGCTCTTACTGCAAGTGTCAAGTCTGCACTTGATGTAGAAAAAGAGAAAAATGTTCAATTATTAAAGGAGAATACAGAACTGAAACTATCTAATGAAAAACTTAGAAAGGACTTAGAAACATTCACAAATGGAAAAGATACTCTAACCCAACTGCTAGGAAAGCAAGTTGCACCTAAGTATGCTACTGGCCTGGGATACCAACCTGGACAAAGACAGTTTACTAAAACCCGATTTATTCCCAAGTCTGGAAAAAATCCTGCTAGTTCCAGTTTTGGAAATTCGTATGCCTCAACTGGTTATTTAAATAGTTGTAGATCAAATAAAGTATATCTCTCTAAATCTGTTGCATCTATTAATTGTATGGGACCCATAAAACAAATCTGGGTACCTAAATCCTTGATTGCTAACATATCTGGACCCAAGAAAATCTGGGTACCAAAGTCATTTCCTGTCTAATCTGTTTTGTAGGAAATCTGTTTGAAAAGCAATTACAAGAAGGTATGGTACTTAGACAGTGGATGTTCAAGACACATGTCTGGGGACTATTCGTGCTTCAAAAGCTTAATAAAGGTTGATGGAGGATATGTCACTTTTGGTGATAACTCAAAAGGCAAAATCATCGGCTTAGGCCAGATTGGTAACACTGACTCAGTATTAATTTCCAAAGTTTTATTTGTTGATGGACTTAAGTACAACCTACTTATCATTTCTCAATTGTGTGATGATGGTTTTAATGTCAAGTTTGAAAACAATTCTTGTGATGTTTATAATTCCAAAAATGCTTTAATATTTTCTTCCTTAAGAAATGAAAATGTTTATGCTGTTGACTTAAACACTTTAGGTAAACATAATGTTACTTGCTTAAATGCTTTTCATAAAGAGTCTTGGCTGTGGCATAGGAGATTAGGACACTGCAACATTCACTCACTTAGAAAACTCTCTAAGAAACACCTAGTTAGAGACCTACCTAAGCTTGAATTCCCAAATGACAAAGTGTGTAATCCCTGTCAAAAGGGAAAACAACACAAAGTTTCTTTTAAACCAAAGAAAGAAGTTTCAACTTCTCAACCACTTGAACTGGTTCACATGGATTTGTTTGGACCATCAAGAATTTCAAGTCTAAATGGGAAGCACTATGTTTATGTTCTTGTAGATGACTTTTCTAGATATACTTGGGTATACTTTCTAGCTCACAAAAGTGAAGCCTGCTCTTCCTTTGTTAAATACTCTAAGTCTGTAGAAAATCTTAGTGGACTTAAGATTAAGACCTTGAGGAGTGATCATGGCCGTGAGTTTGAGAATCAAGAATTTGAATCTTACTGCTCACACAATGGCTATGCTCACAATTTTTCTGCTCCTAGGACACCTCAACAGAATGGTGTAGTGGAAAGAAGAAACCGAACCCTTCAAGAAATTGCAAGGACTATGCTTAATGAGTATGACATGCCTCTTTACTTTTGGGCTGAAGCTGTAAATACAGCCTGCTATGTTATTAATAGAGTCTTGATTAGACCGGTTCTTAAGAAAACCCCTTATGAGTTGTGGAATAATAGGAAGCCTAAGGTTAATTACTTTAGAGTTTTTGGTTGCAAAGTCTTTATTCTGAATACTAAAGATAATCTTGATAAATTTGCTCCAAAAAGTGATGAAGGAATTTTCCTGGGTTACTCTATGTCTAGTAAAGCCTATAGAGTGTTCAATAAGAAAACCAAATGTGTGGAAGAATCTGTTCACATCAAGTTTGATGAGACTGATCCACATGAGTCTAAAACTTCTCTTGAAGATGTTGAAGAAGACTTATCTGTTCTGGACCTAAATGACAAATCTAAAGAACCTGTAATAAAAACATCCAGTTCTGGACTTTTTCCAGAATCTTCCTCTGTGGAACCCGAACCTATAAATGAACCTGAAATCTCTAGTTCAACCTTTACCAAATCAACTAGGATTCTAAAGAATCATCCTTTAGATGCTGTTGTTGGTAATCTTGATAGAGGAACACAAACTAGAGCTTCTCTAAGAGATCAGGTTGAACATCAAGCTTTTCTTTCACAGCTTGAACCCAAAAATGTCAATGATGCTATCAGTGATGAATTCTGGGTAATGGCTATGCAAGAAGAACTAAATCAGTTTGAAAGAAACAAAGTTTGGGAATTAGTGGAAAGACCTAAAGACACTCTTACCATAGGCACTAAATGGGTGTTTAGAAACAAAGTTGATGAGTTTGGTAATATAATCAGAAACAAAGCTAGGCTAGTTGCACAAGGGTATAGTCAGGAAGAAGGAATAGACTATGAGGAAACCTTTGCACCCGTGGCTAGACTAGAGGCCATTAGGATATTACTTGCTTATGCTGCTCATCTGAATTTCAAACTATATCAAATGGATGTTAAAAGTGCTTTTCTAAATGGATATATAATTGAGGATGTATTTGTGGAACAACCTCCTGGTTTTACAAATCCCCATTTTTCTAATCATGTTTTTAAACTATCTAAAGCTTTATATGGTTTAAAGAAAGCTCCAAGAGCTTGGTATGATAGGCTCAGCTCTTTTCTTATTTCGAAAGGATTTACTAAAGGGATAGCTGATCCTACTCTTTTTATTAAATGGATTTCTAAAGATGTCTTAATAGTACAAATTTATGTGGATGATATTATTTTTGGATCTTCTAAAAATTCGTTATGTGTTGATTTTTCAAAAATAATGAAAAATGAGTTTGAAATGAGTTTAATGGGAGAACTCAAATTTTTCCTTGGATTTCAGATCTTTCAAAATAAAAATGGTATTATTTTGAACCAAAGTAAATATATTAAAGATATTCTAAAACGTTTTTCTTTGGATGGCACCAAAGGCAGTGACACACCTATGAGCACCACTTGCAAGTTGGACAGTGATGAAACTGGTGAACCAGTGGATCAAACCAATTACAGAGGTATGATAGGTAGTCTACTGTACCTTACTGCCAGTAGACCTGACATCATGTTCAGTGTATGCATGTGTGCTCGGTTTCAAGCCAATCCAAAAGAGTCTCATTTGACTACTGTTAAAAGGATTTTCAAATATCTAAAACATACTCCCAATTTGGGATTATTTTATCCAAAAGGACAATCATTTGATTTATTAAGTTATTCTGAAGCTGATTTTGCTGGCTGCAAGTTAGATAGAAAGAGCACCTCTGGAACATGTCACATTTTAGGCAAGTCACTAGTATCTTGGTGTAGTAAGAAGCAGAATTCTGTTGCATTGTCTACTGCCGAAGCTGAGTATATAGCTGCTGGTAGCTGTTGTGCACAAATCTTGTGGATGAAACACACTTTACTAGACTATGGATATCAATTCAAACATGTCTCTATAAGGTGTGACAATACAAGTGCTATTAACATTTCTAAAAATCCAGTATCTCATGCTAGGACAAAACATATTGATGTGAGACATCACTTTCTGAGGGATCATTATCAAAAAGGTGATATCACTCTTGAGTTCATTGGCACTGAACATCAGTTAGCTGATATTTTTACAAAGCCTTTGAATTCTGAGAGATTAAGTTACATCAAACATGAGTTAGGTATGATTAATTATAGCACAGTTGAAACCTCACAGTTGAAACCTCACAGTTGAAACCTCACAGTTGAAACCTCACAGTTGAAACCTCACAGTTGAAACCTCACAGTTGAAACCTCACAGTTGAAACCTCACAGTTGAAACCTCACAGTTGAAACCTCACAGTTGAAACCTCACAGTTGAAACCTCACAGTTGAAACCTCACAGTTGAAACCTCACAGTTGAAACCTCACAGTTGAAACCTCACAGTTGAAACCTCACAGTTGAAACCTCACAGTTAGACCTCACCGGTGTACCTCACTGTTACATCTCTCTGTAGGTTGTTTCGCTGTTTAACCTTATTTTATTTTTGCAGGAATTCGAACCGTTTCTTTTCTTTATACTTTTATTTCTAAATCCCTAAATGATAAAATTTAGAACATCGAACATATCTCAATCCACTCATCTCGACCCTTGCTCTCTCAAGTCCTAAACCCTAAACCTTCAACCGAACCTCGAAACCTCATTCAGTTCCAATGGCCAGAACAAAGTGACCCCCGACTGTCAATGAAGATGCACCAATGCCAAAGAGGACTCGAGTCGAATCCAGTGGCACCGGGAACACCTCGATAAGACCTGTTAATCCACATCTGACTAAGAGAGAAATAGTTGCTGAGAAGGAGCTAAGTGAAGAGTTGATTTTATCGAGCAGATCATTAGTACTGGCAGTGCTTAATAAGCAAGGATGGACCGAATGCTTCGCAAACAATAATGGACCGTACTACCCGAAGCTGGTGAAGGAATTCTATGAATATCTACAGTTCGAGGAAGAGGATGATCTGCATAGACTGGTATCCAGAGTAAACGGCAATGAAGTCAGTTTTTCATCCGTTGAATGGGCTGCATGTTTAAGAGTTCCTCATGAGGGTATTTATAACTACTATTCTGGAGCGGCTCCTCCAAATAGTGGAATCTTTGATCATGAGACGGCTCTGGAAGAACTTAAAGGCAATGTCATAGTAAGAAAGATTATTGCTGCTGAAATGAGTGGAGAGGACAGGCTTCTGTTTAAGTTTATTCAGCATGTACTGAGTCCTAGAAGAGGAGATTTTGCAACTCTGAAGCACCAGGATATTTACTTGATGTACTTATTAAAACATGGAAGGAAGGTCAACCTTTGTAGGTTGCTGATGGCTCAGATGGAGGACATGATAAAGGCAAGCTCAAAATCAAGTGCCTTGTTTCATGCTAAACTCATTTCGGTAATGTTGAAAGTGAAAGGTGCAGCTGGAAGTCAGGAAGAGTTGATAGTGGCAAAGAACAGTGTATGTATCTCGAAAGTAATCTGCAAATTCATGAGGATAAGTTGGAATCCCTGGAAGAAATCATGGGTGAATGATGAGGAGAGAATCTATGAGAAATTTAGCCCTTCTACTCATCCCTCTAGACCGATAGATAGGAGAGATCCAGGCTTAAAGCCTGATGAGCCTAAACCTGTATACTCAGATGATGAACAGACTGCAGTAGTTGGTGACTCTGCAAGAGAGAACACCCCAATTGATGAAGGGAGTGATCCTGAGACTACTCACAGTCCTGTCAGGACAGTGGCGTTTGGAGCAGCAAGCCCTCCAAAAGAACTACCTAGTAGAGAACCTGTTCTAAGAGACAGTGAGACTAAGTCTACAGAAGAAGAAGAAGAAGAATCTCAATATTTTGTCAAGGACACCTCTGACGAGGATGATACAGTCGAAGCAGAAGAGGCTGGAGCTTCAAATGAAAATCAAGAAACTGTTGCAGAAGATGAAGAGGAGATCAGTGGTGAAGAAACAGAAGAACTTAGTATGATCCCTCTGATAGGGTATACAGACAAGTCAGTGTCCGACCAGGAAGCAGGAGTGGTCTCTACTACTGTTGTCATGGAAGTGGTTGATGACTCAACAGAGAGGGAGGCTAACCTCACTGCTGAACCTACAGAGGAAGCAAGTATGGAACCTGCTAGAGCTACAGAAGAGAACTTAGAGTTACCCAGAGTCGAGCAGATAGTAGAAAATGTTCAGGAAGGAGCTCCAAGTGAGGGGGAGCGTTTTGGTTCAGTCTCTGTACTGTATGATATAGAAGGATGGACCTCAGATCCAGGATACATGGTGTTAGGACTCAATTATGAGGATTCAGATGAGGAAAACCAACCACCAAGAAATCCAGTTATCCTAACTAACAGCTCTCCAGTGTTAGAAACTGAAAGATTGGCCACCAAGGAAGACCTTGAATCCTTAAAGAATGAAATGAAGGAGACCATCAGACATTCTGTTGCTGAATTGAAAACCAGTCTTTTTGATGAGCTGAAAAATGTAGAACAATCCTTAGAATTATCTCTAGGATGTGTTGTGGGAAGTCCAATCAAAGAAGTGATGGATGAAATGAAAGTGTGCCACACTCAAATTGAAAGCTGGACTGGAACAGTAGTGGCCATCAGACAATCAGTTGCTTCTTTAACTGCCCTGAGCAGTTCTCAGACACAAGTGGCCAGTGAGATTCGATACATCAAAGAAGTGGTCAAGCAGTTTGTGGAAGTATTTGAGGCTTTCAAGAAATCAGTAAAAGAACACTTTAGCAATCAGGATGTTGTCATTCAGAAAGTGATTGGAAATCTGACTCAGTCTTTCAAGGAGACAGTGGCATTCTCAGTCAAGTCCCTTCCTTCATCTATCTCTCCTGTAGACCTTGAGCAGTTTAGAAGCCTACTCAGAGAAGAGCTTACTCAGGCCCGTGCAAATGACACATCAGACCTACAGATCCTTGCTACTACAAGAGAAGTCAATGGCTTTGTTCGTGAGCACCTGCAGGCTGCTACTGCTTCTCAGGAGGCCATCAAAAGTAAAGTGGATTATTACTTTGATCGGATTTTCACCAAGCATCAGTTGAACCATCACTTCAAGCTCATGCTAGAAACTATGAAGCTGCCTCCTGTAACTCAAGATTTCAAAGAACAAGTTAGCAAGCTACGAGAGTTGACCCCGGCTTTGGATAAATTCTTGGAAAACAAAAATGACTTCTTATCTGCCATGGACAGAGGAGGAAACATCATCATGGATTTCAGGAATCTACTCCTACCTTTTCTTCATGTGGACTGCACACCTGTTATAGTTCCTCCTGCCCTACCTGTCTCCAACCCCAGTGGTTCTTCAGTAATGTCTCCTGCTGATGTCCTCAGAAGCCTTAGACCACTGATACCTCGGCAAGCTACTCACTACAGGCCTTCAGGAGCATCTGTTGCTGCCCCTCCAGTCATTCCTGCTACAATTCCTAAGCCTGTTGATCTTTCACCTACTGCTCCATCTTCTTCCTCCAAAGGAAAAGATCCCTTACCTACAAATGAAGAGGATTGAGTCTGTTTATGTTTTTTTTGATAGGGAACATGTATTCACGTTTTGGGTCATGTAATGTACTCATTATTAAAACAATGTTTATTTTCTCTCTCTCTGTCTTTCTTTTTGTTAATCACAAAGGGGAGAAATAGGGAGAAATAGGGAGAAATAGGGAAAACTCGGGGGAGAAATGAACCTATACAAAGAGGGAGAAATCCTTGAGGATTATACCTAATTTTTGTGCTCATATTGCTAATACTGTGTTTTGCACACTTCTCTCTGATACATCTATATTTCATTCCATACTGACATAATTTGTGATTATCAAAAAGGGGGAGATTGTTGGAATCACCTGTTTTGATAATCCCAAATCATGCTTAAACATTGATTATGATGTATTAAAACCTTGCATTAATCTTATTATTCTATGCTTAAACGTATTTTATTCTAAACAGTTCATATTCTTACTCTCATAACTTTACTGTAACAGCTTACAGTAGTATTTACATAAGTTTAGTATTGTTAGCTACCAGTCAGAGTTTTCTTTTCAAAGTCACAGTTACAGCTAACTGTCACCTTAAGTTACTGTTGCAATAAGTTCACAGATACAAGGTTACAGTCGAAGACTAATACAAGCTTACAGTCACGAGTCTACCGCTATCTATTGTCAAAGATCACAGACGAAGGTCACAGTTACAAGACTTCTGTTCAAAGTTTTCTCTGCTCAAGTTCACAGTCGAACAAGTCTACAGTTGGAACAAGTTCGCAGTCGAACAAGCCTACAGTCATAAGTCTACAGTCAAGGTTACAGTTAGACAGCGTATGTCGACTAAGTCTACTGATGATCGAGGTCTACAGTTGACAAAGGTTACAGTTCTACAAATTTGATGTTACAAGTCTACAGTTAGAGAGGCTATAGTTACATGGAGTAAAAGGTACCATTGCAAGCCTACAGACAGCAAGCCTTTTGTTGAAGTCAGCAGTCAGAAGGAAGACCACAGTTGAAGTCCACAGTGACATACATTCTCGACCAGTCTATTATTATTATATTTCTACTTTTTTCTTTACCAATTTGATTTAATCTAACCAACGGTCATATTAGGTATATTTTAATGCTCTGACAGATTATTAATAAAAGGTTGTCGGATGACAGGAAACCGTACCTCGTACCTGCGGAAAGGAAACCTCTTCTGTCCTACGGAGCACGTGATATAAATACAAGAAGAAGTTGCTGAAAAAAACAACAAGAACAGAGACAACAGTGAGAGATAGAACCGACACAGAGATAAGGAAGTCATACGACATACTCAAGAAGAGCTCTGTGCATAAAAGAAGAACCGAAGCAAGACAGAATCATATATACAATCAAGCCTACTCAAGAAGAGTGTGTACATACAAAAGAATATCGAAGAGCTTCATCGACTACATCTCACTGCCTGTGAACCTGAAGCATATGACACTCTGCTTCTCAAACAAAATCGAGAAGAGGACTCAGAATCACTTCTGATCAATTCCAAGACGAGTCCAGAGCTACACTGAAAATCACTAGATCCATTTCTAAACTCTACATCTCTGCTCTGTGATTTATTTATTCTACATTTTGAGCAGTGTGTGTTATCTGCTGTATTAAACACACACACTGACTCCTGTACTTTCACTGGAGGATCTGTAAATCCTCAGCAAACCCTTTTACACTTCATTTCCCACTGTGGATAGTGGTAGAGGTCTTGTGACCTGGACAGCTGGCTGCTGTTGTTTGTTTTCCCACGAAGAACTGTGGTAGAGGTCTTGTGACCTGGACAGTGTGTTCACTGTTGTTAACCCCGATCCAGGGTGTGGATCATTTTTATATAAACTTTTGAGAGGACTAAGTCTCAGCTTGAGACTGAACCTCTTGGTTAATTCTCTGTGTTTGTAGTTATACTCTATATCCATACTATACATATTTATTTCATATTCCGCTGCTATTACTTTGAAATATAATCTATCTTCAAAGCTACTTTGATAATTAAATTCGCAAGTGTTTATATTTGTTATAAATCAGTAAGTTAGTTTCAAAAGTTAATTTAATCATAAGATTAAGTTAACTGAGAATTAATCAATCTTTGAGAAACTAATTGAACCTTTATAATCTATATAAATTCACTACAGTTTAATTTGTTTTTGAAATTGGGGGATTTTAATAGAAATTGTTTTTAACAGAAATTTTAATTGGAACTCAATTCACCCCCCCTCTTGAGTGTCCACTCCGACCAACAATATAGTATGTGGATGAGTCTCAATGGTGAGACTCATAGGTAAAGGTTATGTGGGATTGTATCTTCTATAGTGATTCTTCAGAGGGGTGATTGGAGGATGGCTTAAAGGTTTTAAAATGAGTTTAATAATGATTATCAAATGCAGTGGAATTAGTTTAAACCCTTTTCCAAGGATCTATCATGCAAGATAATATAAAATTTCATATAAAACTAAAATGAATAAATACTATAAATATGGAATATTGTACATAGAGGAGCATATATATAATATAGATCATCATCGTATGGGTTTTAGAGAGATCACTAAGAACATTAAAAAAACATCCTCTATCTGAAGGTATCCATGGGTCAAACAGAATCACACATCACATGTGTGGGATTATATATCCTTCACGATGTGTTAGAATCTCATTCATAAAGGAGGTAGAAGAAATATGTCTTCAGGTTAGGGAATATCATCCAAGTATCGTGTAAGAACTCTCTAAATAACCATCATATGGATGTATTATTTATAATCCAAAAGGATTCTCCTAGGTATGTTTCATTTAATCATGTATTGTAATTCATGAATAAATGGTTCAGAAAACTCATGAAACTCTTGCATGAATAAATAAAACTCCTACACATTTCATCTTATGAAATAGTTTCTTTAAATGGTATCTTTGGTGGATAATAGTTCAAGTGTCCAACACACATATAATAATATACCCAATTGAATGAAAAATATAATATGAATGCAAGATGATATACAGATTATATATATATTATATATATATATATATAACATATATATATATATATGAATGTATATATGTGTCTTTAGGGAATATTTCTATCAATATTCCACTTACACTAAATCCTAAAAAACTTTGTTCCATTTCATCTTATATTGTGTCATACAAAATAACTCATGAAATCATGTCCAAAAATATTTTGTATATTTTTCAAAACACTTTTTGGAATGTTGTCATTAAATTTACCTTTTATCACATCATATGTAATACCTTTTGAATACCCATCCAAAATACTTTTGGATTGACTTTAAAAGACTTTTAGAGAAACTCTCTAAGTCAAAATCAATCCCCATTAAGTCAACCATAAAGTGTGACCCCGCCATATTTTATGTCACAACCCGACCTAATGAGATTCGAGCTGCAACTCCCCAAGCCCACCTTCAATAGGCCAGGGGTAGGCAACTAGCACCGAGCAGGCTATCACACACATAGGAGGACTTATCCTAAGGTACCTATATGCACACACCCACATACACCTCCATGAAATAGTCCATAGATATATAGATAAACTGAAAATAAAAGCATGCATTCATCTATCCCAAACCAGAGTACATCAGTAGTGAAAAAAGGGAAAATATAGGGCCCACCAAAAGAAAACTGTAAAATCATCCAAACTACTCAGATAGAGGGGATCGCTGTTAAAACCACCACCAGAAATCTCCTCAGCCAAGCTATGGTACACCCCGGTCAGTCTAGATCACTAAGCTCCGCCTGCTCTAGGTCCTCCTAGGACTCTGTGAAAAGGCATGTATTCTGAACAAGACAAAAAACATGTGAGGAAAGAGACCATGTAGGGCTGAGTATAAAGATACTCAGTAGTTTCCTCAAAACCCCCAAAAGAAAAGGAGAAACCTAAAGGCATCAATCTTCTCAGCCTAGATAGAGAGAACCCAAATAAGAGAGAAACTCCATCTCGATACCATCCTTGGATAAACATGACTAGTCAGTTCAAACCATCAGGTGTGTCAAAAAAGAAGTGACAACACCACAAGTGAAATCTAGAAAAACACACCATATATACTCATCTCAGGCACCAAGTCTTAGGAGGTTCTAACCTCATACCCAATGATAGGTTCTATACGAGGCTCTACCAGTAACAACGCACTAAGACCAACTCTAGCACCCAACATGAGGGGTCCCACCAATGAAGGCATGTGCCTTGTGCAAGGCCAGAAGAACTATGGAGAGTCCCACACCTCACCATTTCCCCGCAGTCGAGGTAGTACTAGCTTCTAACCCAATCTATGATACCTCTTTCGCTCCTATCTAAAGGGGCATGTGCCTCGGTCTTTCGAGGGAGCACTAAATCCACAGGTGTAAACCCACACCCTGGTATGATAGGGTAGTATCACCCTAAGAAACATGAACCCACACCCTAACATAGTAGGGGAGAAATATTCCAAAAAACATGAGCCCACACCTACAGTAAGGGAGCATCAATCTGTGAAATGTGAGTATGCACCCATGATAGGGGAGCACCACTGCAAGGATAGAGGACCCACTCCCTAGCATGGTATAGGAGTACTGACCCTACCACACAATAAGATTATAGAGCTCGTGCCTTGTCATGACAGGGGAGCAGTCCAACTGCATGAACGTCATGAGGAACCTACACCCTAGTCCATTAGGGGACTAACAACCCCAGAGGAAACTACCCAAAGGTAACGAACCCACACCCACATCACGTGGAGTCTTGTCTCTACCTAAGAATAGAGGTAAGGGAAACCCACACCCTAGTTCTATAAGGGAGTACCTGACCCAACATCTCTCTTCACGAACCACAAATCTCAAACATCGGCCCAACACTTATCAACAAGCATCTTGATCGATTCAAGCCACATCATATCACAAAATCTGTAACGGAGTCCACCATTTCATTCTACATGAAAAAACATTCAACATAGGATATTTAACTTCCAAAACTAGGAAACTGGTGAAAAGTGAAGGACCCTAGACCACCCTAAAAGGGGGGTGAATTAGGGTGTCAACTTTTTCTCTTATTTTCTGGATCTTGTTACCACATTGGTAGGAACTTGTTTAAACCTATATAATGGATATGTGAAGTAATTAAAACACACAGAAGGACAACACAACACTTTTTACTTGGTTCACCACTAAGGGCTACATCCAAGGGGCATATGCTGACAGGTTGTCGGTTGTACCAAATTCAAATAATCTTCACTAGTTGTGGATTACAAAGGTTTAGGAACATTCACTCTGTCCTAGGCTTGCCTTCAAAATTTTTTAGGGATAGATCACTACATCCCTCAGGTCACTCCCATTGACTCCCCCAAGCTCACTACCTTGGGTGAAGTCCCACTCATTTTATAGACATAAAGGTCTCTTCAACAGATAAGCATGGAAGTCTTTGTCTCTTGTTTAGCATGAGACGTTGCTTGAATCAGAGTCCTGAATTGATTCTCTTTTGTATTCGGTATTCTTCTCTTCTTGGCCAGAATCACAAAATCCTTTGTGATTTTTCAAGCAATAATCACAATTGTACTACCTCGAATAATTCACAATCTTCAGTTGGTCACACTCTATTCTTCTTTTTCTTCTCTTCCTTTCATTCTCAATACCAACACCTAAGTGTATTGGTATACTTCTTTCTTTCTGTGAAGATCTGAGTTTAGTTTCACATATTGTTCTTCTTCTCTTCACAAAGCACAATGAGGGTTTTAAACACCAGTCGTGTGTGTGTGGAATAACTTCTCTTCGTAAAACCGAATGGTTCATGGTACTTCCTTCTTCGTGAAGCCGCTTCGAGAGTGCTAAACTCCTATCAAAGGCTTGTGGGATCCCCAAATTTTTCGCACACCCTTCTAGGTGGCTTGTTCATAAAAATCAAACCTTACGCGTAAAAATACCTTTTGGCGTGAAAAATACTTTTCGCGCAACTCTCCTTTTTCACGCAGAACTTCCCTTTTGCGCACAACCCTTTCTTTTTCACACACCACTTCTTCTTTTCGCGCACCACTCAATACTTCGATTTTTCCATGTGTTAGAGCTCGGTATTTGTCTAAGTTTCAAGCCTCTCTTAATGAGAAGGGGTCACCACCTATTTAAAGGTGTTTTTTAACCCTGCGCATAAAACCCCTTCCTACGCGTAAAATTGTCTCTCGCTTCTTTATATTACGCGCACCTTCCTTTATTTTCATACACCACCTGGATTTTTTTCACACCTCATGACTTTTCCATTTTTCATCATTCTAAACATGAAGCCTATCTTGCACATAAAATATCAAACTAGTATTTCACACAACTTCCAATTTCATGCACAACCTATATTATTCCACGCACCGACTTCCAATTTCGCGTACATCCTAGATTATTTCGTGCACTTCCTGCCTTTGTCGATTTTCTGCTTTTTGATATCAAGGAATCCCTTACGCATAAAACCTCAAACCCATATTTTGTGCACATCCAATTTTACGTGCTCAAGTCTGATGTTCCGCGCACATTACCATTTTTTCCGTGCACAGCTCTGGTTTTTCGTGCACCTCTTTCTTTTTCCAAATATTGAAGTGCTAATATTAAAACACCAATTGCGCGCAAAATTGTAAAAAAAGTTCCATATTGTACACAAAAAAATCTTCTGTGCATCCTCCTTTTTCACTCACTTTTACCAATTTTTCGCGCACTCCATGCCTTTTCCAAATTTCGATGTTCTAATCCTAAAACATCAATTGCAGGAAAAAAACTTCTTAAACTTATTGTGCAACTTTCTCTACCAAAGTCACGTGTCTTTCATCTTCTGATTTTCAGGCCCAAAAATTTGGAAAACACTGGGGAACAGCGCCACCTTTAATATATGCTTCAATCATAACCTTCATGCTTCTTTTCTGTGATTTTCCTTATTCAACAACTCTTCTTATTTCATCACAAACTCCATAACCATGATATATCCATTAATAGATCAGCTTTAGCATCGTTAGAGTTTCCATTGAAAGTACTATAGCTTCCCTGTCATCCACCAGCATCTTTCCTTCCAATAAGGCTTGCATCATATATTCTCTTGAGTTATGATATTTGTGAAATAAAAATCAGGAAAGCATCGTCTAATTTAGATACAATGTGAAATGCATGGCCATATCAGAATGCCAAGCCCTTCCATACTCTCTTCTTCTTCAACCATCACTCTCTACTTCATGCAAATTATATGATTCTATTCTTCAAGTAAGCTCCTGCATGGTTCTCATGGAATCATGAATAATTTCATGGTGTTATTCTTCAATCATCCTCAGATGGATGATACCTCACCATTCCCCCATTTCATTAGAGTTCTTCTTGATCTCCTTCATTTTTATCTTTATTGAAAAAAATTGACAACAAATACAACCTTATACACAAATTGGTCCCAACAAAAAGGTCACGTTTCACCCCAATCGCCTAAATCAAGACTCACGGGTCCCACACCTCAATTCTAGTTTAATAAACTGAAATCAATATTGAAACATATATACTAAAATCAGGGTTGCAACTTCAATAAATGTTCATAAATCAGACATTGGACGCAATAGATACGTCTAATACAAGATTTTCCAAATAATATTAATTATATTTTTATTATTAAAATTGGAAGTTTCATGTCACCATTCCTCAAGACTGAGACATAAAGTCCTAAAAATGGTCTCAAAAGACCCTCCTCTATAATAAGAATGTGTGTCCATAGACGACACACAAATCAGACACCCAATTTGAGAGATACATGTGTTTAAAGAACCCTGGGTTTTGGCCCAAAACAGCTGGATCGGCCCACTCTGGAAGGTTTGCATTGCCTAGACTGGCCCATCCATGGACAACCCCATCTCTACGGCCCGTGCACCCATCATGCCTCCCTACGCCCATGTTCCACCCCACACTCCCGGTGAGTCACCGCGCCTCCTCCCTCCGCTAACATCCACCTTGTTGGAAACACCACCAGAGCTTCTACAAACCACCCAAAGCACCCTGATGGTCGGAAAAATGTAAAGAGGATAGATCCAAGATCCCCGAATCCCAATATACATAGATCTGGTGAAGAAAAGAACAAAAATTAATAAAAAACTAGGGTATTGGGATTAAAACTCAAAACCACCTACCTCGGGGTGAAACGTCAAAGCTTTAAGGCCAGATCTATGCTCCGAAGCTATTGTTGCACAATATGGGAGTGATCGCCGTCAATATCAGAGTCCAACGGCACCTCGTTTCATCGATTTGGTTGGTTTGTTTCCAAAAAGTTAGAGGGAGGGTCTGCCTATGTGCACCAACGAGGAAGAAGGGGAGGGGGAGAGGATTTGTTTTATTTTTAATAAAACAATATCCTCTTAACACCCTGGTTCACCCTGACCCGACACCCGATGTCGACTAAACTTATATTGGACCTAGAGTAAACACGACATTACAGACTCAATTGTAATCTTAGAAATTAGATCTGGGAATTCATTCAATATTTATTCAATCTAATGTCCAAAATAAATTAATTTAATTTATTTACAGAAATTCCCTCGATAACTTTTTCTATAGAAAGTCTGGGCCCACAAAACTTATACCTAGCATGGGGTAAACAACCTACTTCGGACTCAAATGTAGGCTAGGTTTTCTAATCTGAGATACCTTTTAAGATATAACCTATTTCTTCCATGTGCATAGTATAAAAATACTTAATATTTTTATAAAATTTATTATGGGCACATCGGGCTATGGAATCGCACGTCGTCTCAACGCCTAACTCTGGATATTTATGCAGAAATATTCCAAAGTCTGATAGGGACAAACATGAGTCAATAAATCTGCCCCACCTTAAGACTTTTTTCCCCAAAAAGTCAAAGTCTAGGAATGAGGGGGAAAAACCCATAACTGGTGAGTTCACCAAAAACCACAAAAAAACCACTAAGGGTTCTCATGCTGTCGATAAGCACACACTCAAGGGAACCATAAGGGCTACCCCACCAATGTACAGCTCATCTTAGTTCAACATTATGCAACTGGGCACATGTCTCCTTAGCTGTGATAGGTGTGAAACACCAAGTACCAGGTCTCCTATATTCATAGGGTCTAGTAGTATGAAACCTCACTAACCTGATGTAGAAACCAAAACAAAATACTCCAAACACTCAAGTCAAAGGGACTCATCCACTGTACCTCGATATTATCTTCTTTGGGCAGAACTGGCTCGCCCACATAGTTTTTCATTGTGTCTCAAGAACATTTCTTAGAGGGGAAAGTGTCCCTCATTCTTGTGAGTTTGAAGCTGCATCAAACTACACCACAACCTCCTCAAGTGACTCACGTACCAATCTAATGAAAAATACACGAGGGTAAAAATGAAAAAAAATAAGGCTTCCCAATGCACACTGAGTCTCACTGGCCCTCAGTGCAAACTCCAACACACAACCCTGCCCTGAACACACAAATAAGAGGGACTCATCCACCACACCTTGATATTGGATGCTTTGGGTGGAACTGACTCGCCCATATATTTTTAGTCACATCACAAAAACATGTCTCGGTGGGGGAAGTATCCCTCTTACTCATGCATTAAAAGCTACGATGAACAACACCAACACATGGTCTTACCGACGCCCTGAACAAACCTTGAGCAAGAAACATAAAGGAAAGAGTACTGCCTAATAATGTATATCAAAACTACTATAGAAAGTAGAAAGGAAACAGAGTATACCTTATCCATCTATGGAGCCTCTAGGTTAAAGGCCTCTATGTCTTGTATTTGTCCCCACCCCCATAATCCATCTCTTTTGAGTCTAGTGTGGACCACCTGGGGGTGGTGGTGGTGGAAACTCATACTGTCTACCACCTCCCACTACTACACCTACTCTGCCATATTCACCACCCTGCAGACCTCCGTGCTTGAAATGTTTCCTCTTCCAAGGAGGTTTTTCGACTGTATCCCTCTCAGAAACCTGGAGGGTCATGCAATCTCAAGAAATATGTCCCTGACCTTCACAAGCATAGCAGTGCCTCTCATATTGTTGTCTAGAACCCTATCTTGGATCCTTCCCCTCATACCTGCATGCCTAATTTTGTGAATGGGTATGCCTTCTATGCTTCGATCTGGATTCCTTCTGTCTCCCAGATATGGTTGACGTTTCAACCTCAAAAACCCCACTGCGGGCCAAGTCCACATGTCCCTCTGCCAGGAAGCTCTTGACCACTAGATCCTACTCTAGTACTCCTACATAGGTGGGAAAGAAAAAGTAGACCACAAATGTTTGGATGTCTCTGCAGAGTCCCTTCTCAAAGGTATGGGTACTGAATAATGGGTCTCATACCATGTCTAGGGAGTAGCGTGACAAGTAGGTAAACTTAAATGAGTAATCCACCATAGTCATGCTACCCTGCCAAAGTTACAGAAGCTTCTGGATCTGCACTGAACTCAGCGTAGCCGGATAAAACTCCTCTTTATAGTGCCACTCAAAATCAACCAAGGAAAGTGTATCCTCATCGTAGTTATGTTTCATATGAATCCACCAGTTCCTAATCGAACCATGAAAAAGGATCACCGCTAGGACTACCATCTGATCGTGGGGTGTCCTCACTAGGAGGAAAACTCGGGTGACTGTCACAAGCTAGTAATCAGCTGACTGGGGGTCTGGGTCACCTTGGAAACTCATGGGTTGCTGCCTCTAGAACTCATGCAGCGTACTAAGCCTGCGCACATCCTCACCCTGCACTGCCAGCACAACTTGTTGCTCGACAGGTGATGGCTCAACCAATGTACCACATGGAGGTCCAGCCTTAGAACCCATGCCCTTCTCTAAAGCCTCTACTCAGGGCGGATCGTCAGCACAATCCTTTGACGGAACCTTGGGTGGTTGTCATCATGGACGCATCCTGAAATACAATCAAGATGCACCACGATCAAAGAGTATATCTAGAGAGGTAACTCAAGAAGGACAAGAAAAACCCAAAACTCAGTCATATATGATGCATGTACCATTATTTCCCCGTGAACAGTGACCTAATGTATGGAGTTAAAAATCAGGTTATCAGGGTCTTGATGAATGGATACGTTGGCCGTTGCACCAACATTAGAGCCCCTAGACTGAAATCCAAACTTGAAACACTCTAAAACTGTCACTATGTAACCCAAACTAAGCTCACTGCTAGACCAACTATGTTCTAGGGTCCCAAAGGTGGAACCGACCACCTCTGATACCACTCTATCATGACCCGACCCAATGGGGCTCTAGCCGTAACTCCCCAAAACCACCTTCAATAGGCCAAGGTCTGGCAACTAGTGTCAAGTAGGCTATCACACACATGGGAGGCCTTAGCCTAAGGTACCTGTATGCATGAACCCACATACACCTCCATGAAACAGTGTAGAGATATATAGATAAATTGAAAAGAAAAACATGCACACATTTATCCCAAACTAGAGTACATTAGTAGTAAAAAATGGGAAAATATAAGGCCTAACAAAAGAAAACTACAAAATCATCCAACCTACTCAGATGGAGGGGAACACTGTAAAAAAGAACCGCTATAAATCTCCTTGTCCAAGCTTCGGTACACCCCAGTCGATTTATCTCACTAAGATTCGCCTGCTCCGAGTCCTCCTCAGACTCAATCGAAAGGCTTGTGGTCTGTACAAGACATAAAACATTTGTGGGAAAATCCCTTGTAGGGGTGAGTATAAAGATACTCAGTAGGCACCCCAAAAAACCTAAAATAAAAGGATAAATCGAAAGGTATAAGTCTGGTCATCCCACCCATAGGGAACCCAAACGAGAGAGAAACTTCTTCTCGAGACCATAATTGGCTAAACTTGACTAGTCATCTCAAATCATCAGGTGTTTCAAGGAATAAGTGACATAACCATAAGGGAAATCTAGAAAAGCATGCGATATATACTTGTCTCAGGTACCAATCCTCAGGAGGTTCCGACCTCATCGCCAGTGACAGGTTATATTCAAGGCTCTACCGGTAACAACACACTAATCCCAACTCTAGTTCCCAGCATGAGGGATCCCTCTAATGATGACCTAATCCCTATGAAAGGTCAGAAAAAATGGGGAGAGTCTCGCACCTCTCTACTACCCCAAAGTTGAGGGATCACTAGCTTCTAAACCAACCCACAAAATCTTTGTCACTCCTGTCTGAAGGGGTACATGCCTTGGTCTGTTGAGGGAGAACTAACTCTGCAGGTCTAAACCCATGCCCCGGTACGATAGGGGAGTACCAACCTAAGAAACATGATCCCGCACCCTAACATGATAGGGGAGTATCATTCTATAAAATGTGAGCTCGTACCTATGGTAGGGGAGCACCACTAGAGAGATGTGGGCCCGCACTCCCGGTAGAGAATCACCACTCTGTGAAATGTAAGCCCAAACCCACAGTAGGGGAGCACCACTACAAGAATAGAGGACCCAATCCCTATCATGGAAAGGGAGTACTGACCCTACTATCCAATGATATTGGAGAGCCCATGCCTTATCACGACAGGGGAGCAGTCCAACTGCAAGAACGTCACGGGGAACCCACACCCTAGTCTATCAGGGGAGTAACAGTCCTAGAGAAAACTACCAAAAGGTAACAAACATGCTCCCACATCATGGGGATTCTTGTCTCTACCTAACTAGAGAGGTAAGGGAAACTCATTCCCTAGTGTCATAGGGGAGTACCGGACCCAACGTCTCTCTTTATGAACCACCGATCTTAAACATCGGCCTAGAACCTCTCCAAATGAGTCTTTCTCAATTCAAGACACCTCGTATCCCAAAATCCGTAATGGAGTCCACCATCACATTCTATGTGGAAAAAATAGGATAGGCTATTTACTTTCCAAAATCAGGCTACCGGTGAAATGTCACATTTAACCGCAAACGCCTAAACTGAGCCTCATAGTTCCCACTATAACAACCCTTATCTTTATTACACACTTAAACATGATTTATTTCATAAACTATTGACTTGATAAAACATATAGGATCAAGATTTCTAGTGTCTTTTGGGCTTAGGAACATTACATCACAACTTAAAATATAAAATGCAACATCTTATTGAAAACTTCTTTTACATGACCACATCATTCCTTCATACTTATCATTGCATGGGATAACCTGAGGACATGCATAATAAAAGGGTGAGCTATAAAGACCCGTAAGGGAGTAGACAAGGAATAACATTTTTAATACATTACATGTTATTCAATAGGTATATCAATGGATCATAAGAGTTACATGAACATAAAGGCATGATATAGCATGATTATCATAACATGGAAATTTGGTAACAACACTTAACATGGTATTAGCATAAGCCAAGGATAATTTCACAAAGATAATGAGTAAACCCTCATTGAACTTGAATTATCATTAGTAAACCCTCATTTCACTTGATGTATCATGATACTAATCTTTAACCAATGAATTAGAGTGCTATCAGGGTGCACCCTTCTTAATCATTTCATTTCATGCATAAGTGTGCCACATGGATCATATAACATGGATTCATTAAACATCATAATTTATTCCATGATAAAAGAATGTATAATTGATAAATGAAACTATATAATCAATAATTAAATGTGTATGAAGGTGAATACCCTTGATAAAGAAATGGTCATGGTATTCACTACATAATGACTTTGGCTTGGAAAATCACGGTGCAATTTCAGCAGCATAATAGCATGACATAAGAATTCATAAAAATGTTTGATGAGAGATAAATAGGTTTCTCATAATATGTACATGAAATGGAAAGTAATGGGTCATATAGATACATTTTAAAACATATTTAATGTAATTTAGATTCATAATACAAAATAATTTCTTGAATATAAATGAGAAGAGAGAAATTCCTTACAGAATTTTGGCATGGTAACAGGTGTACATGGGAGGAATTAATGAGAGATAAATAGGTCTATAATAATTTAAACATAAGGAGGAAATTATAGGGGAGGTGATAAATCATACCCCAAAATTTTTAATTTAAAATAAAAGGGCATAACAATATAAATAAATTTGGACAAAAATGAGAAAGGAAGAAATCCCTTACTTGGAAGTGTGATCCCAAAGGCTTAGAAGGGGCTTGAGAGAGGATTCTTGGGAGATTAGGGTTCCTTGGGAGGATTATATAGAGAGGAGGTCAAAGGTTGGTCGAGATAAAAATTATTTGAGTGAAGAGGAAGTGGGAGCATGGGTGGGTTTATATAGGAAAAGGCAAGGAATTATTTATTATTTAGGTTTTGGACACCACACAATAAACTAATCAAAACCACAAACCAACCCATGTTTTTTTCCCATGGTTTTTTCCAAAGGGGAGTGGAAACATTATTTTATAAGTCTAATGACCGAAATTCTTAAAATATTAGGCTTGTTATGTGGTGGTGAGTCACACTCTCAAGGAAATATTTTTAAAATGACAAAATGTTTTATTAGTCTTGGAGGGTCCACTAAGGATTTGTAAAATAAATAAAACAAACATAAAATCACATTATTTTAATGGTAAAACATATATTGTCTGAACATATCATTTATAGTATTTTATTACATCACTATTAGGTCATTATGATTTCATAAAACACATTATATATTTAAACGGTATTTAATTGTTACATAAAAATTTGACTACCTTAGAAAATTATGAAAAATTCACCGTTGGATAATTTCGACGTCCTGATTCCAAAAATAATATTCATTTTATATAAATAATTTTCTAAATATGTGATTTTTTACTTTCAAAGTAAAAACTGACATTTATCGAAAGTTCATGTGTTTTGATAAAAACGGCTTTCAAACATTAATAAAAATAACAATTGTATTCATAAAAATTATATGATCATTTGTATTTAATAAAAATTAATTTATTAATATTTTTAAAAAAAATATTATTTAATTAAAAAATACATTAATTCATCAAAATATATTTTTTAATTGAATATTAACTAAAAATACTACTTGTTCTTTAAAAACTATTTAAAAAGTAACAATAATAAAATGAATTTATATTATTTATTGTATAAAAAAATAATACATATAATCATAATGCTAAGTTCTTGTTACCTAACCCCTTATAACACCTGCATAATACCAAAGGGTGAGGTGTGTGATGGTGATAGACTCTTGGGGTGGCTCAAATAACATCGCTCGGGTGGTAATCTTTATCAACTTACACTTCTACCGTAGGCAGTTTCTTTTGAGCTTAACGTGTTGAAGCTCAGCTTGGGCTTGGTCAAGATCGAAGCCCAATGATGCAACCTCCTTTCCGAGCTCTGAAAAATGGGATTTATATGGGGCAAGTCTATTGGATGAGGCCATCACTTCCTTTGTCTGAGTAAATTGGATTTGTTAAAGCCCTATGTTTATACTAATAATGTGATCATTGTTCAATGGCTATATTAGCAACGGTCACTATTCTTAATGGTATTTTAAAATCTAAAAACATAAAAACAAGGAAGTGCATATTCTTTACATAACCATTTTTCATAATAAGACATTTAATTAGATCAAGGTTAATTATCATTAATGAAAGTTTGGGTCATTAAAATCTTCCCCCCTAAGAAAATTTTCCCTCAAAATTTCCTTTTCCCACACTAAAATAGATGTGGGTAACTCTGATTCATTAATTCCTCTAATCCCCATGTTACTTATTCAAAATTGTAGTTTCTCCACAACACCTTGACAAGGGGAATTGTCTTATTTTGTAGAACTTTTTCCCTATGATCTAAGATCCTCATCGACTTCTCTTCATAGGAGAGGTCATTCGTCATTAGTACCACCTCTTAATTGAGTACATGTGATGGTTCAGGAATGTACTTCCTCAAGAGTGATACATGGAATACATCATGTACTTGAGATAGGTTCGATGGAAGTGCTAGTTGATAGGCCACTGCTCTAATACGATCAAGGATCTCAAAAGGGTCGATGTACCTTGGACTAAGTTTTACCTTATTCCCAAATCTCATAACTCTCTTCCATACTGATATGCAGAGGAATACCATGTCTCCAACATCAAACTCTAGGTATCATTGACAATTATCATCATAGATCTTTTTTCGACTCTGAGCAGCTTTAATGTGTTGTTGGATGGTCTTAACCTTCTCCACCATTTCTTCAACCATTTTTGGACCTAGGAGTTTTCACTCCCCAACTTCATCCCAACATGTTAGTGTCTTGTACCTCTTGCCATAAAGGGTTTCATAAGGAGCCATTTGGATGCTTGATTGGAAACTATTTTTGTAAGAGAACTCAAATAGAGGTAGATGTTAATCCCATCCTCCTTTTAAGTCCATTCAGCATGCTGTCAATGTTTTTTCAAGTGTTTGGATAGTCCACTCAGATTGGCCATCAGTTTGAGGATGATAAGCCGTACTAAAGTTAGTCTCGGTATTCAGAGAATGTTGAAGACTCTTTCAAAACTTATATGTGAATCTTGGATCTCGATCAAATAAAATTGAAATTGGTACTCCATTCCGCCTTACCACTTATCTAATATATATCTGTGCCAGTTGATCCAATGAGAAATTCTCTTAAATTACACTGAAGTGTGTAGTCTTTGTAAGACGATCCACAAAAACCCAAATAGAATTGTTTCCTTTGTATGTCTTCAAAATTATGGAGAAAAAGTCCATGGTGATGTTCTCCCATTTCCATACTGGTATGGAAAATGGTTGCATCATCCCCTTCGACTTCTTCCTCTCAGCCTTCACCTACTGACATACTAGGCACTTTGATGTATACTCAGTGATATCCTTCTTCATGTTATCCCACCAGTAATTCTCTCGAAGATCTCGATACATATTTGCGTTTCCTGGGTGAATGGATAAATTCTAACTATGTGCATCATCCAAAAGTTCTTTATTCAACTCTGGATTTGATGGAACACATAGTCATGTCCCAAATATCACAATTACTTCTTCATTAACAATGAACTCTGAAGATTTACCTTTTCTAATAGTTTCCACTTTCTTCTGAATTCTCACATCATCCTTTTGATCATCCTTTAACCTTTACAAAAGAGACGGTTGAGAAATAATTTGTAAAAGTATTGATGATGTTCCATTCTTTATGATTCCCATGTCCATATTTATCAAATCTAAGAAGATTGGATCCTTTTTTATTCTCATCAATGATATAATCGGAGGGTCCTTTCTACTTAGAGTATCTACCACCTTTTTTGCTTTCCTAGGGTGGTAATGGATTGAGTAGTCATAGTTTTTGATCAGATATAACCATCTTCATTAGTGCATGTTCAATTATTTTTGTGTGAATATATACTTGGGGCTTTTGTGATCCGTATATATTTCACACTTATCCCCAAAGAGGTAATACCGCCAAATTTTTAAAGTGAAGATTATTACAGCCAACTCTAGATCATGTGATGGATATTTTTTCTCATGAACTTTCAATTGCCTTGAATTATAGGCAATGAATTTTTCATTTTTCATCAACACACAGCCCAGGCCCTTCTTCAAAGCATCACTGAATACTATAAAAATATCTCCACTTATGGGTAGTGTGAGCACGGGCATAGTGATAATCCTCATTTTCAACTCCTTGAAGCTCTCTTCACGTTCACCACTCTAAGAAAACTTTACTTACTTCTAAGTTAGCTTGGTAATAGGGTTTCACAATCATGATAAATTTCTCACAAATCACCGATAATATCCAGCTAATCCCAAGAAGCTATAGATAACCGTTACCGATGTTGGCCTCAGCCATCCCTCAATTATAGTTGTCTTGGAGGGATCCACATATATCTCATTGCTTGTGATGATATGACCCAAGAATGAGACCTCCTTCAACCAGAACTCACACTTTCTATACTTTTCATAGATATTATCCTTTCACAAGGTCTCTAGTACAGTTCTTAGATGCTCTTCATGATCCTCCTTAGTTTTGTAGTATATTAGAATATCATCTATAAAGACTACCACAAATTTTTCAAGGTAATCTCTAAAGACTCTATTCATCAAGTCCATGAATATTTATATAGCATTAGTGAGTCCAAAAGGTATTACTATAAATTCATAGTATCCGTATATTGTAAAAAAAAGTAGTCTTTGGGATATCCTCCTTCTTCACCCATACTTTGTAATATCCCGACCACAGATCTACCTTGGAGAAGTATTTTTCTCCACGTAGTTGATCGAACAAGTCATGAATTCAGGGAAGAGGATACTTATTCTTTATCGTGATTTTTTTGATCTCGTGATAATCAATGAAAAGGCACATTGACTCATCCTTCTTCTTGATGAAGAGGATTAGTGCACCCCATGGTGAAGCACTTGGACATATAAACTCTTTATCTAGATTCTCTTGTAGTTCTTTCTTCAGCTCTTCAAGCCCCACAACATCCATTTTAAATGGATTCTTGGATATTAGAAATTCCTTAGGTATAAGATCGATTGGGAATTCAACATCTCTTCTAGGAGGAAGACCAGAAAATTCCTCGGGAAACACTTCAGTGAATTCCCTCATAATAGGCATCTCTTCAAGGATGGTTGCTTCCTTAGACTCAATCATATGAGCCAGATATGCATGCTCATAGGGCAATAATATCCATGCTTGAGATGATGGTGCTAAAGAAGATTCATCTTCCTCCTTACACTTGTATAGAATCGAGGGTCGATTCTCCATATGGAGAGTGATTTTCCTCTCAGGGCAATTTATGTTGGCTTTATATAAGGAAATCCAATCCATGCCAAGACTTAAATCAAATTCCACCAAAGGGAGTATGATGAGGTCCGCCAGAAAGTTCAATCCACAAATTATGATAGGGGAGGAGTTATATTCATGGGTTGCAATGATTTCCCCATTTTCCGTTATCACCGACATATTTACTTCCATAATTTTTGGTGGTGTTGGCATTGTTCTAATAAACTTTCAGGATATAAAAGAATGCGTAAAAATATAATAAAAAAGTACGTTCACTATTCTTGAATGAATAACTAGTGTACCTTTCCCCACTTCATTTTCGGGGTTCAATTCGATGGTAGTGATGGAGAAATCTCACCATTGCTACCTTGGAGGTTGTTGGTTGCCTCTAAAAACCCTTGGCTTAGGGCACTGGTTTTCAAAGTGCCTCAGTTATTTGCAGTTGAAGCAATGAACAATGTGTTGAGGGTCGAAAGGATCGTTTCTCTCCTCTATCACATCCGCGGGTTTTTCTTATTGGTAGTTAATATTTAGGTTCCCTTATCTTCCACACCTAAATCATTTTCTCATCCTCTTCAAGCAATTTTTGGGGTGCTTCTTTCCGCACCTTTGGCAAGTTGGGTGTTGGATTTTCTTAACACCATTGGATTTATCCATAGGACCACCAAAATTAAATTCCACCTTCATATTCTTATCCCTATGATACCCCTAAGATTCTATAATCTCCATTTCAACTTTGAGGGCACATCGGACAATTTCCTCATATCTCTCGAAGTCATAGATCGCTAGGGCTTTCTGTAGGCTAGGTTTTAGCCCACCAAAGAAGCGGTCAACCTTGCATTCAAGGGTAATGACAAAGTTGGAGGCATATCATGAAATCCTTGTGAAGTTTTCCTCATATTCTCTAATGGATTATTCATCTTTTTCTTGAGGGAAAGGAAGTCCCTTTCCATCTTAAGTTGGAGGGTGCGAGGAAAATATTTGTCGGAAAACATTTTATGTAAATCCTTCTAATACAATGCCTCAATCTATTCCTCAGGATTTATATTTTTGATCAATGTCCACCATTTATCAGCTTCACCTTCCATACTATAATAATCCATAATAATCTTCTATTATTCGGAACATTGAAGGATGGAGAAGATCTTCTCAATAAAGTTTATCCATTGTTTGGCGATTGAGGGATCAGATGATCCATTAAAAGTAGGAGGCCTTTGTCTCATGAAGCTCTCAATTGTGACTTGTTCTTTCTTAGGGGGGTTTAATGTTCCTCTTGACCCATGTTTTTATTCAAAAATTGAGTTAACTGAGAGAGTATTGTGACAAATTTTGTGATTCCCTCTCCCATCGGACTGGGCATCTTGTTAGAACAGCCATCACATTGATCTTCACATCGGTTGTTAGCTCAAGTCCTCCTATTACCATCCATTGGCTGGAATAAAAGTAAAGTTAGGGGTAACACATAAATATTAATCCAAAGATAAAAACGGATTACTTATAAATTACTTTTATTTCTTTAACTTATGAATTTATAGGCTTCAATATATGTTATCCATGATCTACTTCCCAATATATATTCTTAGGGGAATTTTTTTATTACCATAACAATGGTTCATACTAAGCTTGTAAATTTACCAAAGTATATCCCTCAGGAGTGTCATAACCAAGAGTGCAGCAAGGCCTGTGGTTGTGCACTAGTTCATGTCCAAGTCTCTCTCAAATTGGTGTTTTCGGGTTTTACCCCTAGATACATTTGTGCTAGAGCCGCCTATACTTGATCGTATCCAGATAAGGATATATTTTCTTGATAAAACACTTACTCATTACTCACCAAAATTTAGGGATGTTTTTATTATACTTAGTATTATTCCTAAGGCTTTCACTAGGGTTTTCTAATCCTAATCCCAAAAATAACTAAACTTATCCTCTGATACCAACTATAACAACTCTGCTCTTTATTACACACTTAAACATGATTTATTACATAAAACTATTGAATTGATACAACATAGAGGATAAATATGTATAGTGGCTTTGGGTCTTAGGAACATTACATCACAACTTAAAACATAAAACACAATATCTTATTGAAAACTTCTTTTACATGACCACATCATATCTTTGTACTTAGCACTGCATGGGATAACTTGAGGACATGCATAATAAAAGGGTGAGCTATAAATATCAATAAGGGATTAATCAAGGCATAACATGAGGAATATAGTACATGTTAGGCAATAGGCATATCAATGGAGAATGAGAGATACATGAACATAAAGGCATTATATAGCATGATTATCATAACATGGAAATGCGGCAACAACACTTAACATGGTATTAGCATGAGCCAAGGATCATTGCACATGGAGAATGAGTAAACCCTCATTACACTTGAATAAGGATGATTAAACCCTCATTTCACTTGACTTATCATGATACTAATCTATACCCAATTCATTGAAGCGCTATCGGGGTGTACCCTTCTTAATCAATTTATTTCATGCATAAGTGTGCCACATGGATTCATTAAACATCATCATTTATTCCAAGATAAAGGAATGTGGAATTCATACATGAAACTATATAATCAATAAGTAAATGTGCATAAAGGTGAATACCCTTGATAAAGAAATGGGTATGGTGTTCACTACATAATGACTTTGTCTTGGAAAATCATGGTGCAATTTTGATAGCATAACGGCATGACAAAAGAATTCATAAAAATGGTTTATGAGTGAGAAAGGGGTGTATAATAATATGTACATGAAATTGGAAGTAATGGGGTCATATATATATATTTTCCAAAATATTTAATTGAATTTATATTCATAATACAAATGAATTACTTGAATATAAATGAGAAGAGAGAAATTCCTTACGGAATTTAGGCATGGTAATGGGTGTACATGGGAGGAATTAATGAGAGAGAAAGAGGTATATCATCATTAAAAAATAAGTATGATAGTATAGGGGAGGTTCTAAATCATACCCAAACATTTTTAATTGAAAATAAAAGGGCATAATAACATAAAGAAATTTAGAAAAAAATGAGAAAGGAATAAATCCCTTACTTGAAAGTGTGATCCCAAAGGCTTGGGAGGGGCTTGAGAAAGGTTTCTTGGGAGCTTGGGGAGCCTTGGGAGGATTATAGAGAGAGGAGGTCAGAGTTTGGTCGAGATCAAAATGCTTTGAGTGAAGAGGAAGTGCGAGCTTGGGTGGGTTTATATAGGAAGAGGGAGGGAATTCTTTATTATTTAGGTTTTGGACACCACACATTAAACTAATCAAAAATACAAACAAACGCATGGTTTTTGCCCATGGTTTTTACCAAAGGGGAGTTTAAAACATTATTTTATAAGTCTGATTACCAAACTTCTTAAAATATTAGGCTTTCTTATGTGGTGGTGAGTCACACTCTCAAGGAAATCTTTTTAAAATGACAAAATGTTTTATAAGTCTTGGAGGGTCCACTAAGGCTTTGTAAAATAAATCAAACAAACCTAAAATCACATTATTTTAAATTTAAAACATATATTGTCCAAACATATCATTTATATTATTTCATTACATCACTATTGGTTCGTTATGATGTCATAAAACATGTTATATATTTAAACGGTATTTAATTTTTACCCAAAAATTTGACTGCCTCAGAAAATTATGAAAAAATCACCATTGGATAATTTCAATGTCCTGATTCCAAAAATAATATTCATTTTATCTAAATAGTTTTATAAATATGTGATTTTTTAACTTTTAAAATAAAAACTGACATTTATCGAAAATTAATGGGTTTTGATAAAAAAGGCTTTCAAACATTAATAAAAATAACAATTGTATTCATAAAAATTATACAATCATTTATATTTAATAAAAATTAATTTAGTAATAATATTTTATTAAAATATTATTTAATTAAAAAATTCATTAATTCGTCAAAATATATTTCTTAATTGAATATTATCTAAAAATACTATTTTTTCTTTAAAAACTATTTACAATGTAACAATAATAAAATGAATGTATATTATTTATTATATACAAAAATAATGCACATAATTGTGGTGCTAAGGTCTTGTTACATAACCCCTTATAACACCTACATAAGACTGAAGTTTGAGGTGTATGATGGTGACAGACTCTTGGGGTGGCTTGGATAACATCACTTGGGTGGTAATATATATCAACTTCCACTTCTCCCGTAGGCAGTTCCATTCGAGATTAACGTGTTGAAGTTCAACTTGGGCTTGGTCAAGATTTAAGCCTAATGACACCACCACCTTTTCGAGTTTCAAAAAATGGGCTTCATATGGGGAAAGTTTACTGTATGAGGTTATCACTTCCTTTTTCTGAGTAAATTGGATTTTTTAAAGATCTATATTTATACTAATCATGCAATCATTGTTCAACGACTATATTAACAATGGTTACTATTCGTAACGGTATTTTAAAAGTGAAAAACATAAAAACAAGGAAGTGCATATGTTTTACATAACCATTTTTCATAATAAGACATTTAATTAGATTGAGAGGAATTTTCATTAATGAAAGTTTGGGTCGTTACACCCACACCTCAATTCTGGTTTAAGCACCTAAAATCAGTATTCAAACATCCACACTAAAATCAGGGTGGCAACTCTACTGAAAGCATGTAAATAAAATATCGGATGTAGGAGATATGTCTGATACAAGATTTTTCAAATAATAATAATTATATTATTATTATTAAAATTGGAAATTTCATGTCACTGAGCCCTAAGCTTGAGATATAAATTCCTTTGTCTCAAAATATCCTGCTTGAAAATAGGAATGTGTGGCCATAGATGGTATGTAAATTAGACATCCAATTTGAGAGATACGGGGGTTTAAAGCACCCCCGGCCCGTTATGGACCAAAACAGCTGGACCGACTGGCTCCGACCGGTCCGGGATGACCCCCTCTCCACATCCCGCACACCCAGCGCACCGCCGCCCCGGTCCCGCTGGATCTCTATTTCACCATCACAGCCCACTCCAATCATGGCCGCCTCTTCCTGGCTGCACCACCCCATACCCAAGCTCCACACTGCGCTCCCGGTGAGATGTTGTGCCACCTCCCTCCACTAGAAGTCATTGTGCCAACTTCCATCGGAGTCTCTGCCTCACTGAAAATGCCACTGAAGCTTTCATAGACCACTAGAAGCACCCTGATGGTCTAAAAAACATAACGAGGATAGATCTGGGATCCCCGGATCCTGATCTACATAGATCTGGTGACAAAAAGAACAAAAACAAATAAATAACTATGTAATCGGGATTAAAACTCAAAATCTCCTGCCTCAGGGTGAAACGCCAAAGATTCAAGATTAGATATGTGATCTGAAGCTGCTGCTACGTGATCTGGGAGTGATCTCCATCAAGATCAGAGTCTGACGACACCCTGTTTCATCGATTTAGCTGATTCTTCACCAACGAGGGAGAGGGAGGGGCTAGCTTTGTGAAAAAATAGGGAAGAAGGGGAGGGGGAGAGGATTTTTTTTATTTTTAATAAAATACTATCCTCTTAACACCCCGGTATACCTCGGTCTGACACCTAGAACTGACTAAACTTATATTGTGCCTAGGGTAAACACGATGTTCCAAACTCAACTACAATCTTGGAAATTTGATCTGAGACTCTATTCAGGAGTTATCCAATATGACATCCAAAATAAATTATTTTAATTTATTTATATAAATTCCCTTGATAACTTTTTCCATAAAAAGTATGCACCCACAAAACTTGTACCCCGCCTAGGGTAAAAACACGCTTTGGAATCAACCATGGACTCATTTTTCTGATCTGAGCTATTATTTAATAGATAAACCATTTCCACCATGTGCATACTATAAAAATACTTAAATTTTTTATAAAATTTATTTTGGGAACTCCGGGCCACAGAATCGCATACCGTCTCAGCGCCTAACTCTGGAAATTTACGCAGAAATATTCCAAAGTATGACATGGAAAAACCCGAGTCTCTGCATTTTATAGAATTGAAAAAAAAATATGAATCTATGGATTAATTTATGTGTGCAAATATAATACTTTATAAAAGTGTCAATTCTACTTAAGCTATAAATTAATATAGCATGATCTCCATCAAACACATGTATCTCTATACCTATGTCCCCCAGTCTACATCATATAAAAATGTGAAGTTTCATTTTTTACCTTTTTCCAAGACATTGAGTGGCCATGGGGAATGAAACATATCAATCCCATATATCCAACTTATCTGTTCTCAATTCTTAGAGTGTATATTGATCTAATTGATGAATATATCACATGTCATTCATCCTTAAAGATAAACACATCACATGTCCCTTATCTAGGTAGATATATATTATATAGGTATCTACACACACACTCCTAGTTTATCTCAATCAAGGGACCAAATGTCACACTCATCATAAGAGAGGAAATATCTCGTCTTATTTAAGCTCTAATCGATTACATGATCAACAACATGCCCATATACCCCCCTTATTAGCTAAGTTAATATGTAAACTTGTGTAAACAGAGTATAAATGTATTAAGGTTATCATGTTAGGTATATCTACAACCCCAAGTAATGGGGACTCAAATATTATCCATGAACCCCTAGTATACCAAATATATCTATATGACACTCCATGTGGTATACTTAGTAGGTCATACAATACACACAAAGAATATTATTCTTTATTTTGTGTCTCGTGAGTATATTTTGTATCTTGATACAATACTCCTACTCACACTAACATTAGAACTTCATTATAACCTATAATAATCCGTGAAAAACATTAGTTTGGGATAAACTCAAATTTTTACTTTGACTGGTCTATTACCATTACTCTTCATGAAATGTATATCGATATATACATTTATGCAGATAACATGAAAGAATGATAAAGTTGTGGTTTCCTTTAATATTATGCATTTTAATATTATTAATCTCTTTAATAATATTTAACAAAACCAATATAATCAATGGTTTATCATATAAAATATTATAAACCACCAGATCAGCCTTATGTTTTCTACACTTTATGTGTTTTGTTAACTTATTAAAACATATATAATTCATGTCACATCTTTATGTGACCATATGATAAAACCCACCCACTAAACTCTTTAGTGAGAAACATATATGAAGTAAGCTAGTTTGAATAATGGTGAGAATTAAGATTTATATTCCTAATTTTTCAACTACTTTAATATATTCAAACTTCTAAACTTTAAAACATCAAATTTTACAATGTTAACTTCTATTATCTATTTATAACTCTTTTTAATTTCATCATCATCATTCTTGTAACCCTATTATATCAAAAAATTTCCATCATAAAATGTAACTAATCACATTACTATTTATTGACCCTCTTAAACTCTTTTAAGATAAAGTGAAAAATTACTTTAATTTGTTAACAAAATGTAACTCTTATATCTATCCTTCTATGCCCCAAACTCTTTTTAGGATATCAAGTGTAATTAAATTTTAATTTTGACTAGTATAATCCTTTAATAAATTGTGTCTTCCACTTTTCAAGATTACTAAATGTGAATCTATAGATTTTTTCTTATCTTCATATATCCTAAACTATTCTAGGATATTGAATAAAAAAATTAATATTAGACTGGTATAATCCTTTAATAAATTGTGATATATAATTTCTATGATAACTAAATGTAACACTTTACATTTACCATCACATATCCTAAACATTTTAGGATATTAAGATGAAATAAATTAAGATTGGTGTAATCCTTTATTTATTAACTTTGAACTTATTTAAGTCCAAATGTACTCCCATTATCCTCTTAGACATTATATTATTTTCAGAATATCTTTCTAAGATTCAACACAAACTACTTTGTGTTTAGAACTGATTTCCTTTTAGTAGAAACATTTAAAAAATAATATATATTTTTCATGTTATATATGGTATTTTATGTGTTTAGATCAATTTATTTTTAAAATAGGACTTTATTAAAGTATACACTCAATTGGTGGTGGGAACAAATTCCCTCATATTTAAAAAATATTTTGATAAATATTTTATCCTAGATAAAACATGTGTATCCATGTATTCTTCTCAAAACATGTTTTAGAAATTAATGAATCTAAAACCATGTGTATACATTTAATCATCTTATACTTGTTCACAATAACTCTTTGTTATCAACAACTACTCATATCACATAAGATAAATTATATGAAGATATACATATATTATATAAATCCATTTTATCTTGATAAAATCCTTTACATTCAAATCCATGATGCATTAACTATTTAATTTATATCATGAATATAACTACAAGATTAATAAATTATTCCTTTGATTTTAAAATCTTTTATATTCACAATTCTTTGTAAAATATACATTCAGTACCACATACCTTTCAAAATCAAAGAATTAATTTCTATAACATTTATACCTGACATGGAAATTCCATGGAGTTTCAAAAACTCCTTCAGGTAAATCTTGGATAATCCAATCATATTGAATTATTACTCTTCATTCCTAATAAAACTAGGTTTTAATAACTTTTATTGGATTCTTAAAGAATCATTATTGAATTTTTTTAACCAACTTTTCTTCTTTTAGTTTGAAATTTTACCCACTTGTACTTTATACACAACACTGGTATCTAGACATCATATGTCTAGTTAATCTATTTTCAAAACATTGATAATATCAAGTAAACTTTTATTAAATTCATTATCATTTTCAAAACATTTCCATTAATGAGAATAGAATGGTTTCCTTAACAAAAACAATCCACTTTTTTCTCACTTAAAGTATTTTATGGAATTAAATAAATCATAATTATGTGTATCAAAATCCAACTTATTTTATTAAATAATTTTTTTTACTTACTCTTCTCAAGAGAAAAATAATATAAAAAATCACAACTTATGACATGTTTATCTAAGTTATCAATGTAGAAAATACTTTGCTCCATTACTTGAAATAAAACTTTAAGCTTCAATTATTTTCATCTTCCAACCTTTTGTACATTTAAAACACTTTATAAAACATACATTTGATATCATATATTTTTCAGAATAATAGATTTGATTTCTAAAACCAATAAATATTTATGGAAACCTTTAGTCTAATCAAGTCAAACACATATTAAATCATATTAAATGTCATTTAACATACTCAATAATATTGGTTATATGAGACTAAAATTCCTTACATCATTGATGTACCCAATCATATTAAGTACATGAGTGGAGACTGAGAATCCTTTCTTCATTTTCCATCCAATTCCTTTGAAACCATAAATGAATCAGACTACTTCCATAATAAACTAGATTCACTTGTTGAACAATTTCAACACTTGGTTACTCGGGAATGAACTATTATAATATATATAAGTTTCCTTAATAACTTTTCTTAAATTTCTAATCTTTCTTAAGAACTTTTCTTAAGTTACCAGTATCAGGAATAACAAACACTAACATTATCCTTCCATGGACTAATATCAAAGTTTAGTTTGAAAATTATTATTTTATTCATCTAAAACATAAGTGTTTATCATATGATTATTATGTTTTATAACCAATTAATAAGTAATTTTATTAAATGTGATCCCATTAAAATAATGACCCCTTTTGTGCACCATATCTATTAGTATGCTAAGATATATATTTTAATAAGAAATGAATTTGTTATAACTTTTATTTCAACACTTAGTTATTTATGTAGGGAATCATCCCAATCATATCATAAATTACTATTTTATAGTCGAGAAGACAACCCTTTATCTAATCCATCAAATGGAAAAACCTAACTCTATTCCTCTGGTATCCTAACCATTTAGGTTTCCCAGCTAAGTGTAAAATAAAACACCAAAAAAATAGATAACATTGAATAATACATGGTAAATTAATTGATCATGAAACTACCTAAAAAGACAATCCAAAGTCACTTATCACTTTATTTCCATACACAAGATAATCTATGGGTACCTAATTAATCCTAAAACTACCTAGTTAGATGATTGAGGTCTTAACAAGTTCCACTTTATAAGGAATATAACACATATAAATTAAAGGAGATTTTAATATTTCTATATTATCTTATGTTATTACCTTTTATGTATGCATGCGTCTAGTAATTTAGTTTGGAATCATATTTCCTCCACTTAACCAATATGTTCAAACCAAATTGATCGATTACTCTTTAAAAAACCCACAAGTTTGTGTTACTCATCCAAAATTATAAGTCAAGTGTATCTATACATATTTGAATGCATTATATTTATAAGGTTCATGAACACTTCATGTAAAGTTTTAGAGTTATATGAGATCCTCAATCTTATGATGAGTAATCCCAAAGCGATAGATAGCCAACCCCATTCACCAGTCTAGACAAGGCATGAGCCTCTGGATTGGTAGGTGATCTATCCCCAAGTACCTATACCTATATATACTTTATTCAATATAGAATCTAATTCATGATAATTCTAACATCTAATATGAAAAAACGATGCCCAACTACTGAATTCAATCTTATAACTCCAAATAAAAACTGAGGTCAAGGTAGATGAAAAAATCAAATTTATTAACAATACTTAATCATTATTTAAACCTTGATCATATCAATCTTCAAAACACTTTTTGATGTGGCTTAAATAATATCCAAATAAGGCTATCTCTTATTTTAAACAATTAAAAATAATTAATTATGAACAATTAATAATTTAAGTATAAATATTTTATATTTTGGACTTATTTCATAATTTATAACCCTTTATAAATTATCACTTATGATTTCTAAATAAACAAATTTATTTCTAGATCATAATTCACGCCATATAATTTTTTTAAGGTATTTAAAATATTAACATTTAATATTTTGGAATAATGTTTTATAAACATTTATTTAATTAATTATAAACCATTTATAATTAATTTATTAATTTATAAATTCCTTATCAATTAAATATTTCAAAATACCATTTAATATTATTTATAAATACTTTATAAACCATTATGACCATTAAAAAAATTAAAAACAAATTTTAAAAACTTTTATGTTTACCCTTACACAAACCTAAAAAACTTAGTATTAACTTTATGAAACCTAGATAAAACCCTCTGTGTAAAGGTAGATCAGCTGACCCTTATATTCAAATATTCTAGGTAAGGGTAACTATAAAATTTCTTATGACATGTAAAGGTAATTCAGATGAAAAACTTTACGCACCTATAGGAAATCCAAAAATACCTTTATAACACCACTCACATTTAGGTATTGTTTTAGTTACCTTTATGTAAACATAAAATCCATTTATACATCAAGTTATATTCTAGTAACCCTTAATAAAGATTTAAAATTTATACATAAACTTTATGCAACAACCTTTATTCTACTTTAAGAAATATGAAATTACCCTTATGTGAACCCTTTCATGTAAAGGTAAGTCATGGGTTACCTTTATGTGACCAATCATGTAAAAGTAACACTCTGGTTACCCATATAAAACTAATCTATGTAAGGTTAATTCCTTGTTTAGCTTTATGTATCCCTAATATATAAGGGTAAACCATTTTTCTATATTTTCAAAAAAACCTGAAAAACGATGCTCTGTTTTCAGTTTCTTCTTCATTTCAATGCTTATTTTCATAGATCTAAAGCATGGGAACCCTATAATACCACTTAAGGGTTTCAAATGAGTCTAATAATGATTATAAAATGAAACATATCCCATTAAAGATAATATAAAACTGCATATAAAAATTAAATGAAGAAATGTTATAAATATGGCATACCATGCACTGAAGAGAATATGCATCATTCTGATCACCATCGCATGGGTTTGAGAGAGATCACTAAGAGTATATAAAATATATCCTTTCTTATAAAGTATTCATAGGTTGAGTATAATCAAACATCACATTTATTATATTCTACATCCTCCATGATTTGCTAGAATCTCATACACAAAGGAGGTAGGAGAAAGAGATATTCGGGTTAGGGAGTATCAGTCAAGAATCATGTAAGAACTCTATAAAAAACCACTATATGGATATATTATTTATAATCCTAAAGTATTATACTTGGGATATTTTATTTACTAATGCGTTGTGATGTGATAGTAAATGTTTCAAGCCAATCATGAAAATATTTCATGAATAAATAAAACCCCCACATGTTTCATCTTATGAAAAAATTATTTAAATGATACCTTTTGTGGAGAATATTTTGGGTGTCCAACACATATATAATAATATACCCAAATGCATGAAAAACATAATTTACATTCAATATAATATATAGGTTAAATATATATCAACTTATATATACCATATATACATAAATCTTTAGGGAATATTCCTATCATGATCAACAACATATGTTGTTTCAGGGGATATTGTTTGTTCTGTTGGCAATGCACAATGAGGTTCTTTGGGATATTTATACCTAATATTTGGTATTAGATACTAGTGTATCCAAGATGTATCATTCCTTGAGGATTCAACTTTGGTGTTTCGGGATGAATTGGTCAATAGTATAGTTCATATCATGGTGTATGGTTTATCAGCAAGTAAAGGTTGGTCATAATGTTCTTGGTAGATTATTACAGTCATTGGATATCCCCGAGTGGAAGTGTGTTGAAATATGGATGGATTTAATCATTATTTTACCATAATTATAAGTATATTATGATTCTATTTTGGTGATTTTGGGTTGATTAATGAATCCAACTCATTTCCCAATGATAAATGAGGTCAAGTACCTGTGGATGTTCTAGTGAAGTGGTATATGGATGAGTTAGTAATGCTTCATAGGGTAATAAGGACTATAATCTATTATCATGATCCTATATTTACCTTATGAGTCTGGGGAGTACGAAAATATGATTTTGGATCCCATATCCATCTTAACATTACTTTCCACCCTCATACATATGGTTAAATAGAGAAAACTATTCGAACACTGGAAAAGATGTTATGAGCCTATAGGTGAAGAACATGCCTTTGATTGATTTTTTTTATAAAAATAGATTTCACTATTTCATTTTCATGGATCCATTAAAGGTGTTATATGGGAATCCTTACATTTCTCTACTATACTAGGCTAAGATTGGAAATTAGGTGGTCATTGGACCAAATGTGGTACAAAGCATGAAAAATAAAGTTCAAATGATTCTAGAGTGCATGAAGGTGGTGTGGGATTATCAAAAGTCTTATTCTAATCAGATAAGGAGGCAACTAGAGTCTTAGGTTGGGATTCATGAATTCTTGATGGTTTCCCCTCACCATGGGTATTGAAGGTTTTACTAATGCAGTAATATTTATCCCTAGTTTATAGGACCTTTTGAGGTGTTGGGTATAGTGACCTAGGTTTATCATACATGGATATTACATCTTTTTAGATGAATATTTAACACATTGGACAAACACACGCCTAAGTAATGTAATAGTTTAGTGAAATTGGAAACATGGAACACAATATTTTTAATTCATGAATGATCCTCAATGTCTCCCATAAATATATTACCCTTTTTACTCCTACTTAAAAACATTTCTTCAAAACATGGTGAAAGGAAACATAAGAAATGGTGAGCTTGGATTCTCAGTAATGGTAAACAAGGGAAATACATAATAATAACATGAGCATAAGGGTTTGAGAACATGATAATAACATTTTAAAACCATACCCTACATTTCAAATATCATAATATTGAGTCATGACATAAATATTGGAAGTTCATAAGACATTAATCATATGAAAATAAAATAACATGATCCATGAGAGCATAACATTGTCATAAGACATTTATTTTTGAATACATACCATATTATAACATTGTAAACATGTATAAATAGATACATGTTCACTCATTATGTTAAGGATATGAAATTAAGCCCTCGTATAAACTTATGGACATGCAACCAGGTCTACTCATAACATTATAGACATGAAAGAAAGGTCCACACATAACATTATGAACATGAAATATAGGTCTAAAGATAACATTGTGAACATGTAATCGGGTTCATTAATAAAATTATAAACATGTAATCAGGTACATTCATAACATATTTACTCATGAGTTATCCATCTTTCTCAATAAATTGGATGGAGATATAAGCCCCACCCATCACATAATGAAAATAATACATATGTGTTATACAAGATCAAAAAACATTTATCATATCCTAAGACATGAAATAAAATGGATTTCAAAAACATTTCATCACATTATAACCTTTGGTAAGAGATAGGTTTCATAATCATTTAATCATATCATAACCCATGGAAAAAAGAAGTGGGTTTCATAAGAATTTTATCATGGTATAACCCATGGAAGATAAACGGGTTTCACAAACATCATGCCATCATAAACATAAACCATTATGAGAAATAATAATAATGGTATAATTGGATAATATCCCCATTAAGGCATAGGTAACATCAATGGATTTCATCTTAGATGTTAAATGATTTTTATCGATCATTTAAGACATTTCTGGAGTAAAATATCATTTACACTTTGAAAAACACTTTTTAAAACATAAAAATATTTGGAAAACTTTTTATTTGAAAATAAACATAAAATTTTTAAAAGAAAACTTCAACAAAAATAATGGTCATGAAAATAGGAAGTTTGTTTTCTTTATGTCTTACATGTTAAAACAAAGTTTCCTTTCACATTTTTGGTAAAATCTAAACGGGAATTGTTTTTGAAAATGATAAGAAGATTCATTTCAAAAAAATTGCAAAAAGTAATAAATGGGGAAAATGTATTTAATAAATCATTTTAAAAAATGTTAAAAAAATTAAAAACCTTTTTAGAAAACATGGTTTTGGAAGGAAAATGGTTTTCACTTGAAAAGATGATTTTTCTTAAAAACATTCTTTTTGAGCTCCTCACTACATAAAGAGAGAAAAATGAAAGGAATACATTTATTCTCATGACATAACCAAAGGATAATGAAAGTAATGAGTTTATTGAGATATGGATCATAAGATTATATCTTTGGAAACATAATCATAAACAATCCTTATAAATGATGAGACTATAAAATAAAATATTTACCACTTTGGTAACATTGAATTGTAAGCCCCATGAATAAATAACTTTAAATGTAACTTAAAATATCATGAGAATAAATAAATTCATGATATTTCATATAAAATGGTCTGTATATACACCTAATAAAATAATATTGGTGTATAACATGACATGAGTCTCAAAGAAAGAAAATTGATATAAAAATCCCTTACCCCTTTAGTAATCCTTTAGATCGTAATCCCCAATAAAGCATAACATCAACTGAAACTTTAAATATCATGAAAATAATTGGATTCATGATATAACATGTCAAAGGGGTATTATATTCACCATAAAAAATAAATTAGTGGTGAATTTTAATATTTCTCTAATAAATAAAATAGATACAATAAATCTCTTACCGTAAGCCTTAACTTCCTTTGCACTCATTCAAACCTCATTTTATCGAGTATCCTCCTTAGGTTTTCACCAAAATCCTTACTAGGATGGATTTATATACAAAATAAGGATTATAGGATGAGATAATGGAATTTGGAAAATTATTTGGGTAGGGAATGGTTGAACAAAAAGGGTTTCAATGTGTAAAGAAGAGAGAAGACGGGGTGGCCTTTTATAAGTGGGGGAGAGGACACACTTGGTTCTTTTGAAAAGAAATAAGTTTTCCCACATTCTTTATAAGTCACAAGAGTAAAAAATGGTCCATTATCAAACCATAGAGGTTTAACTTATTAGATAATATAAATTATTCTGATTCTAAATATAGAACCCATTTTTATAAATTTAATTCATAGAAGTATCAAATTTTAATTTAAAATTAATCCCGCAGACACGATGAGAAAGAGGGTTTTTTTAAAGAGAAAATGTTTAAAGTTTACAAAGTTTTTATGTCAAAGTTTGGTATGAAATTGATTAAAATTACCTAAATTGGATTAATTGATGTATAATTAAACAAATTTTACTTTAAAATCAATCTAAAATGTAATTTAAATTTATAAATAAATTAACTGAAAAGGTTGTTTTCAATTAAAATTCAGTATTTTCCACTATTCATCAAAAAATGAATGTTTTCAAAAAAATACCGAAAATTCACCCTAATATAATTTTTATTTTAATATTTAAAAATTTAATTTAATTTTTTAAAATAAATTTTCTAAAATTAGTAAAAATATTTTTAAAATAAGTGTTATGAAGGTGAAAAAACAATATTTTTAGAAAATATAGTTTTAAGCATAAAATTGGATTTATTTTTATCTTTTGTTTATAAAACATATAAGATAAATGTTAAACATTTGATCAAAAATATAATATGTAAATTTCATTAAAATAACTCACCAAAATTTATTCTATTTATTTTATTAAGTAAAATGCATTTATGTGCGTAAAAATAGTTTTCTAGAAAATGATTTCCATTATTTTCAAAGGTTTTTTATTTTCATTTATAAATAATTGGTCACCAAAAAATTCATTATGTATACATGTTTAAAACATATATTTTCATAATTTATTTAATACTATTTATACATGTCATTCAAACAGCTAGGTGATAACTATCATATTAAATAATAATATTTTAATAGTATGTCACGTTTCATTTAAACTTAGTGTTTTGTGTAACACAAGCCAAAATTAGTGTTGAATGTAACAAAATCTACCAAATAAATATAATTTATTTTAAAATTTATAATTTATAAAAAATTATATGTTACATTATACCCTTGTTCTTGCCCAAATTTACCCAAGTTTTTAGGGTTAAGCGATCACTTGTAGTGTAGCTTGGTTTGTATAATCCTCAGAGACCTAAGAAGAAACCTTCAGACACGTGAATTTTATGGATTGTTTTTGGATATGATGTGGCCAAATTTGGTGTTGATGTTTGGTTGTATTACTATATAATTAAATATGTAAGTGGATTCATATTAAGATAACGAGTTGATCCTAGATTATCTCTTGGGGGTGAATTGGATAAATTCCTTTTTAGAATATTTCAATTTTATTAACTCAAGAAAGATTCATTCAATGGAATCAATGTAACATCATAACTTACTGGTCTAAAACCTTCACATACACATAATAATAACCTATAAACTTGTAGAATCATATTCATGAGCACTCGTAGGAAAATTATCTTATTATCACATGAAAAGTGTGGTGATAAAATTCAATAAGGAAGAGGAAGAGAAAAGATCATTGAATGAATAACTCAAATAAAAGAAATTGTTAAAAGATTATTGAGTAAGAAATAACATCCAATTCATCCCCTTTCTTCTTCCTTGGATCAGACCATAATATTTTTATCCCTCCATTGATTCTATTCTATCAATGGAAGCAGGAAATAGACTCATGAGGGAGGAATTGAAGAAGAGAAAAACAATAAAATAACACTCCACCATTTTCTGAATAATTTCACAAGGTTTGGTGTGAATAATTTCACACCTTGAGGAAATGGTATCAATTTGATAAAAATAATAACATAATAATATCATATTAAGAACTTTTATTAAGAATCTAAGGTTAATTTAATAACTTAAATGAGAAATAAATGTGATTACAAACACAAAGCGGCAGCATAACATTACAATGAAACCAAGCACAAAGTATCCTTAAATAATTCACCAAAAATACCTTAAATAGGAATTTAAAAATTATTGGGTATATACTCAAACATTACAAGTCTCCTCAATTAATTTATGTAGGCCTAGGTGGGTGGAAAGTTAAGGGAGAGTAGAATTTTCCACCCTTGACAAAACAATCTAATCCAACTTGCATGCCTCTAAAAGATGTGTCCAAAGGAGCATCTAGATGGAATAATTTTGGTGGTATATAGAATAAAAATATGAATATATATATTTCCCCTGATATCTTGTAAAATTTCATCCCAAATAAAAAGTTTGTTTGGTGATATATGATTAAATTGGTGGAATGTTTTTTTGGGCCATAGAATCTGGCCCAGAATTTCATCTTCAACATGGGCCACCTAAAACTCTATTCAAAAATCAGAATTATCTTAGAAAATTGTTTAATTAAATGTTCAACATGATTTATTATATATCTAGATCAATTTTTATAATCATTGGTCTTGGATCTTGGCCTCTACAGTACTTTTATTGGGTTGTTGTCCAGTTCATTTTTTCCAGAATGTTCTTGGTTCAAGGCCCACTTTGGTGGACTTCCAATGGGAATCTCCAAGTGATCCAAAATGATAATTTTTCCTTATATAATGGGAGAACTGAAAATAAAATATTAAAATAAAATAAATACCATTGGGTATTTTATATGGTGTTCAGAAATGCACTATTTAATGGTGCATTTTAAGAAAGAATTACAATCACAATGTGAAATGATGTTCAAAGTGTAAAATTCACTAAAATTGTGATTATGAATAATGATGCGCATGAATATTATAATATAAATAATTAATATTAGCCACTTTTAATGGATAATCACACCCCCAACTTGAGTTTTTATAGTTCGTATCAAAATGTATCTCAAAAATATGAAATTCAAATTCCCTTTTCCAAAAACATTTTAATACACAATGATTACCAAAAGACCTTATACCAAACAATTATAAAACCCATAAAAATCATTTAAATACAATATATCTCTAGATTCATATCTCAATCCCAATCCTATTCATTTGTTCAAATTCATCGCTGCATTTTATCCAATTTCAATTAAGCGTGTCGATGTGTTGTGTGTCACAATAGACATGCGGGTTCATCTTTATTCAAGGGAGAAAATATGGAAGCACTAGGTGGAATCACATTGTAATATTAAGATGAGTATTCATTTTTTTATTATTATTTTATTTTTCTATGTTTTTTTTACAATTTTTCCATGGTAATTAAAATTTAACTCAATCGAGTCAACCCATGTAGGGAGACTTTGTCGATGACTCCTAAGCCCAAAGACCTTAGGGCACCATGTGAAGGTCACATACTCGAGAATCATATCAAGTTCACTCAATCAAAAACAAATTCAAATTACCAAAAATAGAGATAAAATTCCCAACTCTGGGCCAAAAAACTATGGAGTCACGATCCCCAAGTCCTAAAATCCACACATTAGGCCAGTCCATTTCTATACATGCAATTAAATTTTTATTTTTATTTTTATTTTTGATTTTTTGTTTTTTTTATTGATTTTTTTAATAATCGTGTTAAAATTAAAATTATCACCAAACATATTCCATTTATTATGGGACCCCAAGAACTCAAACTAATACCCCAGAATCCAAAGTACATGTGTTTTGTTTTTTTTAATGGATGAAAATATAAACAGTGAAAAATCACATCAGACAACCACACTTTCCAAAATCTATTCTCATGAACTTAAACTTGCATTAAAATCAGAATCAAGACATAAAAATTTATTTTATATTCAATTTCAAAGCGTGCAATGTTTATTATCATGTTCAAGGTTAAAATAATTTTTCCTTCCATGTATTTTTTTCAAAACATTTTTTACATTTTTTAATTTTTTTTATTCACAAAAAAGAATTTTTTTATCTCATCTCCCCCCAACTTTAAATAATGTTGTCCTCAGAGTTTAAAGAAAAGAAAATTTATAAGGGGGTAGGGGTAGAGGTAGAGGAGAGGATTTCTAAAAGGAATTTTAAATAAGAAATATGGAACAAAGACACTTAGTTTTTGAAGTTAAAGTTCATGATGATCCTGATTACTCCTTAGATCTCCACATCACTCGGAGAAGCCTCATCAATGATGATAGTTTGTGTCTGTACACCGTGTATTTTCCTAAAAATCCATCAATCTGGGCATCCCCTAAAGCTTACACACCAAAACAATTAGAAAATAATGGAAACCCCTTGAGGATACCTTAATTAAAAGAAAAGACAGAAGGAAAGGATAAAAAACATACCTATTAAATTATGCATATCGAACACAAACACGAGGTACATGAGGAAAAAAATAAAAAATATAAATATATACATATATCTATATAAATATATATACAAAAATAAATATACAAAATTTATTGAATATATGTATAAATATATAAATGGTGGAAGAAGGAAACATTATAGGGCGTAGGTAAGTGGAAGGAGCACTCCCATGTCTCCTTTTGGTCATGGGTTCAAGTCTCGTGGCTTAACCGGACGCGATGGGGTTTTCCCCATAACCTACAGTGTGGCCTTTTTCACAAAATCATATATTATAATTTTTTTCTTTTTTTTCTTTTCACTTTTTTATTTTCTTTTTCCATTTTTTTTTAAATATATATATATATATATATAAGTAAATAGAATCAAATATATATCACACATAAGAACAAAAAACTAAAAATAAAGAAAATAAAATAATAACAAAAAGGGATAATAAAATAAAATTTGAAAATATATATTTTTTTAAAATTGATTTTTTTACACACAGACATAATGAAATAAAATAAAATAAAATAAAATCCATGTTGATGCTAGGTTTCCTCCAAAAAAAATCTTATTTTAATATTGTTAGCTCGACTTGGACCCCCCAACTTATCCAACACCATATTTTATCATTTTTAAGATTACAATTTTCACCACATTAATTAAATAATTAGTGTGTATCCAAAAGGGTTGATAGAAAGTTTTTGGAATTGACTGATGAAAAACCATATAGGTCCCAATATATTGGCTAAACCCATGAATATTGAAAAGGGTCCATCCAATTTCTTTCTTAATCTTTCTTAAGACAACAAGAGGAATTATATCTTTATTAGCATCAAGAGAGGATAAAATAATGAAATAATTTTTTTGATTATCCCCTATAAAGGAATACTTGAGAGAGGATGTATGGACCTTGAATTTGAGCTCGGGTTGGCTAACAGGTTCAAACATCGGTTGGGACTTTTAATCAAACTCAATTTCATTTTCAAAATTTCTCAACAGAATTGGTTCCTTTAGAATGTAATATTCAACCACCAAATTTGAAATATCAGTTTCAAGAATGGATATGTATTCAAAGATTTTTATTTCTCCTAATGGTTCAGTGTTTTTTGGTTCTGAAAAATCATCAATGAATCAATATTCAAAACACAAAATCCATGTTGTGAAATTTCCCTCTTGTGAATAAAAAAAAAATAGTTTCTTATTTATTTAAACAACCATAAACAATTCCTTCATGTTCTTTAGGTCTCTTATATTCAAAGGAATCTTCTTTAGCATTTTCATGAGATGTTTGTGTGTAACAAGATTCTTCTATCAATATTGAGGAATGAAAAACCTAAGTGGGAATGGGTTTCATAACCATTTCAATGCTTTATACTTCTACTCTCAAGTATGAAACCTCAGAAGTCATTATCTCCATTTGTTGACACAATTTCTCATGTAATGGTTTTGGATCAGGATATACAAGGGGTTTATCCAAATGGTTTATTCTAGGTGGATACTTAAGTTGTTGGAATTCCACAGGAGGGAGTTCAAATTGGCTTTTTTGGGATTGAAACTCATTATAGGTTTGAATGTTTTTTGTATCATATGATTTAAAACATTATGGATCAATCAGTTGTTTATTTTTCCACTAATATAAACTAGTATGGTCATTGTACATCACAATTGGTGTAGGGTAGTCAATGTAGGGAGAGGTTACCTATGTTTGGATTTATTCAAAATGGATTTCCATAAGAGTGAAATCAGGGGGTTGGAATAGATAATTGGGGTAAGAAAAGGATGTTAGTATCTAAGATAACTTACTTATATCCCTATAAATGCATGCCAAAATTTTATCTCACCCAAATTTACCCAAGTTTTTAGGGTTAAGTGGTCGCTTGTAGTGTATCTTGTGTTGTCAAATCCTCATAGACCTAAGAAGAAACCTACAGACATGTATATTCTATGGATTTTTTTTGGCTATGTAGTGGCCAAATTTGGAGTTGATGTTTGGTTTTATTACTAGATAACTAAATATGTAATTTAATTAAAATTAAGAGAATGAGTTGATCCTAGCTTATCTCTTGGGGGTGGATTGGATAAATTCTTTTTTAGAATATTTCAATTTCATTAACTTGAGAAAGATTCATTAAATGAAATCAATGTAACCTCATCGCTTAATAGTTTAAATCCTTCACATACACATTATAATAACCTATAAAATTGTAGGATAATATTCATGAGAAATCCTAGGTAAAGGATCTTATTGGAATATGAAAAGTGCGGCAATAAAATTCAATAAGGAAGAGGAAGAGAAAAGATCATTGAATGAAAAAACTCAAATAAAAGGAATTGTTAAAAAATTATTCAGTAAGAAATAAAATCCAATCCATCCCCTTTATACTCCCTTGGATCAACCCATAAGAGGGTTATCCCTCCATTGATTATATTCTATCAATGAAATCGGGAAGCAGACTCATGAGGGAGGAATTGAAGAAGAGAAAAACAATAAAAAACAATCACTCCACTATTGTGTGAATAATTTCACAAGTTTTGGTGTGAATAAGTTCACACCTTGAAGAAAAGGTATAAATGTGATAATAATAATAACATAATAAGATAATATTAAGAACTTTTATTAAAAATATAAGGTTAATTGAACAACTTACATGGGAAAGAAATGTGATTATAATCACAAAGTAGAAACATAACATTACAATGAAACCAAGCAAAAAATATCATTAAATCCTTCACCACCACTGACTTAAATAGTCATTTCAAGAGTCTTGGGTCTAGCCTCAAAAATTCCAAGTCTCCTCAATTAAGGGTGGTAGCCTAAGGTGGGTGGAAATTTAAGGGAGAGTGGAATTTTCCACCCTTGACAAAAAAATCCGAGCCAACTTGAATGAATCCGACATATGTTTCCAAACTAGCATCTAGATGGCCTAATTTGGGTGGAAAATAGAATAAAAATATGAATATAAGGATGTACTCTGATAGCCTATAAAATTTTATCCCAAATAGAATTTTTTTTGATGAGATATGATTAAATTTGTGGGATGTTTTTATGGGCTATAGAATATGGCCCATAATTTTATCTTCAACCTGGGTTGCCTGTAACTCCCATCAAACATCTGAATTATCTTGGTCAAAAAATTAATTAAATGTTCCCCATGATATATTCTATCTCTAGATTATTTTTTACAATCATTGGTCTTGGATCTTAGTTGATACAGTACCTTTATTGGGCTAATATCCAATTCACTTCATCCAGAATGTTCTTGGTTCAAGGCCCACTTTGGTAGACTTCCAATGGGAATATCCAACTAATCCCAAAGGATGAATTGTTCCTTATAAAATGGTATAACCGAAAATAAAATATAAAAATAAAATAAATACCATTGGTTATTTTATATGGTGTTCAAAATGTACCATGTAATAGTGCATTTTAAGAAATAATTGCAATCATGATGTGAAATGATGTTCAATGTGTAAAATGCACTAAAATGGAATTTATGAATAATAAAGAAAATAAATATTATAATATAAATAATGAACATTAGACACTTTAAATAGATAATAAAACCCCCTTAAAATAAATTTATACCTTTAAATTCATCACTTTTGTACCAAAAATTGAGGATACTTCTACCTGATTATGTCCTCAGGTTCCCATATATCTTTCTTAATCTGGTGGTTTCACCAAAAAAAATTGACTAGGTGAGTGGTATTGTTTCATATAAATTTCTCTATGTGATCTATTACACATCATAAACCTAATAAAGGTTTAGTGTAAGAGTCAAATGATAATCTATTGTCATTATAAGATCAATTATTTTAATAGGAGTGATATATCTAAGGATTAATTTTCTATTCTTTCTTCCATGGAGAAATTTATAGAAATAAATTCTCACTAACTTCAAATTCTAGATCACATCGATGATTATCATCATAACATTTATTTCAACTTTGTGCAATACTTACATGTTGTTGAATGGCTCTAACCTTCACTATCATCTCATCACCTAGATCAGGTCCCAATAGATTTCTTTCTGTAACTTTATTCCAATATGTATAAATAGATTCTTAAGGATCCATATAAATTCTTGATTGAAATATATTATTGTAAGAAAAATAAACTAGTGGAAGGTGTGATCCCAACCCCCATTTAAATCTATTGAATAAAAACTTAATATATCTTCTAATGTTTGAATTGTTCTTACAGTGCTAAAAATTAACTCTATATTAAGATCATATTGAAGACTTCAGCAAAACATTATGGTAAACTTCATATCTCAATTAGATAAAATTGAATGTGGTACTTCATGAAACCTTACCCCTTAATGTATATTCTAGAAAGAGGATCCAGTGAGAAATATTCTATGGTAGAAAAAAAGTGTAATGACTTCGTAAGATGATCAACTACAACCCATAATTACCTCAACATCAAAGATAATATAAACCCTAAAGGTTGCCAATACCTTTAATCATATGTCCATAAAAATTAATTCCTTATTAAATTAATTTTTCACTAAAACATATATGAAACCAACATATTGTATTGCAATAAATGTATCTTAAAATACATTTAATCTTTATAAAATACCACCACATAAACCCTAAAAATGAGGTATCAATGACTTTGAACTTATGATCAACCTTAAACTCAGAAACCCATGATCATATCCACAACCTTTTAAGTTAATCTTAAATGGATAAATATACACTCCCAAATGTTAATTGACCCTTTATTACTCATATAAGATCTTATCTTATACAAAAACATTTTAATTGGAATCTTGGGTTAATAATTGTACCAATATAATATTAAATGTGATTTATTTATTCTATAATCCACATAGATAGAGATAATCATATGAAATTTCACTAAAATATGAACAATAAGATTTTCATAGGGATCATTCATACAAAGTCAAATGTGAAATTCCCAACTATAGAGGGGAGGATAAGTGTACCATAATTATTATTATTTATTTCATCCATTGTGATTGAATAAGCTTCCCCTTTTTTCCTTTGTCTTCAGAGGTAGTTTTGGATTATCATATATATTAGCCCTTGGATTGGCAAATTGATTCGCATAATTCCAAAACTCCTTGCACTTGAATCACTGAAGTGTGGGTGTTGCATTCTATTGATATCTCTTTCTATTCATTTCATTTACTGGAATCTTCACATCACTTATAAATTCTTTTTATTAATGAAAAAGCTTACCACACTTGAAACACCTTCTTGTTCCTTTTAAGAACTTACCTAAGTGCTCATTCCCACAATTTTGGAAAGTAGGAGTTTGAAATTTTGTCTTCCCTCCATGTGACATATCATTGTATTTTACATGAAACCCCATTTTCCTCTTGATCACTAGACTAAGAGGGTTTACATCTTCCATTTCCACTTTTAGTGAACATTGAGTTATTTTTTCATAGCATCCAAATTAAATTATGGATAACACCCTTTCAAGTATTTGGTTTCAAGCCATTGAATAATTGGTTAACCTTACTTTTAGGATGAATTATAATTCCTGAAGAGTACATCACAAGTCTCGTAATTTTTTTATAGGTACCGATAGATTCATAATTCTTATACTTAATCTCAAGGAATTCAATCTACATTTTTTTTACAAATAATATGGGTAAAGTACTTATTAAAAGATTGGATTTTAAACTCACCCCGCTTGATGGAGTAGATTTATTATCATTGCCTATAATTATTAGTAAGAGTACACCATTGATCTACCTCACCTTCCAAATGGTAGATATCCAAAATGAATTTTTCATGCTCTAAACACTGGAGAATGGTAAATATCATTTTAGTGGTACTGATCCATTTCTCAAAAACCAGAGAATTAGAAAATCCACTGAAAGAAGGTGGGAATTGCCTTATAAAGGACTCAAAAAAATTTGTTCCTTCCTTTTATCATTTTTAAGTCCATCATGAGTGATATCATGAGAAAGTTTTGTGATTATAGCAATGAGGTTTTACATTCTATCTCCCATAACATTCAGTTTATCAGGAGTAAAATCATTGCACTATCCATTATATTCATTATTAACATGGTTCCTTTAGGTTTTATACATTGACTAAAACAAAAAAGAATAGTGTAAGCAACAATAATCATAGTTGGGAACCACATGATCATGATGAATCGCTTATAGGGTGTCTAAATCATGGAACATTGTCTTTAATCTATGACACATTAGGTTTATCCTAGGTCATTAATAGTCATCATCTATTTAAATACTTCATGATGTTTCATAAAGAGTTTATGAATTCTAAATTATATCCCCTGGGAGTGTCAAACCAAGTGTCTAGCAAGGAATGTTTTCCTACACGAGGTGACGATCAAGTCCAACTCAATGTTACCTTTTCAGATTTATTACTCCTTTTTACCTCTATCCTAGAGCCACATCCAATTTTAGTATCTAGATAGGGATGTAATTTCTTATAAACCACTCATTCTATACTTTACCAAAATTCCAGGACATTTTCCCATACTTTGAATCATCCATATACTTATAATTATACATAACCCTAGATGTATCCTTATAAATATCCTTAGGGGTCTCACTAAAATTATCTCATCCTAGTTTCCAAAGTTGACTAAACCTATCCTATGATACCAACTATAATGACCCGGGATTACCATGAAAGGATATTAAATATTTTTAGATAGATAATTAATACATTAAACAAACACACGCATAAGAACCATAATATTTTAGTGCCTTTGTAAATTTGAAACACAATCTTCTTAACTCATGAAATATATTCAATATCTCATATAAAGATATTAACCTTTATTACTCCTACTTAAAAACCTTTCTTCATAACCTAGGTAAAGGAAACATAAGAAATGGTGAGTTTAGATGCTTAGTTTGGGTAAAAAATGGAAATATAAAATCATAACATGAACATATGGGTATGAGAACAGGATTATAGAATTTGAAAACCATACCCTACATATAAAAGATCATATTCTTGAGTCATTGAATAAATATTGGTATTTTATAAGACATGGATTGTAAGTAAATCAAAGAACATGATCCATGAGAGCATAGAATTTTCATAAGACATAAATTTATGGCAGACACATCAGCTTATAACATTGTAAACATGTACAAATAGAGACAAGTTCACTCATTAAGAAGGATATGAAATCAGGCCCTCACATAAACATATAGACATGAAACTAGGTCCAAGCATAACATTATGGACATGAAAGATAGGCCAATGCATAACATTATGGACATGAAATACAGTTCCATACATAACATTGTAAACATGTAATCAGGTTCATTCATAACATTGTGAATGTCATGACCCATCCCAGTGGGGCCCGCACCGCGACTCCCCAAGCCCGCCTCCAATAGGCCAGGGGTTGGTGACTAGCACCGAGTAGGCATATTACTAACATGGGAGGCATTGCTTAAGTACCTGTACACACACACACATCTCCAAGACCACAAATGCTGAAATGTAAAAAAAAATAAAAAGACGCTAAGGAACAAAATGCATGCACACAACTAAACCCAACCACCAGAGTACAATGGAATGTAAAGTGCTAAAAGCAAAACTGGGCCAGAATACAATCCCACCAAAAAAAAAGATTCTGAAAACTGCAAATTCCAACCTGTAAACACAAAGAGGTACTGGGAATACTGCTCATAGTCGTAGGAATGCCTCGTCCTATAGGGAAATCTGAAATCTTGGTCCTGTCCTTGTCCGCCTTGGACTCTGTCAAAAGGTTGCTCGTCTGCACAAGACATGACACGTGTGGGCAAAGCCCGTGTAGGGGTGAGTATAACAATACTTAGTAAGAGACCCTAAAAACCACAAACCAATAAAAAAAGTAAAGGTATAGTTATCTCGACACAATATATGTCTAAATAACATATAGCAAGAGAAACAAAATCCAGATATACTCAAAATCCCAGACCCGCGGTCTAGAGGCAAGTCACACAACCATGTACCCCTACTATGGATTCTGTCTGAGAAGTACTATTCGTTGGGAAATTCCACGAGAGGTAGATACACTCATTATGGGAGACACGCTCCTAAGTATAAAGATCATGATAGATAGATACACTCATTATGGGAGACACACTCCTGAGTGGGAAAGATCACGATACACAGATGAGGATCACTTCTAGGGCCATCGCGGATACCGTGACTCATCCAAATTAACTAGCTAGGTAGAGGATCAATGCTCGGTAGAGTTGGTCATGTCAATGCCTGACTCTACCAAAGGTCAGTAATGGATAGAGGATCTCGCTCTAGGCCTCTCAGAGGGATGCCTGACTCTATCACAGAAAGTCCCGCTGAAGGGATCATACTCCTAAAAAAGGAAATGATGCCTGACCTTCAGGGGAACGAGAAGAATGGGCACTAACCCAAATAAAACATGTTCAAGATATGGTGGACAAGAAGACCAAGCTATTTTCCAAAAAATACACAGTGTGTAGAAAAGTCACACGTCGTGTCTTCTTACCCCGGGTACTGCCCATGTACAACGGCCCATGTCATAACGCTGGTCATATAGGAAAAGTTCAGTACACGGCCTATGGTATGGATTACACGTCATGTCTAAGTGACTAGGGTCAGATCTGTGTACGATGGCCATGTTACCGTACACGGCCTCAACCCGTGTATGAAAACTCGTGTAATCGGTACACGAGGTGGCTCGCGCTACTAGCCTCATCTGGCCATGTGGTGTAGTACACGGTCATGTACTACAACCTGTGTTCATGTATTCCCTGGATACGCACCGAGTCTCATGTATCCTCCTTTTCCATGCTGCGTATAGAGTACACGCCATGTTTGAGGTCGTTTAGTCCATCCCGTGTCTGTGTACCTTCCAAGATACACGCTGAACTTTTTGGAAATTCCAACATTCCATGTGACGAGGGTCACATGCCGTGTGATCCTTATCTGACCCCTGAAACCCTATCCACCGCTGCCAGTACTACATGATGTTTTCTTCGGAAGTACACGCCATGTATTCCAGAAATTTCCAGAAACGACGCTCCTCACCGGTGCGCCTCCCATGTTGCCTCGTTTGTTGATCCAGCCATCTGATCGCTATGAAACTCCAGTATCTAGGTCGCCCTGATGTCCCAAAGTTGTTTCTGTTGTCTTCATGCCTCCGATCAGCCCCAAAGATGCGTTTTTATCCACCCGCACGAAGAGCGGTCGAAGAACAAAAATTCCCAAACTGCATAGATTCATCTACCACCATCACTGTCGAACCTCCGTTAGGTCGTCATGATGTTGGATTCCCAATTTGGGATTGTTACATCACAAAATGGATGCACAACGATATGTTGTTCATTTCCCCACAAAGAACCTGAAGAATGCGAAGAACGCGTGAGATAAGAAAAAAAGGGGAGGAAATCCAGAAAATAAATTGAGGAACGAAGCTCCACCATTAGTAGGATCAAACAGAGAATAAATCAACAAAAAATCATGGATTAATCCCCAAAATCATCCTAATAGAACCCTCCTACAAGAACGCATGAATCCGCGGATCAACTTGTTCATGGTTGACCCGCGTTTGTGGTTTAGATCAAAAATGGGGAAGAAGGATTTAAATAACAAACCCCTACCTCAAAAGGGATCAATCACTGACAAAGAGGTCATACTACCATCATCATCGAGATCCTTCAACTTTGTTGGTGCAGTGATTCACGGCTTTGATTTTTCGTCATTTATCACCAAGAGTTTTCTCCAGGGCTCCACGGATTCTCCAGATCTTTCTCTCAATTTTTCGTTAACGACCATCATTTAATTTAACCCATTAAAAAGGGGAACGTGATTCATGGTTTTTTACGCTGTGGAATTAATGAGTCAAGTTGTTGTTTCTGAGTCATTATGATGTGGCATTTATTATTCAAATAGTTGCCCCATCGTTGCGCTGCAACAAATGTTTCCAAATAAAAATAAAATAAACTTTGCAATTTATTTTATTTTATTTTACTAAAAATGTCCGAAAATTTACTTTTTCCCTCGACCCACGCCGGTCAAGGTTAGACTTGTTCTTAGTTAAAGTCGTCGTCCCAGACGCAATGGTGCCCTCAGATTTTTAATCCAGGCATCTGTTTGGAAACTACCACAACCGCGCACATGTGCTGACTTACTTAACTAAAAAAATTAAACCAACATTCTAGGATCACTGGGCCTCAGAATGATGTGTTGTCTCTATGCCTAGTCTAGGAATAATTCCATACAATATTTAAAAATAATACACGGAAAATCCGAGACATTACATTCTCCCCACCTTGGGGCTTTACGTCCCCAAAAAGCCAAAACAAGACTACTCCAAAAGATGGGGGTACTGGGAATGGATCTGAGCCTCCCTCTCCCACATGCTCTCCTGAAGATTCTCATGCTGCCACTGGATACGCACCAAGGGAATCAATTGCCCATGAAGGATTCTCTCTTACCGATCCTCAATCTCTACCGGGTACTCAGCAAAGGTCTCTCCATCTTCAATGTCCAGCTCGCCCTAGTCGATGACGTGTGATGGGTCATGCACGTGCCTCCTCAGCTGTGACACATGAAATACATCATGTACCCGATTTAACTATGGTGGTTGATCTAGACGGTATGCCACCTCTCTAACTCTACAATGTATCTGTAAAAGTTCGATGAACCTTGGAGATATCTTGCCCCTCAGCCAAACCTCCACAACGCTCGTTGAGGTGAGGCCCAAAGAAAGACATGGTATCCCTCTTCGAACTCTAGAAGTATCTGTCGTCTGTCAGCATAAGACTTCTGCTAGCTCTGTGCAATCTTCATCTACTCCCGGATGGTCTGCACCTTCTCTGTGGTAGCTCATACCAACTCTGGACCCATGAGGGCTGACTCTCTGGGGTTGGTCTAGAAAATTGGGGATCGGAAGGGTCTCCCATACAAGGACTCGAACAGTGTCATACTAATGGTGGAGTGGTAGCTGTTGTTGTATGAAAACTCCACTAGTGGTAGGTGGTCCTCCCAACTGCGACCAAATTCCAAGATATAGGCCCACAACATATCTTCCAGAACCTAAATGGTCCTCTCCATCTGACCATCTGTCTAGGGATGAAATGTTGTTCTCAAGCGTAGCTGAGTCCCGAAATCCTCCTACAATCCCTTCCACAACTGGGATGTGAAATGGGTGTCTCGGTCCGAGACTATCATATAAGGGACTCCATGAATCCAAACTATCTCCTGTATGTAGAGGCGTCCCAAGATCTCTACGGAACTCTGCTCCCTGATGGCTAGAAAGTGGGCTGACTTGGTGAGTTGGTCAACGATCACATAGATGGAATCATGCCCCTTGGAAATATGTGGTAATCCTGTCACGAATTTCATCGATATTCCATCCCACTTCCACTCTATAACCTCAAGGGGTGAGCTAATCCCAATGGAACCTGGTGCTTGATCGTACCACGATTCACTGTTTCATTTTCACCCTTACACCGCTGTGCTAAACATATTTTGTATTAAAAATTATAAAAATATTATCAAATTGTGTTTCATGTTTGATTTAATAATTTTTTTTATCACTTTTAAATAGGGCAATGAAACTTTTTTTGAAAATTACAATGTAGGTGGAGGTGATTTGGAGGGCCCATGATGAAGTCCTTGAAAATGGGCCAAACTGCGCAGGATCCAAGAAGTTAAGTGGACTCAAATTCATGCTGATACTCCACCGTGCATCCAAATGGGATGATATTTTGTGGGATTATCCAAAACTCATTGGGATACAACTTTAATTTAATAACCCAAGAGAGATTCGGCCATTAAGGGGCCCAGCCAACCTGATCTGTCCAGCACACCCAATCTGCTCGACGTCAAAAGTTGTGTGTTGTGATCTGTCCATATCTCGCGCTCCACTTGTTGAAATGATGCCAAAATTTTGGTGGAGATATTCAAGACGTGGGGATACAACTTTTTAGTTTTCCATAAAACGTTTTAAGACTTTCTGGTAGGCTAAAACAATGTGACAAGCGGTTTTAGTAAACTTTTGTGCCCAAAACCACCTCCCACATTTCCTATAAAAGGGCGCCTTGGGCTCCTCATTTGTAAGTTCGACCAGGAGGCAAAGATCTGGTATTTTTGAGACCCAAGGGAGTAATCTCATCATCCAAGAAGTTTTGGAGTTTCCTATCCTCATAGGGGGATCAAGTATGAAGAAGGAGTTTCACCCGATCCTCCTCCTCCTCACGATGGTGAGCTAAACGGTGGGTGATCATTTCGAGGGAGCTACACTTACTTGGGAGGGAGTTCCAGCACTTGTTCTTCCACTGGTTTTGTATAATTTGTGTGTTAAATATTTCACTTATGATTAATCTCTATGCTCTTCTCTTCTGAATGCATTTCTGTGGTTTAATTTAAGTGAAACACTTTTTATCTCAACACTGATTGGGTTGAGATTTCAAGTGGGGATCTTGGTTTGTTCTGATAGGACAAGACAAGAACCCTATTAATATCACACATACATAAGATTTCAGTATGTTTTGGTAGCCTTAACTCTATTATTGATATCCAAACCTTGACAACACGATTGTTTTGTCAAGGGTTGGTGCTTTGTGCAACATTTTAAGAGGCAAGAGGGGAATCAAGATTTTGACAACCCTCAACCAAAGAATTGAACAAAACCATGTCAATATTTTCAGAACAACGAACTATCCAAGTTGTATAGTGAAATTGAAATGATCTCCTTTATCACATAATTGTAAAACACCTCTTTTATTTTTCAATTATTAAACTCCTTAAATCAATTCATTTTCTTTAAACTGTTTTCAAAAATACCCCCCTTTTTTTAGTCCCTTTTATTAAGAACACATACTCTAAACCTACCAACGCTCCTTGAGAGATAACCTAGGGTCTGCCCTAGAATATATATCATCCTCAAAAACATAATCAATTTGACATGTCACGACAGAACGGTCAAATTTTGGCGCCGTTTCCGGGAGCACTTTGGTTTTTAGTGCGTGTTTTTGATAAAGTAGTTGTAAATTTTGTGAATATTTGTTTGTTTTTTTTCTACCTTTTTATTTCTTCTTGTTTTATGATCCATATCTTGTGTAGGTTCTGTGCATGACGCATTCTACTTTGGGAGACTTACCACCTTTCGAACCCGAACCGGAGAGGATCCTACGTCAGCGACACCGAGACGCACAAGACCCCCTTTTGAAGGAGGACACACCACTCAAGACTCTTCTAAACCCATATTCTTTTGGAACAAAATTAGAACCTGAAATAATCTTCAATAACATGGCTGAAAATAAATGAACATTAAAAGAATTAACCTCGCCTGATGTTGATATCCAACCCACTTACATTCAAATTCAAGGCGAGGCACCTAATTTTGAACTAAAATCCAGTCTAATCCATTTATTACCAAGATTTCATGGATTTCCTGGAGAAGACCCTCATAAGAACTTAAAAGAATTTCATACTGTGTGTTCAACCTTAAAACCTGCTAATGTGTATGAAGAACAAGTGAAGCTTATGGTATTCCCATTTTCATTAGAAGACACTACAAAAGATTGGTTATACTATGTCAATTCACCAATTAGGGACTGGGAAGACATGAAACACATTTTTCTTGAAAAATACTTCCCAGCCTCTCGAACTAAAACTATAAGGAAAGAAATATGTGTTATAAGACAATCTCAAGGGGAAACATTACATGAATATTGGGAACACTTTAAAAGGTTATGTTCAAGTTTCCCACACCACCAAATAAGTGATCAACCTTTAATTCAATATTTTTATGAAGGTTTGATTCCTATTGATCGAAATATGATTGATGCTGCTGCAGGTGGTGCATTGGTAGATAAGACCCCAATTTCTGCAAGAACCCTCATTGAGAACATGGCACAGAACACTCAACAATTTGGTACATGGTCCAGTGTTCCCATTCGAGGTGTCCATGAGGTGCAAAGTACTGAGTTTGAGAAGAAGGTGGACACGAAGTTTGAAGAGGTAAGTACCCTTCTACGACAACTTTCTCTCTCCCAAGGGAAATCTAAATCTCCTCCTCCCATCCATTGTGGAATCTTCTCTTCTGACACCCACTATTCTGACCAATGTCTTCAATTGAGAGAAACTTCTGAGAGTTGTGAGGCAATATTTCCAGGACGCCCCTTTAACCAACCCTTTAGGCAAGAACCATACTATACATCCAACCAAGGGTGGAAAGACAACCAAGCCTATAGGCAAGGGGGGTATTCAAACCAACCTCAACAGCAATGAAACCAATAGGGTCAGAGTAGTCATCCACCACCACCCAGAAATCCTCAACCACCCCAAAGGCCATTCCAACCACCCCCTCCAAAAACTGATTCTAGCCTAGAATATATGATGAATCAAATGTATTCCAATAATATCCAATTCCAACAAACCACCCAAGCAGCCATACAAGACCTAAACACCCAACTAGGCCAACTTTCCAACTCGATGGGGGAAATCCAAAGTCATGGGTCAGGTAAACTACCATCTCAACCAGTAGTAAACCCTAGGGATAAAGGAAATGTTAGTGCCATTACCCTTAGGAGTGTGACACAACTCAAAATCCAAATTACCCCTCCATTAGAGTCCTCCCATCCAAAGGAAACCACCATCCCAACTGCTGAAAATGGTCCAAGAGAAGAAAACCATTTTCCTGAGATAATCCCTTACAAAGGAAAGACTGTGGCTGTTGATGAGCCACCTATCCCAACCATTCCTCTTCCATTTCCTCAAAGGGTTTCCCAACCTAGGAAACAAAAATAAACTGAACTTGATAAAGAAATCTTGGAAACTTTCAAGAAAGTACAGGTTAACATTCCTTTGATTGATACTGTGAAGCAAATTCCAAGATATGCCAAGTTTCTGAAGGAGATGTGTACACACCGAAGGAGGCTTCGTGGTGATGAGAAGGTGAGCCTGGGGAGGAATTTTTCAGCATTGATAGAGCCATCACTTCCTACCAAGTGCAATGATCTTGGGACATTCTTGATTCCGTGCACCATAGGGGAGTATTCATGTTCCAACGCTATGCTTGATTTGGGTGCTTCTATTAATGTGATGCCTCACTCTATTTACTCTTCATTACAGGTCGGTGAACTGAAGCCCACTGGTATTGTCGTTCAGCTAGCAAATTGGAGTATAGCACACCCCTCTGGTGTGTTAGAGGATGTTCTTGTGAGGGTGAAAATTTTAATTTTTCCTGCTGATTTTTATGTGCTTAAAATGGAAGATGATAGGATGAGTGGACATGCCCCAATTATATTGGGGAGACCTTTCTTGAAAACAGCCAAAACCATAATTAATGTCCATAATGGTACATTATCTATGGAGTTTGGTGGTAGTACTGTCCACTTCAATATCCTTGATTCCATGAAGCACCCCTCATAAGATCACTCCTCTCTCTCTGTCAATTCAATTGATGTTCTCCCTTCCCCTGAAACAACTTATTATCATTCAAACGATCCCCTTTCTGAGTTTTCTTCATTGATTGAAATGTTAGGTAATTAATCATGCGTTGATTGTTGTAGCGGTATAGAGAAATGTCATGCATGTTTGTTAATTGATGATTTCTTGAACACAGAGGATCACATGACCATCGATGATACTGCTAAGCTTGTAAAAGCTCACTCCTCATCTGAGGATGTTACCATTGAGCAGTTAGATGAGATCAGTAACTTCTCACTTTCACAAACACTTCCGTCAATCCAAAATCCCCCATAATTGGAACTGAAACAACTGCCTCAAGATTTAAAATACTCATATCTTGAGAATGGAAACAAGTTGCCTGTCATCATTGCTAGTTCACTCCCTCCTGAGCATGAATTGTGACTGCTTGATCTTTTGAGGAAGTATAAACAAGATTTGGGATGGACACTTGCTGACATTCCTGGCATTATCCCATCAATTTGTACACATCATATTTTATTAAATGATGAGGCTAAACCAGTGAGGTAGTCACAACATCGACTGAACCCAAACCTACTTGATGTTGTTAAAAAAGAAGTAACAAAATTGTTGGCTGCTGGAATCATTTACCCTATCTCTGACAGCCAATGGGTCAGTCCCGTTCAAGTAGTTCCTAAAAAAACTAGCCTTACTGTAGTTAAAAATGAAAACAATTAATTGGTTCCAAATCGTGTGCAGAATAGTTGGTGTGTCTGTATAGACTATCGCCGACTAAACCAACACACTAGGAAGAACCATTTCCCATTTCCATTCATTGACCAGATGCTAGAGAGGCTAGCAGGGAAGTCCCATTACTGTTTCCTTGATGGGTATTCTGGATACTTTCAGATCCATATTGCCCTTGAGGATTAGGAAAAGACAACCTTTACTTGCCCCTTTGGTACATTTTCTTATAGAAGGATGCCATTTGGTCTGTTCAATGCTCCAGGTACTTTCCAACGATGTATGGTTAGTATTTTTTTGGATTACCTGGAGAATTGCATGGAGGTTTTTATGGATGATTTTACTGTTTATGGATCCTATTTTGATGAATGTTTAAGTAGTCTTTCTTTTGTCCTACGTCGCTGTATTGAAAAGAATCTCGTATTAAATTATGAGAAATACCATTTCATGGTGCGACAAGGCATAGTTTTGGGACATGTCATTTCTGGGGAAGGTATCCAAGTGGAAAAATCAAAAGTAGATATCATTTCCTCCCTACTATTCCCTAAAAATGTTCGAAATGTGCGGTCTTTCCTGGGTCATGCTGGATTTTATCGTCATTTCATTCGTGACTTTAGTAAAATTGCACTCCCCCTCTCCCAATTACTCCAAAAAGAAAAAGAATTTGTTTTTGATAAAAAATGTGAGGAAGATTTCAATAAGTTAAAATGGAGTCTCATGTCACCCCCGATAATCCAACCACCTCGGTGGGATTTACCATTTGATATCATGTGTGATGCCTCTAACTATGCAGTTGGGGCAGTCTTATCACAAAGGGTCGACTGAGCTCCACATGTCATAGCTTATACCTCACGTACTCTGGACCCTACCCAAGGAAACTATAGCACAACTAAAAAATAATTTCTTGCCATTGTTTTTGCCTTGGATAAATTCAGGTCATGCCTTCTAGGGTCCAAAGTCATTGTGTTCTCAGACCATGCAGCCCTCTAGTATCTCCTTAAGAAACCGGAAGCCAAACCACATCTCATTCGCTGGATGCTCCTCCTTCAGGAATTTGATCTAGAAATTAGGGATAAAAAAGGAGCATAGAATGTGGTTGATGACCATATCAGTAGGATTCTCCCATCCACGGACATTGACTTATCCCCCTGTATTCCCATAAATGAATTGTTTCCTTATGATCAATTGTACCGAGTGCAAGATGATATTCCTTGCTATGCTGAAATTGTAAATTATTTGGCAGCATCTTGAATTCCTGCTGATTTCACCAAAAACCAGGCCGACCGTCTAAAACATGAGTCTCGTTGGTATATTTGGGATGACCCCTACCTATGGCGCACATGTAGTGATCAATTTATTAGGCGTTGTGTTCCTGATAATAAGTTTCAGTCTGTCCTTAGGTTCTTCCACACACTTGCTTGTGGGGGCCACTTTGGTCCCTAACAGACTGCTTGCAAGATCTTAGATTCTGGTCTCTTTTGGCCCACATTGTTTAGGGATGCCCATGAATTCTTTAAATCTTGTCCTTGCTGTTAAAGAATTGGGAATGTCTCTAAAAGAAATGAGATTCCCCAACAACCCTTGCTCTTCCATGAAATTTTTGATGTTTGGGGCATTGACTTTATGGGACCATTCCCCAATTCATTTGGGAACCATTACATTCTTCTGGCAGTGGATTATGTTTCAAAGTGGGTAGATGAACGAGCCACGAGGACAGATGATTCCAAGACAGTTGTGGAATTTTTGAGAGCCCAAATA